>CM033739.1:20008370-20526191 GCA_019671005.1 Hibiscus mutabilis | reverse complement strand
TCCATGAATGGTGTTGTATCGTAGGATGGTATTTAGCGATTTAGAGTGACCTTGTATGCAGGTTTATTATCCCCGTTCAAGGCTCCTCGTTAAATATCAATAAAATTAATTCGATTGAGCGAAAAAAGAAACTGGTGTAGCAATCATCGGTAGTACTTTTCCTTATATACCAATTTTTTCTTCATTTAGACACAATGAAAAAGGTTGAGCTGCGAGTTTTTATAGAAAGACCAGAGCAACTCAATTTATAGCCAGTGTATGGTGCATAGAGGGACAAGTTGAAATAATGTATGGTAGCAGAATGAGTTTCACTGCAATATCAAGTAATAACTGCAGAAGAAATAGAGAAAGATGATAAGAAGAAGATAGGTTTCAACAAGAACACTGAATCTAGAGGAAAAAAGCGGCATAAAGCTCACCAGCTCAAAGGCAAGGTAGCCATTCAATGTTTGGTTTCAAGTAGCTGATGGCGACGATGGCACGAGGCGGTGGAGGTGGAATAGTAACTTTGTACATCAATAACTTACCGACAAAACTACACTGGAGTGGACTACGACAAACTTTTAGAAGGTATGACGACCTGGTAGATTCTTTTATTTCGAAGAAACGGGACAAGTCTGGGAGAAGATCTGGTTTCGTTAGATATGCAAACAGGAGGGATGCGAATAGAGCCATTGAACGGTTAGACGGATTTAGGTTGTATGGGTTCTGTCTGTCGGTTTCAATGGCAAGATTCAATGGAAGAACGGCATACTGGAGGAAAACAAGGAACAACAGTAACCAGCCAGGGGAGAAAAAGATAGACCCAAAAGTATCAGCTCCCAAAAGGACTAAGGAACAGAGAAAATATTTGTAGCCAAAACAAGCAGCCTGGTGATACTGAGGATCAAGGAGAAAGCAGCATCAGATATACTCAATACTCTAAAAGAATACAGGGCCATGTGGAAGAGGAATCACTCTGGAAATTGAGCAAATGCTTAATAGGTACAACGGCTACGGTGTGCTCGTGCGAAACAGTAATAGGAAGATTACAAAGTTGGGGTCTGGGTGAGCTACTGGTGAGAAGCTTAGGTGGCCAGAAGTTCCTGATTGAGATTCAGGATGAAGAACTACTTCAGCTCTTGGAAAAAAATGGTCTCTCCCCAAGGAAGTATTTATAGATATAGAAAAATGGAAAAGAATCATTTAGATTACCGAAAAGGGTAACATGGGTGGAGATACAAGGGATTCCATGACACTGTTGGAATAATGAAACATTTAAAAGGATTGCTGGCACCTGGGGCTCCTTAGTAGCTTTGGGAGACAATGCAACACAATTCTATGGTTGCGACAAGGTGGCTATGCTAATATCTACAAATCAAATACAAAAAGTCGAAGATGTGATCGATCTAGAAGTAGGGAGAGACATATTCGCAGTCAGAGTATCAAAAACAGGAGTGTTGCTGCGATCGCAAGAGAATCTGAAGAAAACACCGGTTGAACAACCACCAAAAATGATGGAATCGACGGAGATGGATACATCGTCAGAATCGATTGCCAGTTTCGATGAAAGGAGAAAGACGAAGAGTTCAGAAGAGATGCAGCTGGGTTCTGAGAATGTATTTAATGAAGAGGGCTTTGGAATATTCCCAAATAATTATATTGAAAGTGAAGAGAGAGAACAATCCAAGTGTATTGGAGAAACCGATTTAGTGGGTGGAACGAACGAGGAATGCGTCGGGGCTTTAAATAATGAGTTATCTGAGAAGATTATTGATTTGAATGAAAACCTGGATGAAGTTAGTTCAAACAAAGAACATGGGCGAGAGCAGAGTTGGGCTAATGTGGTGGAAGAAGAGGTGAACACGGAACCCTTATCGGGCACAAGTTATGGAAAATATGGGCTGTATGGGATTTAATAAAAATGAATTACATACAGGGGAAGCCATTGAAGTGGAATCTAATATTGAAATGGTCCAGGAAGCAAGCATAACTGGAAAACAACCTTCTTGGGCCGAAAGAGTAGATACATTGAATAACCCAGAAGACAAGACGAGATTGCCGAAATTAAGGAAAATATTTCCAAAGATGGTAGCTGTATTCTTAGATTTCTTGAGTTACAGAAGAAAGAAAAACTGACAAGGGAGAGGAGATATGCTTCTTTACAGGATTTTCAGGACAAAGCACTAACCAAAGTGGAGAGGAAAAAGAGAGATCGAGCCCGAAGAAGATACAAGAAAAAAGCTAAATTGCAATCGAATAAGTCTGAGTTGGAAGAAAGATCGTTGTCAGACTCGGACATGCAGACAAGATGGGATAACTATACGATGGAAACTAAGAAGACTCTGAAGTTGGGGAAAGAGATGGGCATCAAGTTTCGTGGTGATGAACAAGAAGTTGTAGAAGACTTTTCTCGTTTAGAAGAACTAGATCAGTTGAATAAGGGAAACTAAATGTATAAACAGTTTGGCCGATAGGACCAGAATGAGAATCTTATCCTGGAATGTTCGAGGCCTGGGTTCGAAGATGAAAATAAAGATTATCAGAGAGCAAAAGGCAAGGATGGTGTTCCTTCAAGAAATGAAGAAGGAAGAATTTAGTGAAATTGAGATCGGAAGGTTGTGGTATGATGATGATTATGAATACATGATGGCAAAGGCGTCGAGGCGTTCAGGTGGACTTCTAACAATTTGGGACAAGAACAAGTTTAAAGCGCAGTAAACAGCTCAGCTACATCCAGGTGTATTCTAATCTCTGGAACATGGGTTGTGGATAATGTATGCACTACATGTATAAACGTTTACGCACCTTGTGATAAACTGGAAAAACAAACTCTGCGGGAAGAATTTGTGGCATTGAGAAATGTATGGAAGCATCCCTGGTTCGTGGGAGGCGATTTCAACCAAGGCTTTATAGATTGACAGCTCGAAAAGGACAGTGGTTACTGCAATTGTTGTTAGGATAGATTGGCAGAATATGTTCATAAGACCATTGCTCGAGAGAGAAGTGAGATCGTTGGAGTCAACGAAAGAAATAATTGAAGAGGAGCTGCTTTAAAACGATACCCCAGATAGAATTTTATGGCTTCATGATAGGGCTGGCAATTTTTCAGTTGGTAGACTTACTGATCTGATGGTGAATGCAAATCTAGAAGATCCAATGTTTGATTTTGATCGGTTATGGAAAATGAAGGTGCCTCCAAAAGTGAAGAATTTTATTTGGCTTTTGAAATTAGACAGGATCCCAACGAAAGAATTTCTTAGAGCGAGAGGGGTAAAACTTGATGCCAATTCGCTAGGTTGCCCATGGTGTGCTTTAGGGGTGGAAAATACGCATCACCTATTGCTGGAATATAGATTTGCCATTTGCTTTTGGAGGAAATTTTGTAATTGGTGGTCAATCTCTTGGCCAAATCTGCTGAATTTAGATGACTTTCTCTTTTTGTTTCAATGTTAAATGGACAAAAATAAGGTCACTATGGCTTAGCTCAATAGCATCTGCGGTGTGGAGTCTTTGGTTGGCAAGAAACGAGAAGATGTTTGAAGACAAAGCAACCCCCTAAAGGATCTCTTATTTCTCTTGAAAATGCGAGTTTACTTGTGGATCAAAGCTGTGAATGCAGATTTTTTAATTAATGAAGAGGTATGGTGGAAGAATCCTTTTGAATGTATTAATACGAATATCTTGCTGCTGGAATGGATTCCACCAAAGAAAGGCAATGCAAAATTCAATGTAGATAGATGGTGCTTTTAAAGACAACGCAGTAGGATGTGGTGGAGTTTTGTGAACGACTGCTGGCTGGCTGGGCAAAGCGAATCTTATTGTTGAATTAGACTTGGATTGGAGATAAGATCCTCCGACCTTGGCGATGGTAGCAATTGTTTGAAGAGCTAGATGAACTATCCAGGAAAATAACACAGGTAACGTTTGTGTATGCTCCAAGAGAAAGAAATCGATTAGTGGATCACCTTGCAAAAGAAGGTATGAATCGCATGAAGCTTTTTAAAGCGTGGTGGTAACTGCCCTTGTTATCTTTGTAATCCTTTTTAAGATTAAAGAATATTCTGAGGGAGAGGGCAGTTGTGTTTTGGGTTTGGTTCATGGCTAAGATCTTCTGCGTTCTGTACTTCATGGTTGCCAACTCTTTCCCTCCGCATAAGATTAGGGAGGTTTTTAATGAATCATCCAATTTTAATTTTTTTCAATAAAAATATAATTTTGCCGAGCAAAAAAAAACAATTTTTCATGTACCCTTTCCTAGATCATCCTATCTTATTTATATTAGTATTATTGCCACATATTAAAATAAAACTCAACTAATAATAATTTCCCAACTTCTTCCGTTGATTCCCTATTCATAATAGAGTTCGTGGCTTCACTTTTATTGGATGACTGAATTGATAACAAACAAAATGAAGGACAACATTTAGTTCTGTGGCCCAAGATGCCACAAATTTGGAGTAATCCAATTAAGGTCATGATTTTCTTTTTTGAAAAAAATTAAGGTCATGAATCATGAAGGAGAAACCGTGGAAACAAATTTGTCTTGCTCTGATTAACGTGGAGGGGTGATTTCTTGTGTCGGATGATGAACACCAACCTGTGTTGACGTTGGCTTTTAGATTCCGAATGCCATTTAGAGTCGAGTGTTAAACAAAATATGTCAATTTATATGCGGTTAAATTATAAAGTCAATGGTACTCGAACAGTCGCTTGGACATCGATTCGGGGGAATACGACCCTTATACCATACGAAGATGAAAACCCCACGAAGCGAAGTAATTACTCATCCTAAAAGCTCTAAGACTGCTATATGATGTCCAAAAAAAAGGTAAACAAACAAGACTTGAGAATTAAAAATTAAATTAAATCGAATTTAAATTTTTTTCAATAATTATGATACGAACCTAATTATGGCTTAACTCTCATTTTATATTTGAAAACAAAAATTCTTCCACAGCGGAGTCGCCATGCTATAGCTACCTTTTTTTGTGTCGAAGGCCGCTACGAAAAATTAAGAAAATCGTATTTGGGGTGGGGGAATTCCCACTTTTATAGAAAAATTATTTAAAAAGGGGAAATTCTTTAAAAACTCGTGTTGAAAAAAATGGAGTCGCCACTGGTCACTCTAGTAGGTCGGACACCGTAAAAACAAAAACTAGAGATTTTCTAAAAATTTGGGTTCGGGAGTTAGTTACGGATGGGGAAGGGTTAGCACCCCATACCGCCCAAAATTTGTACCAAATAAGTTCGTATCATATTTATAAAGAAAAATAAAAATTTGATTTAATTTAATAATTAATTCCTAAAATGCAAGTTTCGAATATTAAACTTGCCTTAATCCACAGTACCAAAGGAGATGACACCCGGAGACCGGGATGGCACTCCCACTAAAATACCAGGATAAAAGGCCTAAAACTATACATGATAAAATATAAAAATGATAAATTAAAATACATAAAATATAATGTGTAAACAAATATTAAATAACAAAAAAAACATGTATATATATGGAAAGGTAAATATACATAATTAAAATAAATTATCCATACATGTATAAACATAATATATACAATATATAACATTTATTATACATTAATATACAAAAATAAAATAATATGTATAACATATACATATACATATAAATAAATTATATAAATAATACAATATAATATATGTAACATATAATATAATACATGATATATAATATTAGTTAATATGTACATAACATAATACATATACATATACATATACATATACATATACTAACATTAATATATATATATATATATATTAACATACTTTCCCATATATAAACATATATACAAGAGAAACAAAATAATCAAATAAAAACAATATTAGCAACATAATTCGAATACAAAACAACATTAACATATTTACATATAAATAAACACAAATCCCTAAAAACACAAATAACATGTATCGAACAAATAATAAAATACAAACACAAATATAACAAAAACATAATAAAAACTAAATGTAAACAATTAAACAAAAACATAAATTAAAGGCTGAAAATAAATAAAATTGAAAGAACGGGGACCAAAAAGAAATTAACACATAAAACATTTTTAAATTGGTAGAAAATGGCTTGATTGAAAGACGGTAAAAAGAAAGGGGACTAAAATTGTAATTTGCCCTTAAAAGAAGATAAAACAAAATTAATGGTAAAATGAAAGACCGATCTAAACTTAGGGGGACCATTTGGGTAATTAAACCATGCGACAAGACATTTTTAAAAATAAAAATGAGGCGGAGGGATCGGAGGGATAATTTTGCCCTTTAAAATCTGATTTAATTCAATTTAGGGGCGGGATTGAAAATTTTCAAAAACAACGGAGGAATGGGGATACAATTTAACCATGCGGAAGCCCTTGCTGTGCAATGAAATTGGGACGGAAGTCCTTAAAATATAATTAAACTATTTTAAAATAGGGGAGAGTATAAATCACAAAAAAATTAATAATTCATCATTCTAACTCATTTTTTTTTAAACTGAGCCAAAACTCTCTGAAAATGTATGAAGAACACCGCCGTTGTGTTCTTCTTCTCCGCCTGGTGACCGCCCTGGTTTCTTAGATTTCGGTGGAGCGCCACCTTACGCCGTATATTGGCGCCAGAAATCTGGTAACCCAAACTCTAAAATCAAGCCCTTTTAAAAAGCGAATCCTCCTTTTTAGATTTTTTAAAAACAAATAAAATCCCCTTTTATTTTCATAAAACCGAACCCTAGTTTTGTTTTTTTAAAACAAAACCGATGAATATTTGCAATTGAAAGGAGGGAGAAAATGGAAGGACGACATTTAAGTGGTGTCGTTCATCGGCGGCACCGGCCTAGACCACCATGCAAGGCGGTCCAAAACTGAAAGGTTTATCATTTCTCCTTTATATTTTTTATTTATTTTAGTTTCGAAATATGCATGAAAAAAGGAAAGTTCTCTCTAAAATTTTTCTTGTCTTTTTTATTTCATCCGAAACTTGGTACAAATGGTTGGGATCCTTGCAATATACGCGATCTCTCTGATTTTTCTTTGCTTATAAGCATAAATCTCATTAAATGATTTTGTTGTAGATCATGCTTAATCTGACATTCCTTTGTTTTTTTATTGTTTTTGTGCCATAGTAGTTGTTGAGCCGGTGGGGGAAGTCGTACGGCGATTGTGAGAGTTCCGACGGTGGTGCCACATGGACGAGGCAGAAGATCTTCATTCGACAGATCCGTTCTTGGCCGTTGAATCAGATCTGATCCAACGATTGGGGATGGTTGAGGATGGACGGCTGAGATCACATATGGAGTCTGATGTGGCAGCCTTGGATCATGCCACGTGGCATGGGGCACGCAGACGGTCTCACGCGTGCAGAATGCGGATGGTCCCAAGAGTGTTCTCCACGCCAGCTGGATAAGCTTGGGTTGATCGTGACCGTTGGATCAAAATCTGATCCAACGACTCAAATAGGGCGGCTGCAAAATAAAGATGGGGTATTAGATTAAATTAGGTTTTTTTATCAGATATGGGTTAGGGTTATTTAATGGTCTTGGGCCGATTGGTCTTGTGAATTTTACTTGGATTTTGTAAATTTGGACTGGACATCAATAAAAGTTCGGGTCTTATATTTGATATGTTTTTTTAAAATTATAACTCAATAATAATAATAATAAATACATGCAATTATATTAATACCCTAATAATAATAACAATAACATAATATTAATATACATGCAACATACGTACATAACACATACATTTAAGCAATATACACACGCCATACATATACATACATACGCAAAATATGTATATATACAATACAATCAATAATACTAATATGTACAATATGATTACACATTAACATATGCGTATACAAGCACATATGTAAACACATACGTACATATGTAATATACATGCACACACAATATATTAATACTCATATATATAACACACATACACAAATATTCATACACGCATGATAAACACATATATTCATATACCATAATCGTAATATTAATAATACACATATACATAATAATTTGTATAATTAATTAATATGGCAGTTAATATAAATTGATATAATTACATAAATAGTTCTCAAGTTCTACACTTATTTTAATTTAGTCCATTTATGTAGTTTACCCTTATTTTTATCATCATAAGATTACCTCCTCATTACCTTTCGCGATTCTCAGTGTCGGAAGCAGCAAATTCGGCATGGAAGAAAGAGACGTTAAATTTCCGTCTGAAAAATATTACCGGAATTTGGTTTCCTGTTCCAAACCGTCATTGCAATGTTTTAGTATGTTACCAAAGTTAGGTTAATGTAAATTATTACTTTCTAAATTCGGGAAGTTTTGGTACGATTTTCGAAGAAAAACAAAATCAAATCTCAAAATTTTTTAAAAAAAGTTCGTATTTTTCTTCAAATTTTCAGAAAATTAACACTACCCATTTGATGTTGGCCGATTGGGAACTCGTATCTCCTCCGATCCAGATTATTTCTTCGAAAACTGTTTCTGGTTCTTCCATTTTGGTAAGTTTCAATTACCCATATTTTAGATCCTTGTTATTTTTGCTCGTTGATTCTTTTTTTTACTTTGTTGTTGGTTCAATTATTTGTTTAGGATGCAATTGTGACATTGAAACTAGCCCAAAATTTGCAATTTAGTTGCTTTAGCCCCTCCTCCCATTTTGTTTCATAATGAAGTAAACATTTACTATAGTTCTTTTTTTTTTTTCCTTTTTGCTTACAGGAGTTTTGAAAGAAGAGAGCTGTTTTTAACCAAGTAATTAGGTATTTAATGAGTTAACTTTCATGGGAATTATAATGGAATCGGGTTTGGAATATTATTATTTGGCTTTTTTTTTATTAATGCGGGAGGTTGTTGAAAAAGCACTAGGAAATGAGTCGATCCCTTTCCTTTTCTGTGAAATCGGAGCTTAGTTTAAAAACTGATCCGGATACTTTCCAACGATGGCTGTAGCCTTTTGTATCATTAGATTTGATCTTGAACAAAATCAGCTCATAGAAGAGTGTTACCCACACTCAGGAAAAGGCACTTGAGGTTGCTTTTAGTTCGTATCCAGATTCGACTAAATTGATAGATTAATACTGAGAAGGGCAAGAAATAGAAAAGATAGACTAAATTGATAGATTATTAAATTATGTGGGTTATTTTTTAGAATTAGGGTCAAATTAAAACAAGTGTAGAACTTAAGGGCTTATTATGTAATTATATTAATTTATATTAACTACCACATCATCCGCCATTAAATTTTTAAAAGTGTCGGACCAATTTGTTACTTCTTTTAAATCGGGAGACTAGTTTATAACTTTTAATAGTTGGGGGACGCAAAAAATAATTAGAGTATATTTGGGGGACCATTTATGTAGTTTACCCTATATAATATACTGATACCTGATTAATTCAATGCATTGTATTTTTGTCATTTAATTTTGTTCGTGTTTCTGTTTTAGCCATTCCATTTAAAAAATTAATTTAATTTTTTATTTTTTTTTCATTTTTGATCACTCGATTGTTAAAAATTTAGCATTTTTAAATTTTTGGTAAATTTATGCAAAAAAAACTCTAAAACTTACTTTTTAAACTTCGATTTTTAGTCTCCGATTCATTGGTGTCAGAGTATTTTATTCCAATTCTGAATGGTGGGAGGTCGAAAACGAGGAGAAATACAATATATCTAGCGATGACAACGGGGTGAGTTTTTGGCTGCCCCGAACCAATCCTGGTCTAAAAACTCCTAAACCCTACCCCTCCCCGTCCCGAAATAAAATATTAATTTACCCACCCCACCCCGCCACATAACTCCTAAACTCGATCCCGACCCGACCAAAAAAATATAAAAAATCTTAATCTTCGCCAATGATAAATGTTAGATTCGACCAATCCACTATCACGATCACAAAATGTGACTTCAATGGACTTTAAACCTATATAACAATAAAATAAAACCAAATTTAATTACTCACATGAAAAATTACATATTTAAAAGAATAAATTTGAACAATTGACTATCAGAATTAGATATGTTAAAACTTGAACAACGTATAACACAAATTTACAATAAGCACAAACCCAAAAAATAGCTAAAAAAACATAAAAATACTTATATAGTGGTATTTTAATAAATATAATAAAAAATGCAAGTATATAATTAAAAATATACCGTGGCGAGGCAGGAAATTTCTAGAATATACCTGAACCCGTCCCACCCCGACTCAATACTTTCTAAAACTCGTCCTGCCCCGATCCCCGAAATTTAAGAAGAAATATCCGGTCGGGTCGTGTACACCGGATCGGGTCGGGGTTGGATAATTTTACCATCCATAAATATATCTCAATTCCATGTTGATTGGACAATAAAGATTGTAGATCCAACCAAGATAAGATCAAAAATTTAATTCGAGTTTTTGTTGATTTGGAGTAAAAAAATTAAAAAACAGAAAGAGAGATGAAAAAGGAATGTTCTAGTACCAATTATGCAGCAAATGATGGTGGAACGATTGTAGACATTTTGGTAAAGAGGAAAGACCCAAAACACATCATTTTGATGTTGGCGTTAAGACTTAACGTTAAGAGTGACGAAAAAGAAAATAAAAATAAAAATTGAGTGACTGAAATAAAAATAAAGACAAAGTTGGGTGACAAAGAAAACATAATTCACCCTTTCATTCTTACGAGATAGAAATTGAAATTGAAATCTAAATTTTCAAATTAATCTTCTCAAATATAAGATATTTTATAACAAAATTTTCAAATAAAGCTTCTCAATCATAACAGTATAAGAAATTCTATGGCAGCTCACACAAATGAAGCCAATTTTCAATGGCTTAATCACATATATGGAATATGGAACTTCATAATCATATAATCCAAAAGGCCTATCTATTTCAACAAATATCATAAAAACAGATTACAATTGAACTCTCTTGCATATTTGGTCTAAGAACTTTCGTTGTCTGGTAATCATATTAGATCTTATTTATCAAAGTCAATCTCAATCAGGACAAAAAATTCTCCCAAGACCTTATTTACAGGATATGGAACCCCTTTATTATCCAAAATATTATAAGTATATATCATTAAATCATAAAAGAATTGTACATAAAGTTTTATAGGTGAATGATGATTGAGGGATACTTTGAAGATTACTGATAAAAGGATTTAGCAGAAGGATATCTATTCTATGAAAATTTTACAAGACAGAGAAGGGCAGGTTGGTATTCTCTCACAATTGCTTCAACCCTTTTGGAAGGTAAGGGTACAAATTATAATGGCATAAAGCCAAAAAATGCCCAATACATTTAATTGATTAGTCACTTTGGCCCTTATTCTTTTTTTTGGAACAATTCAACCCTCAAAGTTTTATTTTGGGTCAAAATGACCTCTCTACGGATGAAAACTATCAGTCAACTGACGGTAAATAGCTTGAAATGACGGGACAAACCTATATAGCAGTGCACGCTGACATGAAAATATCATATAAACAAATGTGTTGACTTGGAAAAATGTTACATCAGTCAAAAAGTAATTCTATAAAATTATATAAAATATAAAATATTTTTTCTACTGACTTATATTCTGTCAAGTCATTTCAAATTGTTTACCGTCAATTTTATAATAATTTTCATCCCGATAGGGGCCATTTTGACCCAAAATAAAACGTTGATGATTGAATTGCTCCAAAAAAAGAATATGAGCCAAATTGACTATTTAGTCAAACGTTAGACTTTTTTTTTTTTTTATGTCAATTATAATTGTTGGGCTCGATTTCCTCCAACCATTTTGCTTGCCAAGTGGTGGAGAAGTCGATTTTTGGGTGATGGTGGTGGAAGCAAAAGATAAAGAAAATTTGCACAAGAATTTATAGTGGTTCAAGCTTCTAACAAGCTCTACATCCACTACCTTAGCTTCCCATTAAGGATTTCCCAAATCCACTAAGATTACTTCCCCTTTTAACAAGGCTTAGGAGACAACATTTACAAGCTAAACTCAATTACCAAATCTAGCATCCAAAGTTTACAACCCAAGCTTTGGGAATCCTCTCAAACAAAAGAAATAAAGCAAACAAGAAATCTTCTCTACAAGGTAGATGTTTGCACTCTTTAAGCACTCACCAAAATCCTAAAACACTTGAGTAAATATAAACATTTAAGCTCACAAGTGTTGTCTATACAAGAATGAGAAATTTAAGCACTAAGACAAATTTTCATCATAATGTTGTTGACTTGAGAATCATTAGTTGTTGCTAAAGCTTGAAGGGTCCTTAAATACTCCCAATTGAGTTTCTAGCCATTGGAGATCGTTGGGATTGAATTGGAGCCGTTGAAGGCTTTATTTCCCGCAAAAAATGCCGTTATGCAGCTATCTATATCGGTACGCGTGTACTCGTATCGGCACAACTATTAGCTGTTATGCTCAGTCTTGCTAACCGTATCGAAACACCTTGGGCCGTATCGGTACGCCTTGGTCTGTTTCGGTACGCCCTGCAATTCAAATAGCCGTTGAGAAATAGCCGTTGGGGTGGTTAAAAACTGGATCAATACGAGGGTAGGCGTATCGAAACGATCCACTCCGTATCGGTACGATTTTTGGTTACTGGAAAAATACTGTAGCTGAAACCCTTGGACCGTATCGATACGAGGTATACCGTATCGGTACGCCTGTGTTAAAAACGTTAGTTTAGCTACTTTAAAACATTTCCAAAACCTCTCAAAAACTTTTCAAACTTATTTTCAAGTTGTTTGGACTTAAAATCATTTTTGAAATCTTTTCAATTTAGTCCAAAACTATTTTTCAATTATTATATCAAAACATAAATTCTAACAATAATAATAAAGACGGACTAGAAATTCAAGAACATAGTTTTAAAAATTCTTTTCAAATGAGTATGTAATTTTTTTACACACTAAATTAAAAAAATATTAAAAATAAACACTAGATTAAACTTTTTTTTTTTTTATAAAAGATGAGAAGCAGAAGCTCCCATTTGGAGACAAAATCTAACCTAATCTTCCATCATCAATAACTTCCTGGCCTGATTTTTGCTGGTCAAATAGTCCCTGTACAAAACTATTGTGTTAAATTACAAATTCCGTAATGTTTAAACCAACCTACCAATTACTCTCATCATTTGATTTTCGAAGTTAAGGAAAAATTTCACTTGAAAGATAATAATTCAATCGGTTTATACAATTACTCTCATTATTTGATTCTTTGGAGGGGGATAAAAATTGCGGGAAAAGTGTGTATATTATTGTTTATCCTCGTACCAAAATCCAAATGTGTCCACCTCATTTTTAAATTTCTATATATCAAGGGCTTTCTTGCCGACATTATTTTGACGCAACATAGTTTGCATAAACGTGAAGCCTAATTCAATTAATTTAAGATTATCCTGTAAATTATTATAAAGTTATAGGTATTATTTTAATCAAATTCCGTAGAGCATCAAAAGGAAGCATCAATTCGTGAAGAAAGCACTAAACCCACAACACTAGAACAAAGCACATAACTTGTACTCTTCATCCACTTTCGTGCCTTGGTTATGGATGTTGCTGCTGCACCTACATGTGAACAAAGCACTTAAATTTAGATCAATAAATTGATTGTACCACAATGGAGCCTTGCTCAGAGAGGACTCCACTATGACAACTTTGGGACTGTTGTGACCTAAATTCTTTTAAGATTTGGTTTAAATAAGAATCTTATTTTTAAGAGATTTTTTTATTTACATTAATTAAAAGTAGAAAATTTGTGTTAAGTATAATTAATTTATATTTAAGTTTTTTGTGTAAACAAATAACCTATCACTATAAATAGATATTAGAGATTAAGGTTTTAGACACAACACAACAAGTAGATCAAAAACTCTACATAGCGTTAATTAAGGTTTTAGATACAACACAACAACAAGTAGATCAAATACTCTGCATAGAGCTAAGATGCAAATTACTTGAAATCTTTTCTTCTTACTCATAATAAAAGTTCTCATCCTATGTTCGTGGTTTTTTTCATTTGAGTTTTTCCCGTAAATCTTGGTGTTATTTATTTTTCTTGCTTTGTTTGCAATCACCTTCTACTTTGTTTAGTCGCTATCGTTCGTCTCTAGTATATCTCCAATATAACAAACTGGTATAAGAGCCTCCAGTTATTCATCTAGATTATGTTAATGACAACAATGAAGTATAATATTCACTATTGGGTCACAACACCAAATTCTCATTATGAAAGGTGATGGTTTGGGATATACTTGCACATATGGGCTTAGATGATGTGTTGAGAGAGTTCGATAATATGCTGCCAGAATGGTCGGATGTAAAAAAGATGTCGTAGGAATTGGAAATTCGTATCCCAAAGCCGCTTGCACTAATGAAACCATATTTTGATGGATGTTCTAAAAGAAAAGACAGATGTTTCATTATGGGCAAGATTGGAGCAGTTTTGCTCTAACCGTCAAGTTGCACAAGAAGCATCGTCTTTATTCACATAAATTGACAGAAAATTTGTGTCTTGAAGACCACATAGTTTTCTTTAAAGAGGTCATCTCAATTTTGGAATCCATGGAGGTAAAATACGATCAAGAAGACTTATTTTTGATTCTATTGTGTACAATCATGAAACACTTACTCATGAAGAGGTATATGATGGCTTGCATTCATATGACAAGATGAAGCACCTTGTAAATGGATTTGAGCCTAAAGCATAGGGCCTCATTGTTCAAGAACCGCCTAGTACCAGTCACGAAAGATAAAAAGATCGAATTGCAGAGGAATGAACATGGACATATCGAAGTCCTCAAATCGAGACAAGACTTGTAAATTCTAAAAAAGAAATGCCACATTAAATCAAAGTGCTACAAGTTGTAGAATAAGATAAAGAGTGAGGCTGAAAATCAGAATTTTGAAGAAGTTGAAGTTGATGTTGCGGAGTAGTACAATGACAGAAAACCCTCTACAACTTTTGATGACAACACAAGAGCAAGTGAGGATTGGATCCTTAACTCCACATGCTCTTTCTATATGTGTTCCAAACAAGAATGGTTTACAACCTATGAGAAAGTTCTTGTAGGATTTGTAGTAATAAGAAATAATGCTCTATACAGAGTCGTCGGAGTTGGCATCGTCAAAATCATGATGGTTAATGGTATTGTCAGAAATTTAAGTGACATATGACATGTACCAAATCTAAAGAGAGTCTTATTTTTCTAAGTTTCCTTTACTCAAAGCGGTACTAGTACTCCGCTGAAGGTGAAGTTCTAGAGGTGAACACGTGCTCCCTTGTCATTATAAAAGGTCAAAAGAAGAATTGTTGTATGTCTTGCAGGGTTAAGCAGTCACATGTGATGCTGCCATTACCTCTTCTTTTAAGGATGAGGATAATACAAGACTTTGACATATATGTCTAGGGCATATGAATTATAATGACATGATAGAGATATACAGAAGATGACTCCTAGACAACCAAAGGATCTGCGAACTCAAGTATGTGAATACATCCATTTTGACATCTGGGGACTGTTTAGAGTGTCTCTCGTAGACAGAGACTTATTGAGTTCAAGTAATTTTACCATCCCTAAATGAGAGGAATGAAATATTCCGATTGGTGGTCCATTGAATGACTAACTGAGGAGATCATGGCTTCCAAAGCTTAAGGTTTGGACTTCGATTTCATGTTTTTAAGGGGATTCTTGTAAGAGTTATCAAAGATTTGGAAAGATGAGGAAGAGAGGAAGATTTTTGATGTCATTATTGACTACAACATAGCAATGACCATTGACGGCGGTGAAGGGGCAACATCTTTGGTGTCTATTACTGGCTTTGGATGAAGAACAAAAAAATGAGGCTTAAGGGTGTAAAAAATCTTTGGACTTTTGAAAAAAAAAATTAATTGAGTCCCTAAACCTTTTTCACACCCATTTAAGCTTTATGACCAACATTGACCATTAAATCGAATCAATTAAACTTTTTAACCAACATTGACCATTAAATCTTGACATTTTTTTTCTTTACATATTACTGAGACATGATACACTATAATTCTATTATATGACATTTACAGTTTTTTTAAAAGTATTTTTATACAAAATTTTTCAAAATTTTCAGGACTCTTAAGCCAAAAAAAAAATGATAATAAAGGACATAGAAGTAGTTTACATTATAATCATTCTTGGCACAACATGTCTTATTTGAGTACTTTTTATGTTTTAATTTTCTAAAATTTTAATTAATTGCTTTTGATTTTTATTTTTTTGAATCCTTAATAATTTATAAATATATATTTGAAAATTTTAATATCAAAACTAAATCGACACAATGTATAAATTTTGAGGGTTAAAATTTTAAAATTAAGACCAAATAGGCACAATGTGTAAATTTGAAGATGAAACATGTTAGTTTAGTAATTTATTAGAAACGATCACGTCATATCTAGTTATTAGCTTAATGAGAATGGCCAAGGAAGAAAACGTCGACAAGTCAAGTGACTATTTTGTATCTTTTGATAGTCGGGTGATTAAAAGAGAAAAACTCTAATAGTCGGATGACTATATTATATTATTGGTTTTTCTTGTACACAACTAAATTAACTCGATTTTTTCGGTTGAATAGGCGAATGAGCCAAGGAAGAAAATGCATATTTTTGACTTGGATACCGATACTAGATCTTTCAGTATTATTATTGAGTGCAAAAACTTTTAAAATAGTGTATTTTTGATTTGGAGTATCGATACTTGTTTATCGAATATCAATCTTGTTCATTTAGTATCGATACTCAAGGGATCCATATCGATGTTGTCCAGGCTTATGAAAAACATCAAATGATTTTTTTGGTGCCAATACTTAGAATGAGTATTGATACACATGAGCTCCATATCGGTTTTCTCATGTGAGTATCGATACTGATTAGAATTTTAAAGACATTGAAAGTCATATTAGTATTGATTCTCATAGTTGAGTAACGATGCTCATGATTGAGTATTGATACTCAAGGAAGAATATTGAAACCCTTTGTTAAATCCGGTTAATAATCTTCTAATAAGCTTGGTTAATGTTTCGATAGACTTAATCAATATTCGCATGTTGTTAATTGGCTCTAATGAACTTTTATAACGTTTCAATAATTGATAAGCCTCGTGATAACCTATAGTAAGCCTTATGAGTGATGAACCTTGTAATGTTTGTGTAGCTTTGAGGGCATTGTGTCATTTTATGATCTCGTGTAATGTGAGAATTTGGATATCCGATAATTAAGTTAGTTGGATGTCTGATAGTACCGGGCGTTGTATGATACCATATATATTTTCAGGCAGTGTATATGATGGTTGATACCTTAACTGTGTGAATATTAACTCTATGTGGTTAAAAGCATGATTTTAATTGATAACTAATCATAGATGTGTGATTATGATTTTTTTTTTTTTTACGTTGCATGCTTATGTTTATAAAATATATATGAAATATAATAGAGTAAAAATATACTACTGAGCTTGTAATACTCAACATTCAAATATTTTTGTTAGCAAATTAATTGATTGGTCGTGTCTGAAGAGTATCATTAATTAGTAAAAGATTTTATTACCTACGCTACTAAATGTACAATACCTTAGTTCTGTTTGTGGATTATGTATTCGTAAAGATCTTATCATTTATTTTTGGGTATGTAACTTTATATTTCAATATTTTGTGATACATTGTTTTAACCTTGAAGCTTCTATTTTTTATAAACATTATACCTTATTATTTATGTATATTTCAGTATTTACAACTTAATTGGGATGATTTTGGGTAATCAAGATTTTAGAATTTTGGTCGGCCATTTCGGTGATATAACGTGACATATTCGTTTAGATTTGGGTGGATTATTTGGCCTTATCCAGGTGTTGTTCTGGCTTTAATTTGTTGTTTTTGATTTGGTTCTTGAGAAGTGATATGGGGCGGGCGCGATTCAATTCAAGCCAGGGAAAAACAGCCAGCCAAGGAACTTGTCGCTCTCTGGTTAAATGGTACCATTACAACTTTGGTCCCTTTCAAACATCAATACTTTTAATTTAATCCCCTTTAACCTTTTCCAAATAGAAAATTTGTATTTTTGGCCCCTATAAAATTAAAATTCAAATCAATCCATTTTAATACGAAATTGTAACTTTGGCCACGTATTTTTTTTAATTTCTCAGCGAGGTGAACAAAACTCTGACTTAAAAAAATAATTTTTTCAATTTTTTATTTGAGTCCAGTTATTCGCGTTAACTCGAGTAACTCAAAAAATTTGAATTTGAATCGAATTGAAATTTTCCGAACTTAAAAAACTAAAAATCTAAAAAAATTAAATTTTATAATTTTGCTATTTAGTCCATGATGTAGAAACCCATCTTTATCCTGCCTACAACACAAACCAACAACCATTACATACCCAAATCCAAAATACCCATTTAATTAACCCATCTAAAATTAAATAACCTAAAAATTCAAAATTACACTAATGCCCCCAACCCTAAAAACCCCAAACGATAACCTAATCCTAGTCCACTATTCAGCCGCCGTCATCCTCTTTCCAGCTCACTGCTCGTGGCCGCCACGCGCGGCTCTTTCCTCGCCACGTGGTTGCCACGCGTCGTCACGCCAACCGGCCACCGCTTCGTTACGTCCACCGACCATTGCTCCACCGCTTCAAGCCTGCAGGAAAAAAAGAATGATTATCGGATTATTTTTGTGTATGCAAAATGGGTTATAAATACCCAAAACCAAAATGTGATGAGTGGAACAAAAAGTGAGATTCGAATAAAAGAAATAATTATATTTCCTCTCCACCATAGTTCGAAGCATTAAAAAAACAAATGCAAAAAACTAGATTCGAAAGGTCAAAAAAATAATAATAAATATTCAAAAAACAAAAATCTTACCTTACCTCAGATCTAGGAGAATAGGGGGTTCGGTTCGAAAATCCGACCCCAGATCCACACTCAGCACGTTGATTTTGGTCGGAAAGGTGCGACCTTTCGAGTTCTCCGCCGTTGGCGCGCGGCGACAGTCAAAGTGATACCAGCCGACAGTCCGGCCAAGGCAGAGAGTAGAGGAGAGCTTTTTTTTTCTATTTGAAACAAATGACAATCTGTTTTTTTCATTTTTAGGTTATAAAATAAGGCATAATTACATACTAGGTCCCCCAATCCTTTCCTTTTTTAATTTTGATCTGATTCATTGTACAATTTCTATACAAGTCACTGTTTGTTTTAATTCATTTTTAATTTAGTCATTAAATTATATTAAATCAGATTTTAATGGTTTAATTACAAGAAAAATCCCTCCGTACTAAAAATGTTTCCATTTTGGGCCTGCTTCATGGTATATTCTCTCCTGAGGTCCCTGTAACTTTCAATCGTCTTGCAATTTGGCCACCAGATTTGATTTTTATCCAATTTCAAGAGAAATTACGCTCTCGGTCCCTCAGCTTCTATCATTCATTGTTTACACTGTAATTTCTTTTTTATTTTAATTTAATCACTGCTTTAATTTCTTTTTATTACCATATTATTATATATTTATTATTATTATGTATATATTATTTACATATTATCACACATCACTTATATTATTATTACTTTTATTATTATTGCATATTATTAAATATTATTATATACTATTATTATTATATATTTTATTTTCTCATTACACATCATGTATTTTATATTCATATATGTATATTATTATTTTTTTTATATTATATATATATCTATTATATAGTATCATATGTATAAATATTATATACATATTATATATATATGCCTATTGTTATATATTATGTGTTTATTATATATTATTATTATCATTACTACTAGTATCGTTTTTACATTATTATTATTAATATATTATTTACATAATATTTGTGATCTAATATATATTCTTATACACCCCGTATGTATCTTAATTGATTTTTAAAAATGATTTTAAGCGGTTATCGTGAAAAACGTATCTCAAACGTAAGAGGTGCTGCTTTCCGTTAATCTCTATTACAAAATACAAATTTTTTCTAAACTATAATTTTCAAAATAGTTTCTCTTCATTCGGGAATTTAACGGAAATTATGCCCTGAGTGTAGGGGTGTAAATTTTTCTTATACAAAATATATTTTTTAAATATTTTTACGGGATCACAAATTTTAAATTAAATTTGAATTCTTAATTTCCATCGTTAAGACATTAAATAATTGACCAGGTACCAATTTTGGGCATTGTGGGGTGCTCACCCTTCCCCACACGTAACTGACTCCCAACCTATTTTTCTGGTTTCGCAAACCAAAATTCGTTGTTTTAATAAAATGATGCAAAAACAGGTTTTATTAAAATAACTGAGTTTTCAGGTGATCCAATCTCATCTAAATAAAAAGATTGGTGGCGACTCCCATCCAAACCAATTTTTCGTAAGAACACGTCAAGCTCACCTGTCGCGGGCCGGGGCCCATTGTTACAACTTGGTGACTCCGCTAGGGGACTACTTTTTTTGAGAGTCGAGCCACCGGTCGATTACTTTTTGTCTTAACGAGTGGAAACTATAAATTCAGTTTAATTTTTTTGTGATCCCTTTTCCTGTTAATTTTTTTCACAAAAAAAGGTTTTTCAAAATTTTTCTCTGGTTTCGCTTATCATGAGCTCTATACCCGAGCTCCGCCCCTTTAAAGTGGGAGTGAGAAGCTACGCCTTTGTGAGGTATCACCTCCGTGCAAGATAGTGGATCACTTCCGGGATATATCTGTACCTTCTATCTTCGTGAGATATTCATCTCCGTGCAGACTTAGGGAAATGTATCCTCCCAAATCGATGTCCCAGCGATAGTTCGGGTATCGTTACTCTAGAACCTAAACCACATATAATGAACCGTAGAAGCCTACCCTTTAGAACTATACCAAAACTCTGCCCGTTTAAAGAGTCACCCTATAAGTGCATAGTAAAAAATGTTGGGGCTTTAATTTCTTTCAATTATGCCCTTTAATTTCTGTATTTGTTTATTTGTTTATTTACTTTGCAATAAGTAAATACTATGTCCATATTTTATGCGAAACAAGCATGCGGGTAGATAGCATGATGGGGTAGGATGTTTTTTTCTTTCTAAAAGCATGTCGGTTAGAAAATCATGTTCTAGGGTTATTATCTTTTAGCCCGTGTTTATTATTTTTATTTATACTGAGACTAACGTGTTTTGTTTTTTTTTTTCTTTCTTTGCCCTTGCATTGCATTCTTTATTTTTATTACTAAAAAAAGGGTGTTAAGGCAAGTTCAACCGTTATAAAGGATATGCTATGGAGAATCAATTTCTTGATAAGGTGGAAGGAACCTAGGCGTGAGGAGGTGGTCAGGGGAGACTCAGCACCAAAAAGGCAACTATCAAGGCTAGAAAATGAAAGGAACCAATTGAAATTTGGTTTACAATCCCAGGATCAAGTGATAAAAAGGCTAAAGAAGGAAAAAAGTAAATGAAGAAGACTTAAGCAGTGATTACAAAGCTCTACGCATCAGCCAGGTATGACGATCTCAAAAAAACATCTATGAAATGGAAACTTGAAATCCAAGAAGAGAATGAGAGAGCTGATCTCTACATAGGAAAGACAATTCAAAGATGTGCAAACACAACAAACTGCTATAGAGGAGGAATTATCTGAGAGGCCGAATTATTGAACTAGAAAACTCTCTACATAGGCACTGGAACTGAGACTCCATAGCTGAATTAAGAGCAAGTAAGGAGAAGAACGAGACTCTAACAAAACAAGTTAAGGAATTAGAAATAGCGTTGCATACTTGGTATGGGCAAATTAACAAATTTGAAGAAGTCTAAAAGTGGGATGATCACCGTTAGAAGACACGGCTACAACAATCTTAAGATCAAGTCCTGGATAGAGACCGTGTTATGACGGAAGCCCTCATCTAAGTACGGGAAGTAGCAGAACACTTGTGGATACTAGCCATTCAAGACGATGTTTTGAGCCTGCAAATTGAGTCAGAATCCAATCGGGGCAAGAAGTTGGCATAGCCCTTCAGAAAGATCAAGACTCTAGTGTTAAGGAGCAAGCAGTATATGTGACATAGGCCCACCTTATGTAAAGAAACTAGTTCTAATGCAGGTTTCCTTTTAAAAGTTGTACTAAAATCAACACATTTTGTGTCTTGCATGTATATCATATTTTCTCATTTGCATTTGCATCATGCTGCATCATGTCATACCATTTTTACTTTGATTATCATTGCAGTAATTCTAGGACATACAAAACAACAGATCCAACACCCTTACGTCACCAGAAGCAAAGTTAGAAGCATGAAAGAGAGTTTGGAAAATGTTGAAAAAGCATGCGAAAATATAAAAAAATGTCATGGAGCAAAACTTGGAAAAGGCAAAGATCCTGAAAGGGGAAAGAGATTGGCCATTGGCCTCAGTACTCTACAAGAATTAGAGAATCCTTGCGACAAGACACCTTTGCAAGCGTCAGCTTTAGTTAGAAAGCAACAAGGTCCCCGGGCTGGATCTTCGTCGCACAGAGGAACTAAAGAACATTCTATCTCAAATCCAAACGAAGTAGGTAAGTCGAAGGTCGAACTACTCAAGCAGCTAAAAGATTGGTGCCAGTGGCTTGAGGAAAAATTTAAAGCCGTAGAAGGGGCAAATGCAGCCCGTGAAATAGACGTAAGTAAACTAAATTTGGTCCCTAATTTGGTGTCACCTCAAAGTTCAAAATGCCATACTTTGAGAAGTTTTATGGAACAAGCCCTTCGCCTGCTCACCTCGCCATATTCTGCCAAAAGATGACGGGGCATGTTGACAATGATAAGCTTTTAATTCATTATTTTCAAGATAGTTTAAAAGGGTTTGCTACCAGGTGATACTGTCAACTTAGCCAAAACAACATACAGTTCTAGAAATATTTGGCTAAAGCCTTCATAGAGTAGTTCAAACATAGAGGTCGAACCCGACCACTTAACATTGCGAAGAGGCCCAACGAGAGTTTCAGGCAGTATGTGCAAAGGTGGAGGGATGTCGCAGCACGGATACAACTACCACCACTTAAAAGGGAAATAACACCTATTTTTGTCGAAACCTTAGAAGATCCATTTTTGAAGCGTACGCTGGGAAATACAACCAAGAACTTCGAAGACCTTATGATATCAAGTGAACTCGTAGAAGAAGCTCGTCAGACAATGTAAGATCATAGATTTCAGCAGTGTATTCATCAAAAGAGAAAGTGCATCAGAAGTTCATATGGTAGGGTCTTATCCATCCAATCGACCTTGGTATTCGCACCAATCAAACTATTCGTGCTCTCGTTGACCTATGATGTTTTAGAAAGTTGTCCATCCAATCCAGAGTTACTTTCGATGCTCGTTGAGAAGAACTTGTTAGCCCAGGTCTGGTCTAAACCAAAGTAGCCTCCTTACCCAAAAGTTATGATGCTAAGGTTATATGTTATTATCATCCAGAAAGCACAAGCCACACTACCGATAATTAAGGAGCTCTGAGAAACAAGGTGCATAATCTGATTAAAAAATGGCACTTTAAAATTCAACAATTAAGTCCTTGAGATAAACTAATGAGAGGATAATGTTGGATTTGCCTAGAATTTAGATAACCTTTTAGGACACAATCATTTTTTGCATTTCACCAGCATAAAGTATTGATTCACTACTGGTTCCCAATCTGAAAAAGAATTATCATTGAGAAAAAATCTAGCACCCTAAATATAATGCAACATCCAAAGTTGCGAATAAATCCTGTGAATTTAAAGGTTAAGCCACGGGAACCATTTTTGAATCAGTACATTTGCGTCTAAGACATGCACCTTGCATTTACATGCATACATTTAAAATTTTAAAATCGACCCCCGGGATACCCTATGTCAGCAAATACCGGATAAAGCAAAGTCGGTTGATCTAGCACCATCCTAAACATATACGAGAGCCCAGTTTAGGGGTATTTTCTAGAATAACCTCTGCATTCATACAGACGTCATGCTTCCACAAGACCCCAATCAGGATGTATTTTTTGACAAGTTCAAAAAGCGAGCCTTCGATGCCGAGTCAGACTTTCGCACCCTAGACGACTACATTGATTATCGTTTATAGCACTTCGCCAGAGCCGAAATCAATGAGCTGTCATGAATCAACAACAAATTTATAGACCCGACTGGGGGCACACAACACGCTCGCGAGAACAATAAAAGTCCTACAAGGAAAGGCGAAAATATATTTCAAGCTTCAAATTTTCTTCAGGCCAAACGAAGTTCAATAGAAATGCTTTTGAGGCATACACTTTGAAAGAGCACTCCACAAGAAGATCAAAGCCAAAAAAGATTGGGGGCATCTTCACAATACGAGACCGAGAACCCAGTCCGACCAACATAGAGTCAGAGGCATCCCTTCGAGGGGCAAAAAAAATGGTCACACATTCATTAAGACCATTTAACATCAAGTGCATGTGTCATACATCTAAAGTTTATCATGCATTTAGACTAAACACATGCATTTAGGCATAAAAATAAATTCATACTAAATACATTTATTTTTGCTCATACATATAAACAAGTCCAGGAAAGGAGACTAAAAGACCTCGACTGTGTGAGCAACGACATGATGACCAACTTTTAGCCCTGAAGGAGGCCGAATATGCAAAAAGCTCAAACATCCATATAGTAACGGTAAAATTTTTTGAGCTGATTACTAACTAAAGTTTTCTTTTGTTTTCAGGTCATGACACTCCCCGCTATGAAGTAGCGAAAATCAACTTTTTCCCGATTGCACCTCCGTCAATGGCGATGGGCCAATTAAATCCAGATTCTGTAATAAATGACACCAAAAGTCATTCGGCTTAAAAGCTTAAATTTTGAGGATAATGAAGTTTGGGGGGCAAACGTTTACCGGAGTGAACTTTGAACAAGAGATTGAATTCGAATAGAAGCTGAGCTAGAAGGATAAAGGCTGACATCCTCAAACACGAAGGAATAAATCATCGTCATCAACAAATTCCAACATCCTTGATACAAGAAGTAGGGGCAAGTATTGTCTGACGTCTTCAACCAAGAAGGAATAGACATCCTCGACAGGAAGGAATGGATCAACCAGCCAAACATTCAAATCAAACCATATAGTCTCATAATAAATAGTTAATTTAGAACTCATTTTGACCAAGTACTTTTTTAAACCTTTGCAGGTCCTATCTCACCCGTAACATGGTGTAGAGGATCAATTAATCTCTTACAGATTATGTCTCTCCAAAAAATGGTTGAACATATCAAACACAACAACAATTTTATCTCCTTGAAGTTGCAGCGAAATAGGTACACCGACAAGTTCATCTCCTTGAAGTTGGTAGCAGATTCTATATTTTTTTAGATCTCGCTTCACCGTTGTTGGTGCAGCAGGTCAGATTTTCGTCCACGTCTAGTTTCTCCAATGATGGTGCGACTAGACCAGATGTTTTTCTCATATTTTCTCTTCAAACATATAGGTAAAAAAGATTCCAAAAATAAAAAGATCATGCCTCCTCGTCGGTGTTGTAGCTGGATCAACTTTGCAAACTTCAGACCTTATCTCCTCAATGGTATGGTAGCTTGGTCAAATTAAACTTCAGATCCTGCCTCATCGTCAGTGTTGTAGCTGGATTAACTTTGCAAACTTCAGATCTTGTCTCATCGGTGGTATGGTAGCTTGGTTAAATCAAACTTCAGATCCTGCCTCATTGTCGGTGTTGTAGCTGGATCAACTTTGTAAACTTCAGACCTTGTCTCTTCGACGGTATGGTAGCTTGGTCAAATCAAACTTCAGATCTTGCCTTCTCGTCAGTGTTGTAGCTAAATCAACTTTGCAAACTTCAGACCTTGTCCCCTCTGCGGTATGATAGCTTGGTCAAATCAAACTTTAGATCCTACCTCATCGTCGATGTTGTAGCTGGATCAACTTTGTAAACTTCAGAACTTGTCTCCTGGGCGGTATGGTAGCTTGGTCAAATCAAACTTCAGACCCTGCCTCCTCGTCGGTGTTGTAGCTGGATCAACTTTGCAAACTTCAAACCTTGTCTCCTCGGCGGTATGGTAGCTTGGTCAAATCAAACTTTAGATCCTGCCTCATCATCGGTGTTGTAGCTGGATGAAATTTATAAACTTCATACCTTGTCTCCTCGGCGATATGGTAGCTTGGTCAAATCAAACTTCATATCATGCCTCCTCGTCGGTGTTGTAGCTGGATCAACTTTGCAAACTTCAGACCTTGTCTCCTTGGCGGTATGGTAGCTTGGTCAAATCAAACTTTAGATTCTACCTCCTCGTCGGTGTTATAGCTAGATTAACTTTGCAAACTTCAGACCTTGTCTCCTCTGCGGTACGGTAGCTTGGTCAAATTAAACTTCAGATCTCGCCTCCTCGTCAGTGTTGTAGCTGGATTAACTTTGCAAACTTCAGACCTTGTCTCATCGGCGATATGGTAGATTGGTCAAATCAAACTTTCTTCTCCAGATATTGCCTCTTCGTCGGTGTTGTAGCTAGACCAAATTTACTGACTCCTGATCTTGCATCTTCGTCGGTGTTGTAGCTGGATCAACCTTATTAACTTCGGTCCTGCCTGTTCGTCAGTGTTGTAGCTGGATCAGACATCAAACCTTCTTCTCCAGATCTTGTCTCCTTGTCAGTGTTGTAGATTGATCAAAGATATTTTAACAAGTCCAATAGAAATTTTGCCACAACGTGCTTAAAGACGGTAAAGTTTAATATAATGGATAATTCAAATATCCATCGAAAATCCATTTTCACGAAGGGTCGAAGGAAAATAAATCCTTCGAAAAAATCCAATGTCATATTGGTATAAACTGATTGTACCCAGGGGAATGGTATAACTAGCCCGGAGCAAACGGCTACCGGTAAAGACATCTCAAATCCGTTGATCCCTGTGCATTTGGAAAAAATACAAAAGAGATCTATGAGCTAAGCTCTGGATCAAAACTTCCTGAATTTCAGTCATGCGTCTTTATCGTGTTATAGATGGGCCAAACCTTCATCGCTCAATCATGCCACTTCGTCAGTGTCGTAGACGGACCAAAGCAATTTTGACAAGTCCAACAGAAATGTTGGCACAACGTGCTTAAACACGATAAAGTTTAAGATAATGGATAATTCAAATGTTCATCGAAAATCCATTTTCACGAATGGTCGAAGGAAAATAAATCTTTTAGAAAAATCCAATGTCACAATTGGTATAAACTGATTGTACCCAAGGGAATGGTACGACTTGCTCGGAGCAAACAGCTACCGGTAAAGGCAACTCAAATCCGTTGATCCTTGTGCATTTAGGAAAAATGCAAAAGATATATATGAAGCTATGGATCAAAGCTTGCTGACTTTCGGTCCTGCCTCCTCGGTGATATTGTAGCTGGGCCAAACCTTCATCGTTCGATCTTGTGTCTTCATCAGAGTTGCAACTAGATCAAGTTTTACAGACCTTACCTCTCCGTCAGTGTTGTAGTTATGTTAAATTTTTCTCTAGGCATTGCATCGTCGTCAGAGTCGTAGCAAGCCGAGAGCATTTTGTCTCCTCCAATGGATCACCCCTAGTTTTGTCTTCCCAACGAATCCTCCATTTTGAAGATTTTGCTTACAAAAGATGCAAAGAAGATCAAGAGAAGCTCAGGAAGAAGCAGTGGCTGAAGAAGGAACCCAAACTTGACCGAACAAAAATGGTCCACTTTTTGTCTTTGCTCCATTGCCGTTGCACAACAATGTACAAAGAGGGGCAGCTGTAGAAGCCCATTTTTATCCGGGCTACAGCCCAAAACAACAACAATTACATACCCAAACCCAAAATACCTATTTAATTAACCCATCTAAAATTAAATAACCTAAAAACCCAAAATCACACTAATGCCCCCAACCTTAAAAACCCCAAATGATAACCTAATCTTAGTCTACTACTCCAGCCGTCGTCATCCCCTTTCTATCTCACAGCGCGTGGCCGCCACGCACGGCTCGTCCCTAGCTACGTGGCTGTCACGCGGCGACACGCCGACCGGCCACCGTTTCGTTACGTGGCCACCGCCCATCGCTCCACCGCTTCAAGCCCGCAGGAAAAAAAAGAATGATTATTGGATTATTTTTGTACATGAAAAATGGGTTATAAATACCTAAAACCAAAATGTAATGAGTGGAACAAAAAGAGAGATTAGAATAAAAGAAATAATTATAATTCCTCTCCATCATAGTTCGAAGCATTAAAAAAACAAATGCAAAAAACCATATTCGAAAGGTAAAAAAAACAATAATAAATATTTGAAAAAAACAAAAATCTTACCTTACCTCAAATCTAGGCGAATAAGGGGTTCGGTTCGAAAATCCGACCCTAGATCCACACTCAGCATGTCAAATTTTGTAGGACATGTGCGACCTTTCGAGTTCTCAGCCGGCGGCGCGCGGCGGAGATACTAGCCGACAGCCGGCCAAGGCAGAGAGCAGATGAGAGCTTTTTCTTTTCTATTTGAAACAAATGACAATCTATTTGATTCTTTTTCATTTTTAGGTTATATATTAGAGTTAAAATAACGCATAATTACATACTAGGTCCCCCGCCCCTTTCCTTTTTTTAATTTTGATATACCGCATGGTAAAATTACTCTACAAGTCCTTGTTTATTTTAATTTGTTTCTAATTTAGTCACTAAATTATATTAAATCAGATTTTAATGGTTTAATTACAAGAAAAGTCCCTCCATACTAAAAAAGTTTCCATTTTGGGCCTGCCGCATGGTATATTCTCTCCTTAGGTCCCTGTAACTTTCAATCGTATCATTATTATTCATACTATCCAATTTCAAGAGAAATTACGCTCTCGGTTCCTCATCTTCTGTATCATTCATCTTTTACACTGTAATTTCTTTTTTCTTTTAATTTAGTCACTTCTTTAATTTCTTTTTATTACCATATTATTATATATGTTATTATTATTATTATTATTATGTATATATTATTTACATATTATCACATATCACTTATATTATTATTACTTTTATTATTATTGCATACTATTATTATTATTATATATGTATATCTATTTTATTTTCTCATTACACATCATGTATTTTATATTCATATATGTTTATTATTATTATTTTAATATTATATATATCTATTATATAGTATCATATGTATAAATATTATATATATATATATTATGTGTTTATTATATATTATTATTATTATTATCATTACTACTAGTATGGCTTTTACATTATTATTATTATTATTATATTATTATTTACATAACATTTATGATCTAATATATATTCTTATACACCCCGTATGTATCTTAATTGATTTTTAAAAATGATTTTAAGCGGTTATCGTGAAAAACGTATCTCGAACGTAAGAGGTGTCGCTTTCCGTTAATCTCTATTACGAATTACATTTTTTTTCTAAACTATAACTTTCAAAATAGTTTCCCTTCATTCGGGAATTTAACGGAAATTATGCCCCGGGTGTAGAGGTGTGAATTTCTCTCATACAAAATATATTTTTAAATATTTTAATGGGATCACAAATTTTAAATTAAATTCAAATTCTTAATTTCCTTCGTTAAGACATTAAATAATCGACCATGTACCAATTTTGGGCGTTGTGGGGGTGCTCACCCTTCCCCACACGTAACTGACTCCCGAACCTATGTTTCTAGTTTCGCAGGCCAAATTTCGTTGTTTTAATAAAATAACGCAAAAACAGGTTTTATTAAAATAACCGAGTTTTCAGGTGATCCAATCTCACCTAAATAAAAAGATTGGTGGCGACTCTCATCCAAACCAATTTTTTGTAAGAACACGTCAAGCTCACCCGTCGCGGGGCGGGGCCCGTTGTTACACATGATTTCATTTTTCTTCAATTCCTCCTTCATTTTAAGTCATTTTTGATCAAATTTGAACCACATGCTCCTAAACTACTATAGAATACCTATTTAGCTTTAATTCATATTTTTTTTAAATTAAGATTCCTAGTTTTACAATTTAGCCCCTCAACTTTGAATGATTTCTCATTTCTTAAATTTCTCTTTCATTTTAAGTCTAACTTTGATCAAAATTAAACAACATGATTCTGTAACACTATATAATATCTATGTAACTTCAATTCACATTTTTAATAGAATATTTTTTTTTCAATTTAGTCCTTTAACTTTACATTTTATTCAATTTGATCATTCCACTGAAAATTTTTGTAAAGTTTTTCTTCACATCAATTCATTGACTCATTTATACTCCCACAAATACTCCATCCCCAAAAGTTCCTTATTTAAAAAACATTATAAATATATTTTAGAAGTTTAGATGATAATTTTATTAAATAACATTACAAATCTTATTTGTACATGTGAAAATAATATGAAGAAATATATATATATATATATATATATATATATATATATATGATTAGGGACAGTCGTTTAAATTAGAATCAAACTGTATTATAACATGATTAAATTTGTATAGGAACTCGAAAACTCAAGTCGAATAAAAAAAATTCAAATTAAGTTTGAGTTGTAAAATATGATGCGTCAACTCGAATAACTCGAAATTTTTTGACTCAACTCAATCAAATGCTCACCCCTAATCTCAAACCCTAAAACAAAATTCCAAACTTCACCTCTAGGTCCATGAATATGTCTAATTACAATACCTTTATTCAATATATAAAGAATCAATGGATACATTCGAAAGAAAGTCATCTTTATCATCTAGAATATAGTAATAATTAAAAAACCCTAGAGGGAAAATAATAATATAGACAATGATAATTCCCATTTAGAGAGGTGCTAATATGTTTGGATATCCTACTTGAAGTAGTTGAAATGTGCTATATTCAAAGAATTGGACACTTTTTTTTTTGTTTAAGATAGAAAAGAGCACACAAGTGGATGGAAATGCGATTGCATTATACTTCTTTAGATTGAGAGGAATATTATATATGTATATATATATATAAAGTTAATTTAATGTATTGACATATTCCCATGTGATTGTTTAAAAGATGATCTTCTCAAGTATTAAATCTGAAAGAAATCTTTTGTGTCAATCCAATTTGAATGAGACTTGTAATTTAAATGTTAAAAAAAACTGACTCAATTTGGCTCGTAATAATCACTTTAATATTGTTTAGGGTACGAGACTTGTAATTTGAATGTTTCAAGTCCAAAATTGTATCAGTTTTACAAGAATTCATCATCCTAGATTTCCTAAGGATCATTTAATATTTTTGGCTTAATCAACAAATTGTCCCTTGAAATAGATACTAATTCTCGTTTTGGCCTTTAAAGATTTTTTTTGTCAAAAGTGATCCTTAAAGTTTCATTATATCGCCAGTTTTAGGCCCTTTTACTGCTTTTAGAAAAACAAATAATCGGTGACATGTATAGGGCTAAATTGGAAATAAGATTTAGGGCCATGCAGATAACCTTAGGTTTTAGACGGGATAAATAGGGTTGTTTTGTGTGTTTATTCTGTTTAATTTTGTCATTTTATTTATATATTTATCAATTTTATCTGGTACTGACTTGTTTTCTTTTCGCTTTTTGTTCTTTTTCTCATACATCATTGCATTTGCATCGCATAAAGGTACTGGATCAAGTGGTTTGCCTGATCAGAAAGTCTTTCACCATGGAAAAAAGGTGTCTTAGGAAAGAAGAGCTTAATTTGTCAGTCAGACATTGGTCAGAGGTCAACCAGAAAATCCAAGGGGACAGTCTGCCTAACGAACGCGTAATAGCTGGATACACCTATGTGAGTCTCCAACAGAACGACTTGTGGGATCTTCAAAGCATTTGGGAAAGATGGGACCGAAGACTACAAGACTTATTTAGCGATAGTTATGGCGACATCGCGCAGCTATTATATGTTCGGATTAACCAGCCCCTACTCCGAGCTATAGTCCAGTTCTGGAATCCGGCTTTTTGCTGCTTCACCTTCAATGGGCAGGACATGATGCCTACGGTAGAAGAGTACACTGCTTTACTTAACCAGAAAAATATTCAGGAAGATTGGATCTACGCGAAGCCTCCAAGGAATCAGAATTACACTGCTAAACTCAAAACCTTTGCAGGAATGAGTGACGATTGGGTTAGTGGCCTCCTTCAAATTCGAGGAGATAATACAGTCTTTGCATGGGAAAGTATTCGGGACATCATATCGACACATCCAGACGAGGCAAAGAAAATGGACCTATTTGCTTAAGGAATATATGGCTTGGTGATCTTTCCCAGAGTACTCGGGAACATTGACATAGCCATTCTGGATTTGTTTGAGCGGGTGAAACGGAAAGCAAACCCGGTACCAGCAATCTTGGTCGAGACTTTCATTTCTTTAAATGCTAGCCGGAAACATGAAGAAGGACGTTTTCGAGGCTGCCCACAGCTCTTACAAGTATGGATTCAGAGTCACATGTGGAAGACGCCGACGCGGGTCCTGCCGGGGATATCCTTCCAAGGTTTTTCGCCTTTACGAGAATACTTAGCAAAGGAATGGCGAGAAGATTTGAAAACAAAAATGTGGACCAGTTTCTTCAGGAACATTCAAGATGAAGACATAGCATGGAGGGTCCCATGGCTCGGTAAAGTTAATTATTTTTTATACAGTTGTGGTGACTTCAACTGGCTGATGATGTTAGGATTGCATGGAGGGATCGCTTGTGCTCCACTTTTAGCAGTACATGTTGTACCATACTACCTGGTTGATATCCAAGCTAGACCCATTAAAGTTCTTAATGGAAGCACCAGCGCTAACGGGAAGGATGGCCCGATGGCAGATGCTCTTATCCGAATTCGACATCGTATATGTTAATCAGAAAGCCGTAAAGGGGAGTGCCGTAGCGGATTTCATAGCTAGTCGTGCTTCGGATGACTATGAGACATTGAACTTTAGTTTCCCAGACGAAGACTTGATGTGCATTACAACCGAAGAAGAGGTTTCAGATGATAAGTCATGGAAACTTTACTTCGATGGATGATGTATGAGAAAAAGAACAAAAAGTGAAAAGAAAACAAGTCAGTACCAGATAAAATTGATAAATATATAAATAAAATGACAAAATTAAACAGAATAAACACACAAAACAACCCTATTTATCCCGTCTAAAACCTAAGGTTATCCGCATGGCTCTAAATGGGTAGGTTTCTATGTATTCTCTACATGCAGTCTTGGTCTTAGGAGGTACCCGAATTGTCCTTGTTGTCCCCTACTAAGCGAGGGCCCCGATCATCACCCATTATAGGCTCCTTTCAATCGGGTTTAATTCAGGGGGACCCATTCGCTTATGCCCGTACGAAGGAACGATATCCTTACGAAAGCATAAGGTACTCGAGCCCCGAAGGTACCCGCCAGTGCAGAAGCTATCTTGTGCTCTAGTTTGGGCTACCAAGCGGCTCAGACAGTACATGTTGTACCATACTACCTGGTTGATATCCAAGCTAGACCCATTAGAGTTCTTAATGGAAGCACCAGCGCTAACGGGAAGGATGGCCCGATGGCAGATGCTCTTATCCGAATTCGGCATCGTATATGTTAATCAGAAAGCCGTAAAGGGGAGTGCTGTAGCGGATTTCCTAGCTAGTCGTGCTTCGGATGACTATGAGACATTGAACTTTAGTTTCCCAGACGAAGACTTGATGTGCATTACAACCGAAGAAGAGGTTTCAGATGATAAGTCATGGAAACTTTACTTCGATGGAGCCTCCAACGCCCTCGGACATGGGATAGGGCGTGCTAAATTTCACCGAGGGCGTCTATTATCCTTTCACCAGCAGATTGGAATTCTTCTGCACAAACAATATAGCTTAATACGAAGCTTGCATCATGGGACTAAACTCAGCCATCGAGAGAAAGGTTAAGAAACTTCGAGTGTTCGAGATTCGTCCTTAGTCATTTACCAATTACGCGGGAGTGGGAAACCGAGAGACCCGAAGTTGGTCAAATATCACGAATTGATCCAAGAGCTCATCAAAGAGTTCGAAAAGGTCACTTCAATTACCTGCCCGAGAAGAAAATCGGATGGCGGATGCACCGCAACCTTGGCATCCATGTTTAAAACAAACACCGGGCGAAATGAAGCCCATTGAGATGCAGACGTTTGAAAAGCCTGCTCATTGTTGTAATATACAGAAAAGATTGACGGAAATTCATGGTACTATGACATCCTCGCAATATGTCAAGCTTGAAAGTATCCGAAGGGGCAAACGACAATGACAAAAAAAGCGCTCGAAAAATGGCAACAAAATATGTCCTAGATGGGGAAATCCTATATAGGAGAAGTCATGATCAAACATTGCTGAGATGTGTGGATGCCCGGGAGGCGAAGGAAATCTTAGCTGAAGTACATGACGGGATCTGTGGAACGTACGCCAACGGGCTGTCTATAGCCCGAAAAATTATGAGATACGGATATTTCTGGTTGACCATGGAGGGAGATTGCATCGATTACGCCAGAAAATGCCACAAATGCCAAAATTACGCTGACAAGATTCATGAACCCCCATCGCCCTTACACACCATGAATTCTCCGTGGCCTTTCGCAGCATGGGGCATGGACGTCATCGGGCAGATCCATCCGAAAGTTTCCAATGGGCATCGTTTCATTTTGGTCGCCATAGACTACTTCACTAAATGGGTAGAGGCAGCGTCTTACGCCAATATCACCAGGACTACAGTTTGTAAGTTCTTAAAGAAGGAAATTATTTGTCGATACGGATTGCCAGAGAGGATCATCACCGACAACGCTTCCAATCTGAACAACAAAATGAAAGGACGTGTGCACTCAATTCAAGATAACACACCATAATTCCACAGTCTATCGTCCTAAAATGAATGGAGCAGTGGAAGCAGCAAATAAGAATATAAAGAAGATCATAGCGAAGACTACGGATACCTACAAGGATTGGCATGAGAAGTTGCCTTTTTCCCTTTCGCCTATAGGGCGTCCATTCGCACATCAACAGGGGCAACACCTACTCCTTGGTGTATGGTACCGCGAAGATACTCCCAATTGAGGTAGAAATTCTGTCTCTCCGGGTCTTAAACGAAATAAAACGGAAGAAGCTGAATGGGTGCAGGCGAAATCGACCAGCTAAATCTCATTGACGAAAAAGACTAAAGGCCATTTGTCATGGTCGATGTACCAAAAAAGCGGATGGTGCAAAGCTTACAACAAAAAAAAAGTGCGCCCAAGAGAATTCAAAGAAGGGGATCTGTACTCAAGAGAATCCTCCCTATCCGTAAAGATTCTCGTGGAAAATGGATGCCCAACCGGGAAGGACCGTCGTCATAAAAAGGCCTTCTCGGAGAGGAGCCCGATCCTAACAGAAATGGACGGGGACGAGCTGAAAAAAATCCCGTAAATTCTGATGCCGTCAAGAAATACTATCTCTAAAAAAATTTGGAGAGCTCAGACGAAAAACCAAACCGAAGCGTCTTGAAGCAAAGGAAGGACTCGAGTTGAAAACCCGCAAAGGGCGGCTCGGGTAAGTTGAAAAGTTGAATATCCGAAGAGAAGGATATCTTCATGAACATTTTGAAGAGAAGGCTTCAGGCAAAAAAATTCTACACCGGTTGACAGGGTCATGTATCATTCATATCAAAGATAATGAGGGATCTTGTATTTTCATACTTAACTCATGTGTGTCATACCTTTCTTTTTAAGATATCTCGAAACCCTTAATCGTAATAAAACCGTGTTTTGAGCATCCATTCCTGACCTTCTTGTCAATTTCAGTCAAATAAGATAACATAGGCTTATAATGAAACAAGAGATTTCGGAGCATTACTATGATTTAACCTTGAAAATGCAGGTGATCAAAGAAAACGATGTTAACTCCGTCCTCTAGTTCCCTAATGGCTGTCGATAGGGAAGGCGAGAAGCTTTAAACAACCAGGTAGGATGACCAATGACACATGTCCTATCTATTCAAGGAAGGCACACGAGATAACAAAAGAGATCTCTTGGGTGAAAACCAGAAGGGCACCCCTAAAAAAAAACTCTTTAAAGTGAAAACCCGAAAGGGCACTTTAAAATTCCAAGTTGTAATTGAAAAAAGAGAGAGAAGGGTCGAGATGGTTGAACTTGGCAGTGAAGCGGGGTATCGATCCCCGTAAGAAAGGAGAAAGCGAACGTCAAGATCAAATAAGGACCAAAACAAGCCCACCAAGATATTGAATCTCATGCATCATGAATAGTCAGACATCACTAGGATTAGGAGCATGTCAATTCATTCATTTATCGTAGCATTTTGTTTTCATCCCAGACAGGTATCTGCAGATCCAAAGAGACATCGAGGGCCATCACGGTGTGAATCCCAAATGAGAAGACAATGTTTTTACATACAAAAGGCACATGTTTTCAAGCTCCAGAGAGAGGTTCTATATAGGAAGAATCCTCCGCTCCGAGGCTTCAGAAGCTGAAAGTTCTATATAGGAAGGACTGACAGCTCCAGGGTGAAGACTAGCAGTTCTATATAGGAATGACTCCCGGTCGAAGGAATTCACCCATGACACGCAAGATTATATAGGAAATCCTGCTGTGTCGAAAGCAAAGAGTTCTATATAGGAAGGGCTCCTAGCTTCAATGTCTTAGAATGAAAGATTCTATATAGGAAGAATCCGTAACTCCAAGATTTCAAGACGCCGAAAAGTTCTATATAGGAAGGACCGACGGCTCCAAGGTGAAGACTCGCAGTTCTATATAGGAAGAACTCCCGGTCAAAGAAATTCACCTATGACACAGGGTTATATAGGAAACCTGTTGTGTCGATAGCAAAGAGTCTTATATAGGAAAGGCTCCGAGCTTCATTGTCTTAGAGTGAAATGTTCTATATAGGAAGAACTTGTAGCTCTGAGATTTCAGATGCCAAAAGTTCTATATAGGAAGGACTGACGGCTCCAGGATTTGAAGACTAGCAGTTCTATATAGGAGGAACTCCCAGTCGGAAGAATCCATCAGTGGCGCAAAAGGTTTTATATAGGAGAAACCAGCGTTGAAAGCAAAGAGTTCTATATAGGAAGGACTCCAAGCTTTATTTGTCTCAAAGTGAAAGGAATGACTCATAATTCGGGATGTCAGAGCGAAAGGTTCTATATAGGAAGAGCCTGTAGCTCCAAGATCAGAAGGTGACGAAGCTCTATATAGGAAGAACTTACGAGCCTGAAGATTCAGCCAAGGAAGAGCGGAGATGTCCAAAAGAATTCGTTTTTCCAAGGCTACAAACAGGGAAGTCTGATAAAAATGAGTGCTTATGAATCTTTGCTTTGTTTCCCATTCCATGAGAACAAGCAAAGAGGGGCAACTGTAATCACTCATTTTCACTTGTAAATATATTAATATTGCATGTATATTTATTATATGAATGTTACTAATATAAGGTGATGTGTGCATGTATAAGCTATGTATACGTATTAGGGGTGTATGTATGTCGCGTATGTATCTAGTGTATAAGCGTATTTGATTAATATATAGATGTTATGTTAATTATATGTATGATTATACGTACGTATACTAGAATATTATATTAATTAATGATTGTATAATATAAGTATATATTTTCGTATGTATATGTATTGCTGTTATAATTATACTATTGCTGTTGGGCTGACAAAATGAAAAAATTAAATATATTAAACCCAAATAAATTTACACCAAGTCCAATTACAAGGCCGGTTGGCCCAAATCTAAATCTTATCTAATTACAATGTGCGGTGGCGTGGGCGTTGGATCAAGATCTGATCCAACGGCCACGATGCAATGGAAGTCAAAAATATCTGCCAGGCGCGTGCTTCACACGTATGGACCATTCGAGTGCCACGCGCGCGTGTGGTCCACGCACGGACGCTTTAACATCCCATGCGCGCGTAAGATCCACGCGTTCTGACTCCTCGACTGCGGAGCTCCACGTGGCGAAATCTGAAGCCGTCTCATCGAATCGAGGCTTCATCCAGGCCGATCGTTCTTCAAGCCATCTCGACCGTTAGATCAGATCTGATCTAACGGCCGAGAACGTGTCTGGCCGCTGGCAGAGTGTCCATACCGCCACCGCGCCGATATTCAGTCCCCCTGTTCAGAATATGCCCAAGACAACAAGCAAAAGTGTCAGTTCAGATCTGAAAAAGAAGATGCAACTTGCAACAAACAGGGAATAATATATATGAAACGGGGCTTTTGTAACAAAAAAAAAGGAGGGGAGGAAAAAAAAGAGAGAGAACGGAGATCTTGTAATAGAAAAAAAAATCTGAAAGTTGTAAGCATCCAAGATAATCAAAAGACAGTCCAGTGGTAAATTTTTTGTCTCTTTTTCTTACTTGTTTTCTTTACATGCATATACGAAATAGAACAAAAAAAACAGAAACAAAAAAAGGAAGTAGTCTTACCGGCGTTGTCTGTGGGTCTTCCCTTCCTTAGTGATAAGCCTTTCGGCTTCTACAAGCCAGATCTGGTGAACTAAAGGGAGGAGAAGACCCTTTGTAGTTGTGTTTTGGTCTAAAAAAAATATTTTTTGAGGTTCGTATTTCCTAGATCTAGGGCGAATAGAGGTGTATCCTCTGAATCCAACCGTCCGGTCTACCTAAGTGGCCGGTGGCGACTCCAATTTTCAAAAATGCGGTTTCTTTAAAACGCCCATGGAATAAATATTTTATCAAAAAATCTCGAACGCCTTTCAAACACACTTCAAAAATCCTCGTTTTTATTTTAGCGATAAGAGAAAAGGAACATTGCTACAGGAATAACCCTAAAACATTTTACATTTTTTCTTCACGATTCTATCAGCAGTCAAAAGGCGTTTAAGGACAAGAGTAAATCACAATGAAGTTTTCAATCAAAATTGGAGATCGGAGTGTAGGTATCCCAAAATAAATATTGATTTCATGATTTTTGAGAAGTTTTTTAAAATATAATTACAATTTAGGGCTGAGGAAATGATGACGAAAATTTTGGTGTAAAAATCAGTTTAAGAAAATGTCAGAGAATAGTGAAACACGATGGTTGGAGCATTCTAGAACAAGTAAGAGTGTAAATGAATCGAGCATGAATGAATAAGACTATGTTTGTATTCGTTTGTTTATATTTAAAGGTAGTCGTGTTCGGTTTGTTTAAATTTTTAACATTATGTTCTTGTTCGTTTATTTATTTTTCAAAGTGTTTGTGTTCGTTTGTTTAGTGTTCACAAACATGTTCATTTAAGTGTTCGAGAATGTGTTCGTTTTGTGATAACAGAGTCACCACCGGTCCCTTTTATTATATTAGGTAGTCCGAAAACCTAAAAACAAACCAAATCGAGGGTTCTGGGGTACGATTACGTGTGAGGAAGGATTAGCACCCTACAACGCCCGTAAAAATGGCTCTTACTTGATCACTAATATTTTCTATGGTAACCCGTATGAATGCGTGCTAGGATTAATGTAGAAATCCACAAAGTTCTAAAAGTGACCTGAATTCGCTCACGGCTGAGTAAACCCCGAGCAATTTAGACATAATGAGATTAAGAGATTAATCCCTAAAATCTGAAAATATAATCTCGCATATGAGTTTCGATCATTCCCCAACTGGTTAGGGGAAGACCAAATTAACCCTATTTGAGAAAATAACCCACTTTTCATGATGTAAGAAAACATTTTTGAATGATGTTTTATTTGCCTTTTTATTAGTTTCTAAAACCTAGAATTTTAATTATTAAGTGTTTGAAGAAGCTAATCCTAAAAAGATAGTAATTGAAAAGTTTTAATTAAAGGTTATATTAAATTATCTAGAAAAACTTACCAAGTTTATTAAGAGTATATTATTTTATGGCACCTAAATCCAGGGGATTGATCGCCTAACATATTTCAAAACTTAAGATTAAATCTAAGATTCTAAAGAATATTTACTAATATATTTAAAGAAGCTAACCTAAAAGTATGTGTTTTTTAAATTGACCTGTAGAAGTTTTTTTTTATTAGAAAATCACATTAAGAATCAATACAAGAATTATTACCCTAAAGCTTCACAAAATTAAATATCATAAAGATAGAGAAATTAAGCATTGAGATAAACATGAATCAAATAAACAAAGGATTAAATTCCATAAAAGAATAATTAAAGAACCAAATTGAAATGAAAAGGGACTAGAGTGAAGAAATTACAAACATGGGGCAAAATCGCAACTTGGATGGAAGAAGGGCGCGGGTCAAGCTCAAATGCAGGTCGATTCTGGGTCAGTTTGTGGGTCACATATAAAGTCCTTAAAAATAGAAACACACTTCACTTATTTTCTCCTTAGCGATATGGATCAAACACCCCATCTAAAAATCCTTTAAAATGTTCTTGGTGTTTTCATAAAAATGAAGAACACCACAGTCTCCGCCCAGATTCGAGCCTGCATCGCCGTCTCTGCCTAGATTCGAGCCATTGATCAACTCCGGTGGTGGTTTGCCGGTAGTAGCTCCGTCTCAACTTCATCCTTTAGTTTCAATGGTGACTATGGTTTCAACCTTCGACAACGTTTCCTCCCTCAACAGACGGTAATGACCCGCACCCCCTCTCTTTGATTCGAACAAGAACAAAAGTACACAAAAAAGAGAAACGACAGAAATTTAGTATAAGAATACCTCAAAAGCTTGCTTGTAATACTCTTTATTGCTTGTGTAAAAATCGTGTCTTACAATGGTGAGATTCATGGCTTTTTATAGCTGATTACAACATGTTTATACAATGATTCAAAAAACCTAGTATCTAAACGATTCTTACTTGATTTGGTGTTGATTCTTGTCTGATATTGCTTGATCTGATTTGGTTGGATTTTCACCGTGTTTAGCTGATTCCTTCCCATATTTATTTGTTTTGAATCAATTTCCTTCTTTTTTATTTGATTCCAACATAATCCATTTTCTTTGCTTGTATGTTACAGCCGAGTGGTGAAGAAGAGAATTTGGCGGTGATGTATGGCGAGGCGAGGCAGCACTCAATGACCGATAATGGCTGCAGCGACGGCCATAAAAGCTGAAAAGTTGGGCGCGTGAAGGGTAAGAGTAAGGGGCGATCTGCATGAAGCTCTTATATGTGATATGGACGTCGGTTATAGCTGGATCCAAAGGTGCTGAGGCATACGGTTCTTGGGATGAAAGGCTAGGGTTTCCAGGCTTTAATATAGATCATAGGATTGAACTTGATCCAACGGTAATAAGAGTGGTGTTACCTCTCCAAAAGTACTGTTTTTAATGCCAATCTTACAATGCTTTTGCTTGTTTTTAGGTACATTTAGTTGCATTACGATGTTAGAATCATGCATTTGCATAAGGAGTTTAGAGTTTTGTCTATGCCAGTGTGAAAGGTTGTTTTGTTGGCAATTTTGCAGGTTTGGCAGAGTATTTGGCCCAAAAAAGCAACACAGGAAGGAATGCTAGAGAGAATGCCGAGTGTTGTTGGTACATATAGACCAGACAATGCCAAGCACCGGATGGAAAAGAAGTGAACTTGATGCCACTCCAAGAGGCTGTTGGACCCCAAAAAAATAAGACATGATCAAGCTCCAAAAAAATAGCAATTGGAACAATCTCCGAAAAAATAGCGGATAAGATGGTGCCAAGTCTTGGTGGCAGACTCATTCCAAGCTTGGATGCCAGGGCAAAGTCAATAGGATGACGTCAGCCTTAGCCTGATCAGATCTCATTCAAATCTGGATAAGAAGATAATCCCTTATCCTCTGGGCAGTTAGAATTTAAAATTTGAAGAGCTAGTCATATCCCTTCTTTGTACGCCTATTTAAACACCAACCAAGCTAGACTTTAAGAGGGGAGGAGAAGATTGGATCATGAGGAGTTGGTGTGTGTGTGACGATTGACGACCGGCTGCACCGTGGAAGGGTGGTCCGACCAACTTGGATGAGAAGCCTGGATCTTGAAGGACTGCATCGAGAGACCCCTTCTAGCCCATTCTCTCTCTCAAATTATTTTATTTTGTTTTTAAGGATGATGCATTCCGAAAACGTTTGTGGATTGTTGGTTCACTCCCCCACCATGAACTAATTTAATAGTTGGTGGGGGATGTTTGGTTTTATGTTATTTTCATGCTTTAGCTTTTAATAATAAATCTGCCTTGGCAAAGTTTCATCTATTCGGCAAACTTTAACATTTCCTAAATACTCTGCCAAGCGAGAGCTGGAACTGTTGGCCTATTGCACCTTAATATCTTAATAGACTTGGGGTGGAAAAAAATAAGTTGTCGAATACTGAGGAGAGAAGCGTCGAGAGAAGTCGTTCAAGTAGATGAACTTACTTCGGGAGTGAAATCTACCCCTTAGGAGTATAGATTGGATCATTAATCAAATTGGTTTATTTAAAAACAAACACTATAGAGATATAGGGGTTTTTACATGATCAATTTAGGGCAATGACCATCGAGAGAGGCTTTGCTACTTTTGAATTTGCTCGGCAAACAATGCCAAGATAGGTTATTGTTAACGACTGGCACGACACGAATAGCATGAAAACCAGGCATTCCATGCCAACGCTCATCATTCATTAAAACACATTTCTTGCCAACGTCTTTACTTTTCTTTCATTTCTTTACTTTTTAATTATTTTCCAAAACCAATTTCAATTCAAATCAACTTTTTCTTAACGCAAGTAACAATCAAGGCAATTGAATTCCAATACAATCTCTATGGGATCGATACTCAGCTTACCAGCTATATTACTTGCAGGCCATGTATACTTGTACGCAAAAGACTCATTTTGGCACATTCTTATATTTTCCAATACATATTTTCTGCCACTTTTGCCATCATTTCACCTAGAGAGTCTACAAGTTCTTGGCGCCGTTGCCGGGGATTGCAACATAGTTGATTGTTTTTAAATTTTTACATGTCTTCCTTTTATTTTTATTTTCGTTTTTATTTTTACCTTTCATTTTTGTTGGTGTATGACCAGAAGCCATCCTGTGGTGGATGAGTGGCCATACGATCCGAAAATTAAGAAAACCTTATGGAGGTTAAAAAGAAGATTTCGAGAGATGAACCAAGGTAATGGAGGGAATGGTGTGGTGAACAATGAGGGAAATCCACTTAACAATGAGATGCCACCACCACCTGCTGCCCCAGTTGTTAATGAGAGGCCTATTAGAGAACATTCGGCACCAACCATTGACAATTTGATGCCAGGACTTGTTGGCATAGAGGTAAACGCTGTCAATTTTGAACTTAAGCCAATAATGATTCAAACTCTTTTGAATGTAGGTCAGTTTGATGGCGCACTCACTGGAGATCCGAGGTAACATCTTAAACAGTTCATAGAGATTTACTAGCTATTTCAACAAAATAGAGTACCCGAAGATACCGTGAAGCTGAAGTTATTTACTTCTTCTTTGAGAGACAGAGCAACAGCTTGGCTTAATTCCTTGCCACCTGGCTCAGTCACTTCATGGGCAGACCTATGCCATAAGTTCTTGACAAGATTCTAGCCGCCAACACTCACTGCCAAGCTATGCGGTGAGATTATTACATTCAGGCAGGCTGAGACCTTATATGTTGCATGGGAAAGATTCAAAGACTTGTTGAGGAGGTGTCCTATGCATGGATTCCCGAATTGGACTTAGATTCAAACTTTTTACAATGGATTGAATGCAAAAACGAGGACGGTTGTTGATGCTTCAGCAACTGGCTCATTGCTTGACAAGACATATACTGAGGTTGTTGACATTTTAGAAAGGATTGCAATCAATGATTTTGAATATCCTGTTGAAAGACTTGGGACCAGAACTAAAACCAATGGGAAATTTCAGGTTGGTGAACTAACATCCATTCATGCCGAGATTTCCAACCTTACGAGTATGGAAAGAAAGTTGCAAAAGAACAATGAGTCCCAAGAAGTCAAAGCATTAGACCCATTATGTACGATCTGTGGATGAATGTCCTGCCAACCCTCAATCGGTAAATTTTGTTAGTAATGTTAATCGTTATTATAACCCTAACTCCAATACTTATAATGCAGGTTGGAGACAACACCCTAACTTAGCTTGGGGAAATCAAGGAGGTAACCAGTACAATGCCCAGCGCCAGAATACTCAAAGGCAGAATAACAATGCCATACCAGCATTCTATCAGAATGCCATGCCACAAAAAACCCAAAACAATTTTCAACAAGGGCATAGACTCAACCAAGGAGGCACTCTCGCAGAGTACATGGAAAGAAATGATGCCACAGTCTAGAGTTTGGCTGTGTCAATGAGAAATTTGGAAGTCCAGCTTGGGCAGATTGCCAGTGCACTCAGCAATGGACCCTAAGGAGCATTGCCAAGTGACACAGAAGATGCTCGGTACAAAGAAAATGAGCAGTGCAAAGCTATAACTCATCGGAGTGGTAAGCAATGCGAGATGGAGAAGGTTGCTAAGCAGCCAATTAATTGCCAAGATGAAAAGCTTGTGCCAGTAGATGATCCCAAGGAAGCAGAGAAAGAGGAAACAAAAGCAGATGATGCCAGAACTGATGCTAGACAGCACACTGATGCCAACATCGATGCCAAATAGTCTGATGCCAACACTGCGTTGGCAAAGCCAACAGAGCAGGCACGTATCTATCTACCGCCACCATTTCCAGTAAGACTTCAAAAGTATAAGCAAGATCAGCAGTTCAAGTGTTTCATGGAGGTTCTTAAACAATTGCAAATCAACATTCCATTGGTAGAAGCCCTTGAACAAATGCCTAACTATGTCAAATTTATGAAGGACATTTTGTCCAAAAAGAAGAAGTTGGGATACTTTGAAACTGTTACCCTGACTAAAGGATGCAGTGCCATAATCCTAAACCATTTGCCACCAAAGCTGAAAGATCTTGGAAGTTTTACTATTCCCTGCACCATTGGCAACAAATTCATTGGCAAGGTACTGTGTGACCTAGGAGCCAGCATCAACTTGATGCCAATATCAATTTTTCGAAAGCTTGGCATAGAAGTAAGACCTACCACGGTGACACTTCAGCTGGCAGATCGATCCTATGCACATCCCAAGGGTAATATTGAGGATGTGTTGGTAAAGGTAGACAAATTTATTTTTCCAGCTGATTTTATCATTTGCATAGGACTGCTCCTACTGCAAAATCACTTGCATCACACATGAGCTCAAAAGGAAGCGTCCAATCTGGTGGAAGATAATGGGTGCTGAGGCAAGCTTTTTCTTTAGGGTTTTGAACCACCTTGGCTTTGTCTACTTCAATTCCCTTGGATGAAATCTTCTGGCCGAGAACTATTCCTTCATCTACCATAAAATGACACTTCTCCCAATTGAGGACTAAATGGCCGAGGCAGCTGTCGAAGTCATTACCAAAAACAGAAAAATCATCCATGAAGACCTCAAGGAAGTCTTCGACCATATCTGAAAAGAGTGCCATCATGCATCTTTGGAAGGTTGCCGGGGCGTTACACAATCTGAACGACATCCTTCAGAAAGTATAAGTACCGTATGGGCATGTGAAGGTTGTCTTTTCTTGAGCTTCTGGTGCTATGGCAATTTGATTGTAACCTGAATAACCATCAAGAAAATAATAAAAGGGTTTACCTGCAAGACGGTCAAGCATTTGATCAATAAAGGGTAATGGAAAGTGATATTTCCTAGTGGCTTTGTTTAGCTTTCGATAATCCATACAAACCCTCCAACCGGTCACAATCCTGGTTGGAATGAGTTCATTGTTCTCATTACTTACCACCGTTATACCTCCCTTTTTTGGTACACATTGTACTGAACTTACCCATGTACTATCAGAGATAGGGTATATAATGCCGGCGTCAAGCCACTTGATGATTTCTTTCATTACAACCCCTTTCATGGCATGATTCGGTCTCCTCTGGGCTTCAATCAAAGGTTTGTGATCATCTTCCAACAAAATCTTGTGCATGCACACTACCGGGCTAATTCCCTTCAAGTCGGCAATTGTCCACCCTATTGCCTTCTTGTGCAACATCAACATTTTGATCAGCTTCTTTTCTTGCTCAGGCTGTAACTTAGAGGAAATAATTACATGCAATGTATTATCGGTTCCTAAGTATGCATATTTTAGTTGCTTTGGCAACTGTTTCAACTCATGAATCGGTGGTTGTTCAATAGAGGGCTTTTCGAGCTTACCTTCCTTACTTGAGTAATCCAATGGTTCAAAGTATGTACCTGGTCGATTGACTAACCAATTTGCCTCTTCATGTTGTTCCTCATTGATCGGCTCTTCATACTTCTCAGGTTCCTCTTGATCGACAATGTAGTTGCTGAGGAAATTAAATTCCTCGTCGAAGTTAAACTCTGTCGTGGCATGAAGAAGTTGGCATTCTTCTGGATCATTGGCGTGCCTTAGTGTTTGAAACACATTTAGTTTAACTTTTTGGTCATTCACCCTCATTGTGAGTTCTCCTTTTACAACATCGATCAAGGTTCTCCCTGTTGTTAGGAAGGGTCTTCCGAGAATGATAGGTGCATGTTCATCTGCTTCACAATCCAAAACAATAAAGTTAGCGGGAAAAATAAATTTATCAACTTTTACTAGTATGTCTTCGATTTTTCCCTCTGGATGCATATAGGATCTGTCGGCTAGCTGTAGCATAACTGTTGTAGGTCGCGCCTTCCCGATTCCTAGTTTTTGGAAAGCCGATTTAGGCATCAAGTTTATGCTTGCTCCAAGGTCACATAATGCTTTCCCGACATAGTGGTTTCCAATGGAATAGGGTATTGTGAAACTTCCGGGATCCTTCAACTTGGGTGGCATGCGATTGTGCAACATGGCCATGCATCCCTCTGTAGCAGCAACTGTTTCAAACTCTCCTAGCCTTGTTCTCTTGGACACAATGTCTTTAAGAAGCTTGGCATAGTTCGGCATTTGTTCAATTGCTTCAGCCAATGGCAAGTTGATGTGGACTTGCTTTAGGATATCAAGGAATTTCTTGAATTGATATTCTTGCTTTTTTCGCTTCAACCTTTATGGGAATGGTGGTGGAAGTCGGATATCTTTGATCCTTTCATTGGTTTGGAACTTGATTGACGGCATTGCCGGGACAACTGGAGTTGCCGAGGTATTGTCAACTGGGGTTACCGAGGCATGCTTATCGCAAGTTGCCGAGGCATCCTGATCGCCGGTTGCCGAGGCATGCTTATCGCAAGTTGCCGCGACAATTCCTGGTTCAGCATTTGAGGCTTTGCCGCTAGGTTCATCTTGATCTTTTTGTGGAGTTTTGTTTGATGAGCGAGCTTGAGCCTCTTTAAGTTGTTGGCCATTTCTAGTGGTGATCGCCTTACATTGCTCATGACCAGTTCCTCTTGCGACTTCAGTATCGCTAGGTAAACCTCCTTGCGGTCTAGTATTCAGGTTTTGAGCAAATTGTCCGACTTGATTTTACAATGATTTGATTGCCGCCTCTTGGTTTTGCAATCCCATCTTGGTCCTGTTAATAAAAGCATCAGTTCTTTTTATGAAGTTACTATTCTCAGCCATATTAGATTCAGTTTTCAACATAAAAGCATTGAGAGAATTTTTCAAAGAACTAGATGTTGTCGGTTGTTGCTGCGGAAACAGTTGCCGTGGCATATTCTGCTGGAATCCCGATGCTTGTGCATTCTGATTGTTCTGGTTTAGAGCATTGTTGGGATTACTCTATAAAAAAATCGGGTGCTTCTTCCAAGCTGGATTGTTTGTGTTGGACATCACATTGTTGTTCCGGTTGTAATTCCCCACATAGAAGCTGAGTTCCGGATTCTGCACACATTCAGAAGAATCATGGTTACCACCACATAACTCACAAAAGGAATCCATTACCTTGACCTCATGTATGTTGTTTGGTTTCTGCATGTTCTAGACCGTCTTGATTAAAGTGGCCAATTGTGCCGAAATTGAGTTTGATGATCCTAGTTCATGTGTTGTGGCTTGGCATCTAACTCCTCCTCTTCTAGTAGAGGGGAATTGATAATCATTCTTGGCAAGCCTGTTTAGAATTTGCATTGCTTCCTCCAACGACTTATCTAGGAGTATGCCGTTTGCCGAGGCATCTAGCATCATCCTTGTTGGTGTATTCACGACGTTGTAAAACATTGTTACTTGTGTCCACACTGGGAATCCGTGTAGGGGGCATTTGTGTAGAAGTTCTCTATATCGCTCCCAAGCCTCGTACATGGATTCATCATCCACCTGCCGAAAAGAAGTAATGTCGTTATAGGATTAAACCGAGCAAGGAAATCACGACAAAGATCGGTCCAAGATCCTATTGATCCGGCAGGAATGCTATTCAACCATGCTTTCGCCCTATCCCTCTGTGAATAGGGGAATAATCTTAATCGTAAAACATCGGAGGTGACTCCGTGTATTTTGAATGAGTTGTAAATCTCGAGGAAAGATTTAAGATGTTGTCGTGCATCTTCAGTTGCTGAGCCGCCAAATTGACCAATTGTGTTGATCATATTAAACATCACCGGTTTCAACTCAAAGTGGTCAGCTTCAATTTCAGGTGCGACAACTCCTGGATTAAGTCCATCAAGATCTTCTTCAAGATAGTCTCGAATAGTTCTGTTTCGTGCAAGAATCACTCATCCTCCTGCTGGAACATCTTGATTCATATTACCGTCTTGATTAGCCATTGCTACTCTTAACCTTCATCTGAGTCTTTGTAAGGTTCGTTCAATTTCTGGATCAAAGGGATATTCTGGTGTAATCGGTCTTGCCCTGGTCATATACCAATGCAAAACCAAAGTTTGTTAACCCTTTGAATCTTAAACAAGAAAAAAAAAGTGCAAGAAAATAAAAACAAAGTCGCTATTGCCAATCCCCGGCACCGGTGCCAAAAACTTTTTGCGCGTAATAAGTGCTACACAATTGTGCAAGTATACACATCGCAAGTTATAGTATAAAAGATACCGTCTCCACAGGGATTGGTGCCACTTCAAGAATCTATTCTCTTGCAATATAAAAAGTAAAAACACAAATAGAAGATTATAGGAGTTTAACTAATAACTAAACTAGAAAGCAATAAAGTAAAAGAATAGATGAGATCAAGTGAGAGAAATAGGCCATGTTATCGTGAGTTGAGGTGTGATAGCTGATTGGATCGTCTTGTTAAAAGAGTGGAAGGGCAGCTCAGTTGCCGTGGCAACTTGCACAACGGGGTTGCCTTGGAAACTAATCAATGGTTGCCTGGGCAACTAGTTGGGCAACTACTTGGGTGTCTGGGAAACAACTTCAAGGTTCGGCAGAGCGTTCTTCAATGGTTTCTTCTTATCCCTAAGTCAAAAATCTAGCTACTTGTGTATGCCTTGATAAAACATCCTTGCGTGAATGAAGGGTGAACAACAACCAATCTTGCGCTCTTTTTAGCCGTTGAAATCCTTAACTTATTCCTAAGCTGGATTAATGTTCACCATCAATAGATTCAATAAAGATCATATTCATTCGTTTCTTGAATCTAACTCTCCCGATATTAGATAAATAGATGAAGTTACGAGATCCTCTCCCAATTCACTCGCAAACAAGAATAAGAACCAAGAATGAATAAACCTTAAATAGAAAAGTGCGAACTCTTATTACCTAAACAAAATCCAATTGTTTCTCACAACCACAAAACACCATAACCTTAGCCAAATAGATTTAGTTCATGGCTAGGTTCCAAAGAAACACAAGATAAAGAATTCCTAGCATGAACCTAATTGAACAAGAAAGAAAAAATGAAGGATGGATGAAGCCTTCTTGTCGAGATCTCCCTCTTGAAGCTTGTCAAAAATTCTCTCTACTCTCTCCCTTGGAGTTGACGGCTTGGTGATCTATTTATGGGGCTAGGTCAAAGTCCTTCTTTGAGGATGAAGTTAAGCTAGAATTAAATTATCTTTAAAGAATATAATTATTTATTATATTTATATTCCTTCTAGAACTTCTCCTATCTTCTTGGGATTTAATTCTTCTTTAACCTCTTCAAGGAAATCAAACTTCTTTGGGATTTAGCTTTGCTCCACGTCATCTTGGGCTTGTCTAGTCATCAATTTCGACTACCATATCACCTTATTCTTCGTCGACAATTGCCCTGGCAACTGGCTCGACATTTCCTTCATGCATTGCCCTAGCAACTAGCTCGACATCTCCTTCATGCATTGCCCTGGCAACTAGCTCTAGCCTTGCTTTGGCAAGTGATTTTGCACATACACACAAAACACACCAAAGCAATATCTTTTCCCACAAAAACTACCAAGTTATGCAATCAAGCTCAACGATGGAAGGAAACATGGATTAATGCATGAATGACTAATTATGCAACTAATATGAGCCTAAATCTAACAATAATATGAGTAAAAAGGGTAAGAAAAATAGTACTTTTGAACACTTATCACACCCCCAAACTCGAACTATTGCTTGTCCTCAAGCAATGCAAACTAATAATTACCCGCCAAGACTTCAATTTTCACAAACTTAGCTTTGAACTTGATTTTAATTCTCAGAACCGGGGCACAAAGTATGATTGGCTTTTCATTTTTCGGAAAACTTAGGAGTTACTCAGAATCAAACTATAATGCTTGTGAGTGTGTGCGGAGTTATGTGCAAGTTGATTTTTCAGATTCTATGCAAACAAGAGGTTTTCAAATTACTTCATTGGGTTTTTTAACATGTTTTAACTAGAGCCAGTTTCGGGCACCTCTAGTGTTTTGTTTTTAGTTTTCTTAAGTTAATTAATTTATTCGACTAGAGCCGGTTTCGGGCACCTCTAGCGATCAATTTTTTAGCACATACTAGAGCCGGTTTCGGGCAACTCTAGCGACCAATTTTTTAGCACATGCTAGAGCCAATTTCGGGCACCTCTAGCATTCATCCAATTTTTATTCTAATCCCCCAATTTTTTTATTATCAACCTAAGTTCACTAGAATTCCTTAAATCAATCAAACCACAACAGTGTTTCATTAAATTTAGTATCATAGTAAAATTCTAAGTTTTTCCATGGTTATCCTAGAATAAAATTTCTATCAATTAAGTGCATTGGCAAAGTCATCATCAGATATTCATCAAATCTAGGCAATTCTTGTTCCAACTAAAGGCATGGAAAGCAATTTATGTATCCTAAATGCAATACTTAAGATGAATGCAGCTAAACATGGTAACTAACTACTAACAATCCCCCTCAAACTCGAGTGAGGCATTGTCCTCAATGCATGCATTAAAGAGAAATAAAAATAAAGAAAAATAAAATGCAAACGAGGACTTACTCCGAGAGTTCGTCGTCGTGAATGATTAGCTTCCTTTTGGCCGGTGTCTTGATTCTCTTACTTGAACGCGATGGTTGTTTCCTTGTTGCCGATGGTGGAATCGATCCTCGTACGGGGTTGTCCTCATCGTCCTCTTCATCAATGTCATTGGCTTTTCGCTTGGAGGATTCAATTGGTGCGGTCTTTGTTGGTGCAATGGAGGACTCGTCCGAATCTGAAAGATCAGACAATGATTCCGTACGAGTTGATTCAGGCATAGGTGCTTTACCTTTGGCTTTTGCAGTGGTTGCCGAGACATCTTTAGCTTTGGTTGCCGTGGCATCTTCAGGGTTGGTTGCCGTGGCATTTGCTTGGGCAGGTAAGGTGTAGGTTGCCGCGGCAACTAAAGGCATTGAGGATTTTACCGGTGCCTCTCCCATTAACTTTTGGATTTGTGCTCTATTCCAACCGGAATTTGGTAGGGCCTTTTCATCAGTGGACTCACTTGGGACATGCATCTCCTTGAAAAGATTGGAAATTAGGCAAGGGAAGAAAAGAGAACCCTTATCTTTTGAGCTACATACAAAAATCTCATCACAAATAATTTTTTCAATGTTAATGATGAAATTATGCAAGATAGAATATATGAGCAAAAGACGCGGTATATCAACGGTAGTATTGTGTGTGGTGGGCATTAAAGAAGTTTTAACAAACTTATTCCATAGTTTTGCCTCGGGTTTAAGTCGAAGGCGATTTACCATTCCCTTGTATTTACTATCGTTCCAATGAGTTCCCGGTAGAGCGAGTTCTTGAAGCACCTTGTCGAGTTGCTTGGGCGTGAGTTGATTGATAAGTGTTCAAAAGTACTATTTTTCTTACCTTTTTTACTCATATTATTGTTAGACTTAGGCTCATATTAGTTACATAATTAGTCATTCATGCATTAATCCATGTTTCCTTCCATCGTTGAGCTTGATTGAATAACTTGGTTGTTTTTGTGGGAAAAGATGCTGCTTTGGTGTGTTTTGTGTGTATGTGCAGGATCACTTACCAAAGCAAGGCTAGAGCTAGTTGCCAGGGCAATGCATGAAGGAGATGTTGAGCTAGTTGCCAGGGCAATGCATGAAGGAGACGCCGAGCCAGTTGCCAGGGCAATTGTCGACAAAGAATAAGGTGATATGGAAGTCGAAATTGATGATTAGACAAGCCCAAGATGACGTGGAGCAAACCAAATCCCAAATGAGTTTGATTTCCATGAAGAGTTTAAAGAAGAATTAAATTCCAAGAAGATAGGAGAAGTTCTAGAAGGAATATAATTATAATAAAGAATTATATTCTATAAAGATAATTTAATTCCAACTTAACTTCCTCCTCAAAGAAGGACTTTGACCTAGCCATATAAATTAGAGGCCATGCCGTCAACTCCAAGAGAGAGAGGGATGAGAGAATTTCCGACAAGCATCAAGGGCAAGGAGAATTTCGACAAGCTTCATCCTTCATCTTTTTCTTTCTTGTTCAATTAGGTTCATGCTAGGAATTATTTATCTTGTGTTTCTTTGGAACCTAGCCATGAACTAAATCTATTTGGCTAAGGTTATTGTGTCTTGTGGTTATGAGAAACTATTGGATTTTGTTTAGGTAAAAAGAGTTTGCACTTTTCTATTCAAGGTTTATTCATTCTTGGTACTTATTCTTGTTTGCGAGTGAATTGGGAGAGGATCTCGTAACTTTATCTATTTATCTAATATCGGGAGAGTTAGATTCAATAAACGAATGAATATGATCTTTATTCAATCTATTGATGGTGAAGATTAATCCGGCTTAGGAATAAGTTAAGGATTTCAACAGCTAAGAGGAGCGCAAGATTGGTTGTTGTTCACCCTTGATTCACGCAGAGATGTATTATCAAGGCATGCACAAGTAACTAGAGTTTCGACTTAGGGATAAGAAGAAACCATTGAAGAACGCTCTGTCGAACCTTGAAGGTTGCTGCCCAGACGCCCAAGTAGTTGCCCAACTAGTCGCCCAGACAACCATCGATTAGTTGCCAAGGTAACCCCATTGTGCAAGTTGCCACGGCAACTGAGTTGCGCTTGCACTCTTTTACCAAGACGATCTAATCGGCTATCACCCCTCAACTCACGATAACCTGGCCTATCTCTCTCATTTAATTACATCGCCTTTTACTTATTTGCTTTCTAGATTAGATATTAGTTAAAACTCCTATAATCTTCTACTTGTGTTTTCTTTTACTTTTTACAGTGCAAGAGACTAGATTCTTGAAGTGGCACCAATCCCTGTGGGGACGATATCTTTTATACTATAACTTGCAACGTGTATAGTTGCACAATTGCGTAGCACTTATTACGCGCAACAAGTTTTTTGCGCCGTTGCCGGGGATTGGCAATAACGACTTTGTTTTTTTTTTCTTGCACTTTCTTTTTATTTTTCTTGTTCAAGATTCAAAGGGCTAACAAACTTTGGTTTTGCATTGGTATATGACCAGGACGAGACCGATTACACCATAATATACCTTTGATCTAGAAATCGAGCGAACCTTATAAAGACTTAGACGAATGTTAAGAGTAGCAGTGGCTAATCAATACGGCAATATGAATCAAGATGTTCCAGCAGGAGGAGGAGTGATGCTTTCACGAAACAGAACTATCCGAGACTATCTTGAAGAAGATCTTGATGGACTTAATCTAGGAGTTGTCGCACCTGAAATTGAAGCCGACCACTTTGAGTTGAAACCGGTGATGTTTAATATGATCAACACAATTGGTCAATTTCGCGGCTCTGCAATTGAAGATGCACGACAACATCTTAAATCTTTCCTCGAGATTTGCAACTCGTTCAAAATACACGGAGTCACCCCCGATGTTTTACGATTAAGATTATTCCCTTATTCACTGAGGGATAGGGCGAAAGCATGGCTGAATAGCATTCCTGCCGGATCAATAGGATCTTGGACCGATCTTTGTCGTGATTTCCTTGCTTGGTTTAATCCTACAAATTTGACTGATAAGCTTCGTAACGACATTACTTCTTTTCGGTAGGCAGATGATGAATTCATGTACGAGGCTTGGGAACAATATAGATAACTTCTACACAAATGCCCCCTACACGGATTCCCAGTGTGGACACAAGTAACAATGTTTTACAACGCCGTGAATACACCAACAAGGATGATGCTAGATGCCTCGACAAACGACATACTCCTAGATAAGTTACCGGAGGAAGCAATGCAAATTCTAAACAGGCTGGCCAAGAATGATTATCAATTCCCCTCTACTAGAAGAGGAGGAGTTAGACGCCAAGCCACAATACATGAACTAGGATCATCAGACTCAATTTTTGTACAATTGGCCACTTTAACCAAAATGGTTTAGAACATCCAAAAACCAAACAACACACATGAGGTCAAGGTAATGGATTCTTTTTGTGAGTTATGTGGTGATAACCATGATTCTTCTGAATGTATGCAGAATCCAGAATCCAGCTTCTATGTGGGGAATTACAATCGGAACAACAATGTGATGTCCAATACATACAATCTAGCTTGGAAGAAGCACCCGAATTTTTCATGGAGTAATCCCAACAATGCTCTAAACAAGAACAATCAGAGTGCACAAGCATCAGGATTCCAGCAGAATATGCCACGGCAACAGTTGCCGCAGCATCAACCGACAACATCTAGTTCTTTGGAAAATTCTCTAAATGCTTTTATGATGAAAACTGAATCTTATATGGCTGAGAATTGTAACTTCATAAAAAGAACTGATGCTTTTATTAACAGGACCGAGATGAGATTGCAAAACCAAGAGGCGACAATCAAATCATTGGAAAATCAAGTCAGACAGTTTACTCAAAACCTGAATACTAGACCGCAAGGAGGTTTACCCAGCGATACTGAAGTCACAAGAGGAACTGGCCATGAGCAATGTAAGGCGATCACCACTAGAAGTGGCCAACAACTTAAAGAGGCTCAAGCCCGCTCATCAAACAAAACTCCACAAAAAGATCAAGACGAACCTAGCGGCAAAGCCTCAGATGCTGAACCAGGAATTGCCGCAGCAACCGGTAATAAGCATGCCTCGACAACCGACGATAAGGATGCCTCGGAAACTTGCGATAAGCATGCCTCGGCAACCCCAGTTGATAATGCCTCGGTAACTCCAGTTGTCCCAGCAATGCCATCAATCAGGTTCCAAACCAATGAAAGGATCGAAGATATCCGACTTCCACCACCATTCCCACAAAGGTTGAAGCGACAAAAGCAAGAATATCAATTTAAGAAGTTCCTTGATATGCTAAAGCAAGTCCACATCAACTTGCCATTGGTTGAAGAAATTGAACAAATGTCGAACTATGCCAAGTTTCTTAAGGACATTGTGTCCAAGATAACAAGGCTAGGAGAGTTTGAAACAGTTGCCGCAATAGAGGGATGCATAGCCATGTTGCACAATCGTATGCCACCTAAGTTGAAGGATCCCGGAAGTTTCACAATACCCTATTCCATTGGAAACCGCTATGTCGGGAAATCATTATGCAACCTTGGGGCTAGCATAAAATTGATGCCTAAATCGGTTTTCCAGAAACTAGGAATCGGGAAGGCAAGACCTACAACAGTTATGCTACAGCTAGCCGACAAATCCTATATGCATCTAGAGGGAAAAATCAAGGACATACTGGTAAAAGTTGATAAATTTATTTTTCCTGCCGACTTTATTGTTTTGGATTGTGATGTAGATGAGCACACACCTATCATTCTCGGGAGACCATTCCTAGCAACAGGGAGAACCTTGATCGATGTTGAAAAGGGAGAACTCACAATGAGGGTGAATGACCAGCAAGTTAAACTAAATGTGTTCCAGACACTAAGGCATGCCGACGATCCAGAAGAATGCCAACTTCTTCATGCCACGACAAAGTTTAACTTCGACGAAGAATTTAGTTGCCTCGGCAACTACATTGCCGATCAAGAGGAACTTGAGGAGTATGAAAAACCGGTCAAAGAAGAACAACAAGAAGAGGCAAATTGGCGAGTCAATCGACCAGGTACATACTTTGAACCACTGGATTTCTCAGGTAAGGAAGGTAAGCTCGAAAAGCCTTTTATTGAACAACCACCGATTCTTGAGTTGAAACAGTAGCCAGAGCAACTAAAATATGCATACTTAGGAACCGATAATACATTTCCTGTAATTATTTCTTCTAAGTTACAACCTATGAAGGAAAAGAAGCTTATCAAAATGTTGAAGCTACACAAAAAGACAATAGGGTGGACAATTGCCGACTTGAAGGGAATTAGCCCGGCAGTGTGCATGCACAAGATTTTGTTGGAAGATGATCACAAACCTTCAATTGAGGCCCAGAGAAGACTGAATCATGCCATGAAAAGGGTTGTAATGAAAGAAATCATCAAGTGGCTCGACGCCGGCTTTATATACCCTATCTCTGATAGTACATAGGTAAGTCCGGTACAATGTGTACCAAAAAAGGGAGTTATAACGGTGGTAAGTAATGAAAACAATGAACTCATTCCAACTAGGACTATGACCGGTTTGAGGGTTTGTATGGATTATCGAAAGCCAAACAAAGCCACTAGGAAAGATCACTTCCCATTACCCTTTATTGATCAAATGCTTGACCGTCTTGCAGGTAAACCCTTTTATTATTTTCTTGATGGTTATTAAGGTTACAATCAAATTGCCATAGCACCAGAAGATAAGAAAAGGCAACCTTCACATGCCCATACGGTACTTATGCTTTTCGAAGGATGTCGTTCGGATTGTGTAACGCCCCGGCAACCTTCCAAAGATGCATGATGGCACTCTTTTCAGACATGGTCGAAGACTTCCTTGAGATCTTCATGGATGATTTTTCTGTTTTTGGTAATGACTTCGAAAGTTGCCTCGATAATTTAGAGAATGTGTTGGCAAGATGTGAAGAAACTGATTTAGTCCTCAATTGGGAGAAGTGCCATTTTATGGTAGATGAAGGAATAGTACTCGGCCACAAGATTTCATCCAAGGGAATTGAGGTAGACAAAGCCAAGGTGGACATGATTGAGAGATTACCCTCACCAAGTTCGGTTAAGGGAATTCGAAACTTTCTTGGACATGCAGGTTTTTACAGGAGGTTCATTCATAATTTTTCTAAAATCACTAAACCCTTTTGCAATTTACTTGAACAGGATAAATTATTCGATTTTGATGATTCTTGCACCCAAGCATTCGAAACCCTAAAGGAAAAGCTTGCATCGGCACCCATTGTCGTTACACCAGATTGGACGCTACCTTTTGAGATCATGTGTGATGCAAGTGATTTCGCGGTAGGAGAAGTCCTAGGCCAACGCACATGTAAGACCTTCTATGTGATATACTATGCTAGTAAAACTCTTAATGGTGCTCAAGTGAATTACACAACAACAGAGAAAGAGTTACTAGCTGTAGTTTTCGAATTTGACAAGTTCCGATCCTATTTGATTGGTACAAAGGTAATTGTTCATACGGACCATTCGGCAATCAAATATCTATTTGCTAAAAAGGATGTCAAACCTCGTTTGATTCGTTGGATATTACTTTTACAAGAATTTGATATTGAAATTAAGGACAGGAAAGGAACAGAAAATCAAGTGGCCGATCACTTATCATGTTTAGAACGTAATAGGGAGGAGGACGTGAATCTAGAGATATGCGATGCATTCCCAAATGAACAACTTTTAGTTGCCTCGGCAACCATGGACGCTCACGCCTCGGCAACTCTCGACGCCGCAGCAGCCCTTGACGCACACGCCTAAGCAATTTTGGGAGCAGTCGCTACGGCAGCACATGCCTCGGCAATACCCTGGTACGCGGATTTAGTTAATTTCCTTGTTTGTGGTATTTTAACTTATGGCCTTACTCACCAAGGGAAGAAGCGGTTCCGCCATGATGCTAAGCATTACATTTGGGACGAGCCTCTTTTGTTTAAACAATGTGCATATCAGGTTATACGCCGATGTGTCCCTGAAGAAGAGCAACAGAATGTACTCTGGCAATGCCATTCTTCACCCTATGGAGGACATTTTGGAGGAACTCGTATCGCGGCCAAAGTCTTGCAATCCAGTTTGTATTGGCCAACATTGTACAAAGATGCAAAATACTTTTACAAGCAATGTGATCGTAGCCAGAGGACGGGCAATATCTCTAGACGACATGAGATGCCGCTCCAGAACATCATCGAGGTAGAATTGTTCGATGTATGGGGGATCAATTTTATGGGACCTTTCCCATCTTCATTCGGCAACCTCTACATTCTACTTGCCGTCGACTACGTGTCTAAATGGGTTGAGGCAACTTCAGTTCCCAACAACGATTCCAAGACCGTGCAACGATTCTTGCAGAAAAATATATTTACACGGTTTGGGATGCCGAGAGCAATTATTAGTGACAAAGGCAAGCATTTTGACAACAGACTTATTGTCAAGATATTGCAACGCTTCGGCGTATCACACAAGATTGCCACGGCATATCACCCACAAACCAACGGGCAAGCAGAAATTTCCAACCGGGAATTGAAGGGTATGCTCGAGAAAGTTGTAAATCCCTCTAGGAAGGATTGGTCATTAAGATTAGATGATGCACTTTGGGCATATCACACTGCATTCAAAACACCCTTAGGTATGTCCCCCTTCCGACTTTTCTATGGCAAAACATGCCATCTACCGGTGGAAATCGAACACAAGGCATATTGGACAATGAAGACCGTGAATATGGATCGGGAAATTTCCGGAAAAAAGCGTTTGTTGGACCTCAAGGAGATAGAAGAATTTCGTGCACTCGCCTATAACAATGCACGAATCTACAAGGAGAAAACAAAGCAATGGCATGACAAGAAACTATTGCCGCAACAATTCATGCCAGGGAAACTAGTTCTCTTATTCAATTCTCGGCTAAAACTTTTCCCGGGAAAGCTGAAATCAAGATAGTCGGGACCATTCGAAGTTGTCAAACCATTCTCCCATGGTGCCGTGATAATCAAGTCCATCACTGACAAACATGAATTCAAAGTTAATGGACAAAGATTAAAGCACTACAATGGTGCCCATGTGGAACATAACAAAGAAGTGGTTACCTTAGGAGATGCATGAGCATGCTCCCCCTTTGATATTTTTTATTATTTTTGATTACTTTTTTATTTTAGTTTTTTAGTTTTTTTTTCGAACTATTTTTTTATTATTTCCGATTATTATTATATTTTTAGGATAGATTTATTTTCTTTTTCTTTTTATCTTTTTAAGTTTAAGAATCCCTTTACACATCTTTATTTATTTTCTTTTATTAGTTTATCTTTAATTTTAATCCTTATTTGATTTATCTTTGAATTGTAGGAAAAAAGTTCAAGATAAAGAGGAATTTTGATCCAAGAAGGAAAACATCTTTAACAAGGAAATTAATGGGCTGAATCTAAGGCTTATATAAAGCCTCCAACTTACCCTAATTAAACCCCATTTGCCGTCACCCTTCCCCTAAACCGAAACCCCCTTTATTTTCTATCCAAAATTAATCCCACCCACCATATTTACTACCTATATTTTCTATATAACCCATCACCCTTAACTTCCAAGAAACCTATTCCTCCTTTTCATCTTGCAACTCTTTAGTTTCTTTTATTTTCTTTTCTTTGTTTTTACAAAACTCACAACCAAGATCATCCATGGCATCCAAAATTAAATTTTTGGTTCATCCAAGTTCCTCCAAAGAACCAAGATACAAGAAGTTTGCTACACCGGTGGTTCAAGAAAGATTTCACTCCAAGTTTGAAAGTCGGAAGATTTACGAAGAATAAGGCTTTGAATACTCCAACTCTCATCAAGATTTCGGCCTTGAACCATTCATCTTCCAGAGGATTGCACATCAAAAGTGGCAAATCTTTTGCCATCAATCGGAATCGGGTAACATCTCATGGGTAAGAGAATTCTATGCTCACTCACCTAACCCGAATAATCCTTATGTTTTTGTTCGTGATAATGCCATACTCATAAGCCCCGAAAACGTCAACACCTTTTACGGGCTCTACATTGAGAAGGACGAGCATCAAGCCTTTGTTGATCAAATCACGCCTAAGCAACTCGACAAGGTGCTTCAAGAACTCACTCTACCGGGAACTCATTGGAATGACGGTAAATACAAGGGCACGGTAAATCACATTCGGCTTAAACCTGAGGCAAAACTATGGAATAAGTTTGTTAAAATTTCTTTAATACCTGCCACATACAATACTACCGTTGATATACCACGTCTTTTGCTCATACATTCTATTCTGCATAATCACATCATTAACATTGGAAAAATTATTTGTGATGAGATTCTTGTATGTAGCTCAAAAGTAAGGGTTCTCTTTTCTTCCCTTGCTTAATTTCTAATCTTTGCAAGGAGATGCATGTCCCAAGTAAGTCCACCGATGAAAAGGCCCTACCAAAGTCCAGTTGGAATAAAGCACAAATTCGAAAGCTAATGGGAGAGGCACCAGAAAAATCCTCAAGGCCTCCAATTGCCACAGCAACTCCTGCAGCCCCAGCAATCCCTAATGCCCAAGCACCTAACGCCCGGGCAACTCAGCTATCAACCCCGAGATACATTGAAGCACTCTTGCAACTATTGGCGAGCCACCGTAGGCAAATTGAAGACCGGCAACTAATGTTTATGCGGTACATGAAGGAGCACAACAATGCAATCACTCAATTCATCCTAGAAAAGTACCCAGACAGCCGCGTGCCATTCCCAATCTTTCCGGCCGAGATCCTTGCCACGACAACCAATGAAGCAATCGCCACGACAACCGTAACATATGATGCTGCGGCAACCTACATCGTGCCTGCCCAAGCAGATTCCACGGCAACCAACCCTGAAGATGCCACGACAACCAAAGCTAAAGACTTCCCGACAACCACTGCAAAAGCCAATGGTAAAGCACATATGCCCGAATTAACTCGTACGAAATCATTGTCTGATTTTTCAGATTCCAACGAGTCCTCCATTGCACCAACAAAGACCGCACCAATTGAATCTCCAAGCGAAAAGCCAATGACATTGATGAAGAGGACGATGAGGACAACCCCGTACGAGGATCGATTCCACCATTGGCAACAAGGAAACAACCACCGCATTCAAGCAAGAGAATCAAGACACCGACCAAAAGGAAACTAATCATCCACGACGAAGAACTCTCGGAGTAAGTCATCGTTTGCATTTTATTTTTCGTTATTTTATTTTTCTTTAATGCATGCATTGAGGACAATGCCTCACTCGAGTTTGGGGGGGATTGTTATTAGTAGTTACCATATTTAGTTACATTCATCTTAAGTATTACATTTAGGATACATAAATTGCTTACCATACCTTTAGTTGGAACAAGAATTGCCTAGATTTGATGAATATCCGATGATGACTTTGCCAATGCACTTAATTGATAGAATTTTTATTCTAGGATAACCATGGAAACACTTAGAATTTTACTATGATGCTAAATTTGATGAAACACTGTTGTGGTTTGATTGATTTAAGGAATTCTAGTGAACTTAGGTTGATAATTAAACAAATTTGGGGATTAGAATAAAAATTGGATGAATGCTAGAGGTGCCAGAAATTGGCTCTAGCATGTGCTAAAAAATTGATCACTAGAGGTGCCCAAAACCGGCTCTAGTTGAATAAATTAATTAACTTAAGAAAACTAAAAAACAAAACACTAGAGGTGCCCAAAACTGGCTCTAGTTAAAACATGTTAAAAGAACCCAATGAAGTAATTTGAAAACCTCTTGTTTGCGTAGAATCTGAAAAATCAACTTGCACACAACTCCGCACACGCTCACAAGCATTATAGTTTGATTCCGAGTAACTCCTAAGTTTTCCGAAAAATGAAAAGCCAATCATACTTTGCGCCCTAGTTCCAAGAATTGAAATCAAGTTCAAAGCTAAGTTTGTGAAAATTGAAGTCCTGGCAGGTAATTATTAGTTTGCATTGCTTGAGGACAAGCAATAGTTCGAGTTTGGGGTGTGATAAGTGTTCAAAAGTACTATTTTTCTTACCCTTTTTACTCATATTATTGTTATACTTAGGCTCATATTAGTTACATAATTAGTCATTCATGCATTAATCCATTTTTCCTTCCATCATTGAGCTTGATTGCATAACTTGGTTGTTTTTGTGAGAAAAGATGCTGCTTTGGTGTGTTTTGTGTGTATGTGCAGGATCACTTACCAAAGCAAGGCTAGAGCTAGTTGCCAGGGCAATGCATGAAGGAGATGCCGAGCTTGTTGCCAGGGCAATGCATGAAGGAGACACCGAGCCAGTTGCCAGGGCAATTGTCGACAAAGAATAAGGTGATATGGTAGTCGAAATTGATGACTAGACAAGCCCAAGATGACGTGGAGCAAAGCTAAATCCCAAAGGAGTTTGATTTCCATGAAGAGGTTAAAGAAGAATTAAATTCCAAGAAGATAGGAGAAATTCTAGAAGGAATATAATTATAATAAAGAATTATATTCTATAAAGATAATTTAATTCCAACTTAACTTCCTCCTCAAAGAATGACTTTGACCTAGCCCTATAAATTAGAGGTCATGCCGTCAACTCCAAGAGAGAGAGGGATGAGAGAATTTTCGACAAGCATCAAGGGCAAGGAGAATTTCGACAAGCTTCATCCTTCATCTTTTTCTTTCTTGTTCAATTAGGTTCATGCTAGGAATTCTTTATCTTGTGTTTCTTTGGAACCTAGCAATGAACTAAATCTATTTGGCTAAGGTTATCGTGTCTTTTGGTTGTGAGAAACTATTGGATTTTGTTTAGGTAATAAGAGTTTGCACTTTTTTATTCAAGGTTTATTCATTCTTGGTTCTTATTCTTGTTTGTGAGTGAATTGGGAGAGGATCTCGTAACTTCATCTATTTATCTAATATCGGGAGAGTTAGATTCAAGAAATGAATAAATATGATCTTTATTCAATCTATTGATGGCAGAGATTAATCCAGCTTAGGAATAAGTTAAGGATTTCAACGGCTAAGAGGAGCAAGATTGGTTGTTGTTCACCCTTGATTCACGCAGGGATGTATTATCAAGGCATGCACAAGTAACTAGAGTTTCGACTTAGGGATAAGAAAAAACCATTGAAGAACGCTCTTCCAAACCTTGAAGGTTGCTGCCCAGATGCCCAAGTAGTTGCCCAACTAGTCGCCCAGGCAACCATCGATTAGTTAACAAGGCAACCCCGTTGTGCAAGTTGCTACGGCAATTGAGTTTCCCTTGCACTCTTTTACCAAGACGATCCAATCGGCTATCATGCCTCAACTCACGATAACCTGGCCTATCTTTCTCATTTAATTACATCGCCTTTTATTTATTTGCTTTCTAGATTAGTTATTAGTTAAAACTCCTATAATCTTCTACTTGTGTTTTCTTTTACTTTTCACACTGCAAGAGACTAGATTCTTGAAGTGGCACCAATCCCTATGGAGACGATATCTTTTATACTATAACTTGCAACGTGTATACTTGCACAATTGCGTAGCACTTATTACGCGCAACATTGATCAACAAAGGCTTGATGCTTGTCCTTCTCAATGTAGAGCCCGTAAAAGGTGTTGATGTTTTCAGGGCTTATGAGTATGGCCTTGTCACGAACAAAAACATAAGGATTACTCGGGTTAGGTGAGTGAGCATAGAATTCTCTTACCCATGAGATGTTACCCGGTTCTGATTGATGGCAAAAGTTTTGCCACTTTTGATGTGCAATCCTTTTGAAGATGAATGGTTCAAGGCCGAAATCTTCATGAGAGTTGGAGTATTCAAAGCCTTGTTCTTTGCAAATCTTCCGGCTTTCAAACCTGGAGTGAAATCATTCTTGAACCACCGGTGTAGCAAACTTCTTGTATCTTGGTTCTTTGGAGGAACTTGGATGAACCAAAAATTTATTTTTGGATGCCATGGATGATCTTGGTTGTGAGTTCTGTAAAAACAAAGAAAATAAAATAAAAGAAACTAAAGAGTTGCAAGATGAAAAGTAGGAATAGGTTTCTTGGAAGTTAAGGGTGATAGGTTATATAGAAAAGATAGGTAGTAAATATGGTGGGTGGGATTAATTTTGGAAAGAAGAAAAAGAGGGTTTTGGTTTAGGGGAAGGGTGATGGCTAGGGGGTTTATTTAGGGTAAGTATGAGGCTTTATATAAGCCTTAGATTCAGCCCATTCATTTCCTTGTTGAAGAAGTTTCCTTCTTGAATCAAAATTCCTCTTTATCTTGAACTCTTTTCCTACAATTCAAAGACAAATCAAATAAGGATTAAAATTAAAGATAAACTAATAAAAGAAAATAAATAAAGATGTGTAAAGGGATTCTTAAACTTAAAAAGATAAATATGAAAGATGTAGTTTTAAACTTAAAGAAAATAAATCTATCCTAAAAAATAGTAATCGAAAATAATAAAAAATAAAAAATAATTAGTTAAAAGAAATAAAAATTAAAATATCGAAAGGAGAGCATGCTCATGCATCTCCTAAGGTGACCACTTCTTTGTTACGTTCCACATGGGCACCATTGTAGTGCTTTAATCTTTGTCTATTAACTTTGAATTTATGTTTGTCAGTGATGGACTTGATTATCACGGCACCATGGGAGAATGGTTTGACAACTTCGAATGGTCATGGCCATCTTGATTTCAACTTTCCTGGGAAAAGTTTAAGCCGAGAATTGAATAAGAGAACTAGTTGCCCTGGCATGAATTGTCGCGGCAATAGTTTCTTGTCATGCCATTGTTTGTTTTCTCCTTGTAGATTCGTGCATTGTTATAGGCGAGTGCACGAAATTCTTCTATCTCGTTGAGGTCCAACAAATGCTTTTTTCTGGCACTTTCCCAATCCATATTCACGGTCTTGATTGCCCAATATGCCTTGTGTTTGATTTCCACCGGTAGATGGCATGTTTTGCCATAGACAAGTCGGAAGGGGGACATACCTAAAGGTGTTTTGAATGCAGTGCGATATGCCCAAAGTGCATCATCTAGTCTTACTGACCAATCCTTCCTAGAGGGATTTACAACTTTCTCGAGTATACCCTTCAATTCTCGGTTGGAGATTTCTGCTTGCCCATTGGTTTGTGGGTGATATGCCATGGCAATCTTGTGTGATACGCCGAAGCATTGCAACATCTTGGAAATAAGTCTGTTGTCAAAATACTTGCCTTCATCACTGATAATTGTTCTCGGCATCCCAAACCGTGTAAATATATTTTTCTGCAAGAATCGTTGCACGGTCTTGGAATCGTTGTTGGGAACTGCAGCTGTCTCAACCCATTTAGACACGTAGTCAACGGCAAGTAGAATGTAGAGGTTTCCGAATGAAGATGGGAAAGGTCCCATAAAATTGATCCCCCATACATCGAACAATTCCACCTCGATGATGTTTTGGAGCGACATCTCATGTCGTCTAGAGATATTGCCCGTCCTCTGGCAACGATCACATTGCTTGTAAAACTCTTGGGCATCTTTGTAAAGTGTAGGCCAATACAAACCGGATTGCAAAACTTTGGCCGCGGTACGAGTTCCTCCAAAATGTCCTCTATAGGGTGAAGAATGGCATTGCCGGAGTACATTCTGCTGCTCCTTTTCAGGGACACATCGGCGAATAACCTGATCTGCACATTGTTTAAACAAAAGAGGCTCATCCCAAAAGTAATGCTTAGCATCATGACGTAACCGCTTCTTCCCTTGGTGAGTAAGGCTACAAGGTAAAATACCATAAACAAGGAAATTAACTAAATTTGCGTACCAGGGTATTACCGAGGCATATGTCGCCGTGCCGACTGCTCTCAAGATTGCCGATGCGTGCGCGTCAAGAGCTGCTGCGGCGTCGAGGGTTGCCGAGGCATGCACATTCATGGTTGCCAAGGTAACTAAAAGTTGCTCATCTGGAGATGCATCACATATCTCTAAATCTGCGTCCTCCTCCCTATTGCATTCTAAACGTGATAAGTGATCGGCCACTTGAGTTTCTGTTCCTTTCCTATCCTTAATTTCAATATTAAATTCTTTTAAAAGTAATATCCAACGAATTAAACGAGGTTTGGCATCCTTTTTAGCAAATATATATTTAATTACCGAATGGTCCGTATGAACAATTACCTTTGTACCAATCAAATAGGATCGGAACTTGTCAAATGCGAAAACTACAGCTAATAACTCTTTCTCCGTTGTTGTGTAATTCACTTGAGCACTATTAAGACTTTTACTAGCATAGTATATCACATGGAAGGTCTTACCTGTGCATTGGCCTAGGACTGCTCTTACCACAAAATCACTTACATCACACATGAGCTCAAAAGGTAGCGTCCAATCTGGTGGAACGATAATGGATGTCGAGGCAAGCTTTTCCTTTAGGGTTTCGAATACTTGGGCACAAGAATCATCAAAATTGAAGACTTTATCCTGTTCAAGCAAATTGCACAAGGGTTTAGTAAGTTTAGAAAAATTATGAATGAACCTCATGTAAAAACCTGCATGTCCAAGAAAGCTTCGAATTCCTTTAACCGAACTTGGTGGGGGTAATCTCTCGATCACGTCCACCTTGGCTTTGTCTACTTCAATTCCCTTGGATGAAATCTTGTGGCCGAGCACTATTCCTTCATCTACCATAAAATGGCACTTCTCCCAATTAAGGACTAAATCAGTTTCTTCACATCTTGCCAAAATCTTCTCTAAATTGCTGAGGCAGCTATCGAAGTCATTACCAAAAATGGAAAAATCATCCATGAAGATCTTAAGGAAGTCTTCGACCATATCTGAAAAGAGTGCCATCATACATCTTTGGAAGGTTGCCGGGGCGTTACACAATCCGAACGACATCTTTCGAAAAGCATAAGTACCGTATGGGCATGTGAAGGTTGTCTTTTCTTGATCTTCTGGTGCTATGGCAATTTGATTGTAACCTGATTAACCATCAAGAAAATAATAAAAAATGTTTACCTGCAAGACGGTCAAGCATTTGATCAATAAAGGGTAATTGGAAGTGATCTTTCCTAGTGGCTTTGTTTAGCTTTCGATAATCCATACAAACCCTCCAACCGGTCACAGTCCTAGTTGGAATGAGTTCAATGTTCTCATTACTTACCACCGTTATACATCCATTTTTTGGTACACATTGTACTAGACTTACCTATGTACTATCAGAGATAGGGTATATAATGCCGGCGTCAAGCCACTTGATGATTTCTTTCATTACAACCCCTTTCATGGCATGATTCAGTCTCCTCTAGGCTTCAATCGAAGGTTTGTGATCATCTTCCAACAAAATCTTGTGCATGCACACTGCCGGGCAAATTCCTTTCAAGTCAGCAAAATTCTACCCTATTGCCTTCTTGTGTAGCATCAACATTTTGATCAGCTTCTTTTCCTGCTCAGGCTGTAACTTAGAGGAAATAATTATAGGCAATGTATTATCGGTTCCTAAGTATGCATATTTTAGTTGCTTTGGCAACTGTTTCAACTCAAGAATTGGTGGTTGTTCAATAGAGGGCTTTTCGAGCTTACCTTCCTTACCTGAGTAATCCAATAGTTCAAAGTATGTACCTGGTCGATTGACTAACCAATTTGCCTCTTCTTGTTGTTCCTCATCGATCAGTTCTTCATACTTCTCAGGTTCCTCTTGATCGGCAATGTAGTTGCCTAGGTAACTAAATTCCTCGTCGAAGTTAAACTCTGTCGTGGCATGAAGAAGTTGGCATTCTTCTGGATCATCGGCGTGCCTTAGTGTTTGAAACACATTTAGTTTAACTTGCTGGTCATTCACCCTCATTGTGAGTTCTCCCTTTTCAACATCGATCAAGGTTCTCCATGTTGCTAGGAAAGGTCTCCCGAGAATGATAGGTGCATGTTCACCTTCTTCACAATCCAAAACAATAAAGTCAACGGGAAAAATAAATTTATCAACTTTTACTAGTATGTCTTCGATTTTTCCCTCTGGATGCACATAGGATCTGTCGGCTAGCTGTAGCATAACTGTTGTAGGTCGTGCCTTCCCGATTCCTAGTGTTTGGAAAACCGATTTAGGCATCAAGTTTATGCTTGCTCCAAGGTCACATAATGATTTCCCGACATAGTGGTTTCCAATGGAACAGGGTATTGTGAAACTTTCGGGATCCTTCAACTTGGGTGGCATGCGATTGTGCAACATGGTCATGCATCCCTCTGTCGCAGCAACTGTTTCAAACTCTCCTGGCCTTGTTCTCTTGGACACAATGTCTTTAAGAAACTTGGCATAGTTCGGCAATTGTTTAATTGCTTCAACCAATGGCAAGTTGATGTGGACTTGCTTTAGGATATCAAGGAACTTCTTGAATTGATATTCTTGCTTTTGTCGCTTCAACCTTTGTGGGAATGGTGGTGGAAGTCGGATATCTTCGATCCTTTCATTGGTTTGGAACCTGATTGACGGCATTGCCGGGACAACTGGAGTTGCCGAGGCATTGTCAATTGGGGTTGCCGAGGCATGCTTATCGTAAGTTGTCAAGGCATCCTGATTGCCGGTTGCCGAGGCATGCTTATTGCCGGTTGCCGCAGTAATTTCTGGTTCAGCATCTGAGGCTTTGCCGCTAGGTTCGTCTTGATCTTTTTGTAGAGTTTTGTTTGATGAGCGAGCTTAAGCCTCTTTAAGTTGTTGCCCACTTCTAGTGGTGATCGCCTTACATTGCTCATGGCCAGTTTCTTTTGCGACTTCAGTATCACTAGGTAAACCTCCTTGCGGTCTAATATTCAGGTTTTGAGCAAATTGTCTGACTTGATTTTCCAATGATTTGATTGTCGCCTCTTGGTTTTGCAATCTCATCTCGGTCCTGTTAATAAAAGCATCAGTTCTTTTTATGAAGTTACTATTCTTAGCCATATAAGATTCAGTTTTCAACATAAAAGCATTGAGAGAATTTTCCAAAGAACTAGATGTTCTCGGTTGTTGCTGCGGAAACTGTTACCGTGGCATATTCTGCTAGAATCTCGATGCTTGTGCATTCTGATTGTTCTGGTTTAGAGTATTGTGGGGATTACTCCATAAAAAATTTGGGTGCTTCTTCCAAGCTGGATTGTATGTGTTGGACATCACATTATTGTTCCGATTGTAATTCCCCACATAGGAGCTGAATTTTAGATTCTGCATACATTTAGAAGAATCATGGTTACCACCACATAACTCACAAAAGGAATCCATTACCTTGACCTCATGTGTGTTGTTTGGTTTCTGCATGTTCTGGACCATCTTGATTAAAGTGGCCAATTGTGCTGAAATTGAGTTTGATGATCCTAGTTCATGTATTGTGGCTTGGCGTCTAACTCATCCTCTTCTAGTAGAGGGGAATTGATAATCATTCTTGGCAAGCCTGTTCAGAATTTGCATTGCTTCCTCCGACGACTTATCTAGGAGTATTTCGTTTGCCGAGGCATCTAGCATCATCCTTGTTGGTGTATTCACGGCATTGTAAAACATTATTACTTGTGTCCACACTAGGAATCCGTGTAGGGGGCACTTGTGTAGAAGTTCTCTATATCGCTCCCAAGCCTTGTACATGGGTTCATCATCTGCCTACCGAAAAGAAGTAATGTCGTTACGAAGCTTATCAGTCAAATTTGTAGGATTAAATTGAGCAAGTTAATCACGACAAAGATCAGTCCAAGATCCTATTGATCAGGCAAGAATGCTATTCAACCATGCCTTCGCCCTATCCCTCAGTGAATAGGGGAATAATCTTAATCGTAAAACATCGGGGGTGACTTTGTGTATTTTGAATGAGTTGCAAATCTCGAGGAAAGATTTAAGATGTTGTCGTGCATCTTCAATTGCTGAGCCGCCAAATTGACCAATTGTGTTGATCATATTAAACATCACTGATTTCAAATCAAAGTGGTCGGCTTCAATTTCAGGTGCGACAACTCGTGGATTAAGTCCATCAAGATCTTCTTCAAGATAGTCTCGAATAGTTATGTTTCATGCAAGAATCACTCCTCCTCCTACTGGAACATCTTGATTCATATTGTTGTCTTGATTAGCCATTGCTACTCTTAACCTCCGTCTGAATCTTTGTAAGGTTCGTTCAATTTCTGGATCAAAGGGATATTCTGGTGTAATCGGTCTCGCCCTGGTCATATACCAATGCAAAACCAAAGTTTGTTAACCCTATGAATCTTAAACAAGAAAAATAAAAAGTGCAAGAAAATAAAAACAAAGTCGCCATTGCCAATTCCCGGCAACAGCGACAAAAACTTGTTGCGCGTAATAAGTGCTACGCAATTGTGCAAGTATACATGTCGCAAGTTATAGTATAAAAGATATTGTCTCCACAGGGATTGGTGCCATTTCAAGAATCTAATCTCTTGCACTATAAAAAGTAAAAACACAAATAGAAGATTATAGGAGTTTAAGTAATAACTAAACTAGAAAGCAATAAAATAAAAGAATAGATGAGATCAAATGAGAGAGATAGGCCAGGTTATCATGAGTTGAGGTGTGATAGCCAATTGGATCGTCTTGGTAAAAGAGTGCAAGGGCAACTCAGTTGCCGTGGCAACTTGCACAACGGGGTTGCCTTGGCAACTAATCGATGGTTGCCTGGGCGACTAGTTGGGCAACTACTTGGACGTCTGGGCAGCAAATTCAAGGTTCGGCAGAGCGTTCTTCAATGGTTTCTTCTTATCCCTAAGTCGAAACTCTAGCTACTTGTGCATGCCTTGATAAGATATCCCTGCGTGAATCAAGGGTAAACAACGACCAATCTTGCGCTCTTCTTAGCCATTGAAATCCTTAACTTATTCCTAAGCCGGATTAATCTTCACCATCAATAGATTGAATAAAGATCATATTCATTCGTTTCTTGAATCTAACTCTCCCGATATTAGATAAATAGATGAAGTTACGAGATCCTCTCCCAATTCACTCACAAACAAGAATAAGAACCAAGAATGAATAAACCTTAAATAGAAAAGTGAAAACTCTTATTACCTAAACAAAATCCAATTGTTTCTCACAACCACAAAACACCATAACCTTAGTCAAATAGATTTAGTTCATGGCTAGGTTCCAAAGAAACACAAGATAAAGAATTCCTAGCATGAACCTAATTAAACAAGAAAGAAAAAGATAAAGGATGGATGAAGCCTTCTTGTCGAGATCTCCCCCTTGAAGCTTGTCGAAAATTCTCTCTACTCTATCCCTTGGAGTTGACGGCTTGGTGATCTATTTATAGGGCTAGGTCAAAGTCTTTCTTTGAGGAGGAAGTTAAGCTGGAATTAAATTATCTTTAAAGAATATAATTCTTTATTATATTTATATTCCTTCTAGAACTTCTCTTATCTTCTTGGGATTTAATTCTTCTTTAACCTCTTCATGGAAATCAAACTCCTTTGGGATTTAGCTTTGCTCCACGTCATTTTGGGCTTATCTAGTCATCAATTTCGACTACCATATCACCTTATTCTTTGTCGACAATTGCCCTGGCAACTGGCTCGGCATCTCCTTCATGCATTGCCCTGGCAACTAGCTCGGCATCTCCTTCATGCATTTCCCTGGAAACTAGCTCTAGCCTTGCTTTGGCAAGTGATTCTGCACATACACACAAAACACACCAAAGCATCATCTTTTCCCACAAATCTACCAAGTTATGCAATCAAGCTCAACGATGGAAGGAAACATGGATTAATGCATGAATGACTAATTATGCAACTAATATGAGCCTAAGTCTAACAATAATATGAGTAAAAAGGGTAAGAAAAATAGTATTTTTGAACACTTATCTGGTGGCATGACATCAGAGATCATAAAATGGCTTGATGCCGGGATTATATATCCCATTTTTGATAGCTCTTGGGTTAGCCCGGTGCAATGCGTGCCAAAGAAGGGTGGCATGACCGTGGTACAAAACAATGAAGCTGAGTTAATCCCCTCCTGAACTATCACTGGATGGAGAATGTGCATGGACTATAGGAGGCTGAACAATGCCACGAGGAAGGATCATTTCCCATTGCCATTCATTGATCAGATGCTAGACAAGTTGGCAGGTAAAGCTTTCTATTATTTTTTTGGATTGTTATTTAGGTTATAATCAGATTGACTTTGTCCATGATGATCAAGAGAATACTACTTTTACGTGACCATATGGGACGTCTGCATTTAGAAGAATGCCATTCAGCCTATGTAATGCACCGGAAACGTTTTGACGTTGCATGATGTCCATTTTTTCGATATGATCGAGCACAATATGGAAGTATTCATGGATGACTTCTCAGTGTTTCAGTAGCTTAAAGAAAAGTTGATCAATACCCCTATAGTTGTGGCACCGAACTGGATTGAGCCTTTCAAGCTCATGTGTGATGCCAGCGACTATGCCGTCATAGCAGTTTTAGGACAAAGGCATAGCAAGGTTTTCCATGCCATCTACTATGCCAGTCTAACCTTAAACGAAGCATAACTGAATTACTCTACGACCGAGAAAGAATTTTTTGTGGTTATATTTTCTTTTGACAAATTTAGATCTTATTTAATTGGTAACGAAGTTGTGGTTTTTACAGATCATTTGGCATTAAAGTATCTCTTGGCAAAGAATGATGCCAAGCCCAGGCTAATCTGATGGACGCTCCTACTTCAAGAATTTGACCTTGAGATCCGAGACAAAAAGGGCAGTGAAAACCTAGTAGTTGACCATCTCTCACGTTTAGAGCATCATCTTGAAGATGGTAAGACCAATTTGATAAGAGATGAGTTTTCTGATGAGTATTTGCTTGTAGTTAATGCCATGCCATGGTATGCCGATATTGTCAACTACTTGGCAAGTAACATTCTGCCACCAGACTTGGCATACAATGCCAAGAAAAGGTTTTTGCGGGAAGTTAGGCAATATTTTTGGGACGAGCCAATATTGTTCAAACAGTGTGCCGACCAAGTGATCAGACGGTGTATGCCTGGGGATGAACAATATAACATATTGCATCTATGACATGCCACACCATATGAAGGTCACTTTGCTGGAGTAAAAATTGTTTCCAAGGTACTACAGTCAGGATTCTTTTGGCCCACACTATATAAGGATGGCCACGAGTATGCCAAGGCATGTGATCAATGCCAACGGACAAGAAACATCTTTGGCAGACACCAACTACCGCTTCAAAACATTATGCTTGTGGAATTATTTGATGTATGGGGGATAGACTTTATGGGTCTTTTTCCACCCTCATTTGGTAATGTATACATTCTTGCGGCTGTTGACTACTTATCTAAGTGGGTAGAAGCTGTTGCTCTGCCAACGAACAATGCCAAGGTCGTTGCCAAGTTTTTACATAAGCATATCTTTACTAGATTTGGCACCCCTAGAGTGGTCATTCATGATGAGGGCACTCATTTTAAATGTAGTCTAATTTCTAAAGCCTTGTGTAGGTATGGTATACAGCAGAAAATTTCCACAGCATATCATCCGCAAACAAACGGGCAAGCTGGGATTTCAAACAATGAGATAAAAATATCTTAGAGAAGATTGTTAATCCATCGAGGAATGACTGGTCCTTGAGACTAGACGAGTCCTTGTGGGCTTACAGGACTGCGTTTAAAACTCATTTGGGTACTTCACCGTTTAGACTTGTTTTCGAAAAACCATGCCATCTACCAGTGGAGCTTGAGCATAAAGCCTACTGGGCCATCAGAACACTTGGCATAGCATGGAGAGCTACTGGAGAAAAAAGGTTATTGGACCTAAATGAGTTGGAGGAATTCAGAAGGCAAGCCTATGAGAATGCAGGATCTACAAGGAAAAAGCAAAACGTTGGCATGACAGCAGGATAATGCCAAGACATTTTGAGGTAGGCCAACATGTTTTGCTATTCAACTCACGGCTTAAGTTATTTCCAGGGAAACTCATATCAAGATGGACGGGCCCTTATGAAGTTGTGAAGCCCTATGCTCATGGAGCTGTGGACATTAAGAACTTGAAGACGGGAGAAATCTTTAAGGTGAATGGCCAACGCTTAAAGCACTACATGGAAGGTGATCAGAACAATGCCAAAGAGGTGATCCTCTTAGAAGAGGTTATATGAAAACACCGTCAGGTTTGAATTTTTGTAAATATTAGGTTAATGTTTTTCTTTATTTTTAGGTTTTTAGTTTTTTTATTTTTCTTTCTTTTTAAGTTCCATGTTTTTATTCCTTTAATGTGTTGAAAGGTTTCCTTTGAGTTGCGCAGATTCATTGTGCCAGGAACACTGCCAGGGTCGCTAGCAGGAGCCAACGCTTTAACAGAAAAATCTGTCAGACACAGTGCCAGAGTAGCTTGGCATGCAACGGTGCAAAAGATTGAAGGAAGAGGGAAAACCCTAGTTTTATCGGCCCAATAAAAAATTTGAGAGAGTTATCTTTATTTGACTTTAAACCCTAGCCGCCCAAATTTTGGTTGAAATTTAAATTTCAAATCAATTACCTTATCACTCCAATCCTTACCCTATCTTATTACCTATCACCTTATCACTTCAACCTTATCACTCCACCTATTTTTAAATTAATTCCTTTTATTCCCCATCATTATCCCTAATTACTACTCACATTAAAACACTCAACCAACCTAAAACATTTCACTTTCTTACTCTTGCCAGTTAAAGAAGCCAAAACATCTCTCTCACTTTTTACTTCCTTTTCGATAAGCAAGTACAAAACCAAATCGTCCTTTTCCTTCATCTTTCAATGTTTTTCCAAGCTTCAACCAGTTTCAATGGCCTCATCGTCTCTTTATTTTAAAAGATTCTTCAGCGAGGAGATCGAGAAAAATTTTGAAACAAATTTTGACTCGAGGAGTTTTTGCTACGAGAAGCACTTCGAATTCAAAACGGAGGCAACAATCGACTTCCCTTCAGAAGTTATGTCTATGATTAACTTGCACAAGTGGAGTCTATTCTGCCAGCAAAAAGGGGAGATCTAGGCTACCATCGTTCAAGAATTCTACGCGCACCTTATGACCACAGATTCGTCTTTCCCGATGATTAAGGGTAAGTGTGTGCATTTTGATGAGGGATATATTAATAATATGTTTGAGTTGGATGGTGCATGAGATGAGTATATTGATTTGATGACTGCTGCCAAGAGGAAAAAGCTGCTGACGGATCTGTGTGAACCTAGCACAACGTGGACAGTCTTATCGACGGGCCACCGGATGGTGAAGAGGTTGGCGTTGAAGCCATAAGTGAGAGGTTGGAATCACTTCATTAAGGCAAACCTGTTTCCTACATCCCATAATGAGACGGTCTCGGAAGAAAGGTTGATTTTGTTGCACTCCATCGTAAAAGGGCTCAAGATCAACATTGGAAATATTATCATAGAAGAGACTTATAAGTGTGCTGCAAGAGGTAAAGGTAGTTTGTTTTTCCCTTTTCTTATTTCTAACATTTGCATACGCCATGATGTGCCTAGGTTTGATGAGGAGCAAGGCCAGATAATAAAGGGAATGACCATCACTGCTGCCATATGGAGAAAACTCACTACGGTTGAGCCAAAGGACAAGGCCCAGAAAAAAGCAAAAATGGACACGCCTAAGACAAAAATGTCAAAAGTTGTGCCAGACACAATGCCTGAGACTGTGCCAGACGGTTCTGTAGCAATGTTGTCTCAAATCTACCAACGCCAGGAGATGATACTCAGTAAGATGGAAAAGGCTGAGGAGATTGATGTCAAGCTACGGCATTGCATGCAGGCCAGGCATGTGATAATCAGGGAAACTCTCAAGAAAATATCTTCTGATATTGTGCCAGAATTCCCAGATTTCCCTGCCAAGCCCTCTACCAGTGATGAAGCCATGCCAGCCAGTTCAGCTAGTCCAGTTATGCCAGCCAGTCCAAAGTTTGATGCTACAGTCCCACTATCTCCAGTTCAAGTTGAGTCTGCCAGTTCTAATTCTGAGATTGCATCAAAGGAACCCAAAACCAAGTATGCCAAGAAGCCTGCCACGCCACCAGTGAAGCCTGCACAGTCCAATGCCACTGCTACTCCTACTGCATCAAACCCTGCCAAGATTGTGGAGGAAGTCCTCCGGGATGTTGGAGCTTTCACTACCGTAAAGCCAATAATAAAGGGAAGAAAGAGAATGGCCCCTGATCGTGGGCTATTTATAAAGAGAAAGACCCGAGTCACACGAGAAAAAGTCTCCGAATGGGAGTCATCTTCTTCCTAAACTCCTGCACATTTCATTACATTGCATTCACATGACCATGCATTTTATTTTATTATGTTCTTTTGTATATATGTGTTGTTTCATGCATTGGGGACAATGCACATCTTGGGTTTGGGGGTGTGCATTTCTTCATATTTATGCCATGTATATCATTTTTAATTTCTGTTTCCATGTCATCGAGGTCATTTAGAGTAGATGCATACCGAACCGCTAAAAAAAGAAAAAGAAAATTTTGTCTCAATTTAATTTTGAAAAATGTTAACAATTGTTAAGCAAGCTTAATTTGATCTAGGTGTCTGTCCAGTAAGGAGACTTTAATCTTTAGTTGTCATGCCATGCCCGCAGATTAGTATACCATGATTGCATGGCAATTAATCTCTAGTTTAGGGAATTAAACTTGCACTTAACACGTAAGATGTATCTAGTCCCTTAGCAAACTTAGAATTTTTGAAACCATGCTCAGATTTAAAAAAATGATGCCAGGGTAAAAGAAATAAATAAGGCAACAATGTTCTACCAAGGCAAGAAAAAATAAAACTCGCCTCCACCTTAGGGATAATAAGCTACTTGGGGCTTTGTGGTTTGCTCCCTCTTAGTTCTCAAGTCCAAAACCTTAGGGTGTGAGTTGAAGAGAAAACCAGTGATTCTAGATTAAGGTGAGGATTCGTGGTATGCTCCATCTTATCTCTCACGCTAAATAGTGTCACGAAGCAAGCTTAAAAGAATGGCAGCAGAAACCCTTGGCAAAAATAAAAAAATAAAAAAATAGAGTTTAGGTAGTAAAATTTGCCTAAGGGAGTGAAAGGAAACTTGATGCATATTGCCTACACTCATGCACTCTTCATAAACTTTGACTAGAGTAATATTGTTGTACATGAATTACTACCTGCTTGGCATTATTGCACTGAGATACTGAGGACAAAAATAGAGCCAAATTCTGCTTGCTAGCACGTGTTGGCATTCAACCAAAATTTTGTCGAGGTAACTTTTTCACAGTTTTTTGTCTTTATTTTGATTGCATTACTTGAGGACAAGCAATGAGTTAGGTTTGGGGGTGTGTTACCTCTCCAAAAGTACTATTTTTAATGTCAATCTTACAATGCTTTTTCTTGTTGTTAGGTACATTTAGTTGCATTAGGATGTTAGAATCATGCATTTGCATAAGGAGTTTAGATTTTTGTCTATGCCAATGTGAAGGGTTGTTTTGTTGGCAATTTTGCAGGTTTGGCATAGTATTTGGCCCAAAAAAGCAACAAATGAAGGAACGCCAGAGAGAATGCCGAGTGTTGTTGGCACAGATGGACCAAACAATGCCAAGCACCAGATGGCAGAGAAGTGAACTTGATGCCATGCCAAGAGGCTGTTGGACCCCGAAAAAATAGGACATGATCAGGCTCCGAAAAAATAGCAATTGGAACAATACCCAAAAAATATAGGGGATAAAATGGTGCCAAGACTTGTTGGCAGACTCATGCCAAGATTGGATGCTAGGGCAGCGTCGGCATGATGACGTCAGCCTTAGCCTAATCAGCTCTCATTCAAATCTGGATAAGAAGATAATCCCTTATCCTCTGGGCAGTTAGAATTTAAAATTTGGAGAGCTAGTCCTATCCCTTTTTTGTGCGCCTATTTAAACACCAACCAAGCTAGACTTTAAGAGGGGATAAGAAGATTGAATCTGAGGAGTTGGTGTGTGTGTGACGATTGACGACCAGCTGCACCGTGGAAGGGTAGTCCGACCAACTTGGACGAGAAGCCTGGATCTTGAAGGGCTACATCGAGAGACCCCTTCTAGCCTAATCTCTCTCTTAAGTTATTTTATTTTGTTTTTAAGGATGATGTATTCCAAAAGCGTTTGTGGATTGTTGGTTTACTCCCTTACCATGAACTAATTTAATAGTTGGTGGGGATGTTTGGTTTTTATGTTATTTTCATGCTTTAGCTTTTAATAATAAATTTGCCTTGGCAAAGTTCATCTATTCGGTAAAATTTAATATTTCCTAAATACTCTGCCAAGCGAGAGCTGGCACTGTTGGCCTATTGCACCTTAATATCTTAATAAACTTAGGGTGGCAACGAATAAGTTGTCAAATATTGAGGAGAGAAGCTTCGAGAGAAGTCGTTCAAGTAGATAAACTTATTTCAGGAGTGAAATCTACCCCTTAGGAGTATAGATTGGATCGTAATCAATTTGGTTTATTTAAAAACAAATACTATAGAGATATAGGGTTTTTACATGATCAATTTAGGGAAATGACCATCGAGAGAGGTTTTGCTACTTTTGAATCTGCTCGGCAAACAATGCCAAGACAGGTTGTTGTTAACGGCTGGCACGACATGAATAGCGTGAAAACCAGGCATTCCCTGCCAACGCTCATCATTCATTAAAACACATTCCTTGCCAACGTCATTACTTTTCTTTCATTTCTTTACTTTTTAATTATTTTCCAAAACCAATTTCAAATCAAATCAACTTTTTCTTAAGGCAAGTAACAATCAAGGCAATTGAATTCCAAGACAATCTCTGTGGGATCAATACTCAGCTTACCAGCTGTATTACTTGCAGACCGTGTATACTTGTAGGAAAAAGACTCATTTTGGCACATTCTTATATTTTCCAATACATATTTTCTGCCACTTTTGCCAGCATTTCACCTATAGAGCCTATAGGTGGCTGCGCATGGAGAAGCATTAGGTTCTAAGGTTTTTTAATCTTAGGGGCAAATTGGGCTTATTATACATAGATATTTTTAAATGGACTATCTTTTTTATTTTTTTGGGTTTACACTATTTTATATTTTATAGGTTTAATATTCTCATAAATACAAACCAAATTTGAACAAAGGGGTCAGATAAAATAGGTAACTACAATTGCCCATATTTGCTCATTCTAGTAAAACGGGAATAGGGAAATGAACAAAAGGCATTGATTTTATCTGGCCAAGCTGAATGTTGAGCACTACTTCTTCTAACTTGAGGCGATGCCCGAAAAAATTATCTCTCACCCCTGTGAACACCAAGTCGGTAAGGTAATATGCTCTTTCAAAACGGTAATATGACTCTCGTCCCTACGAACACCAAGTTGGTAAGACAATTTATTCCTTCAAAATGGCAATATGACTCTCGTCCCTGCGAACACCGAGTCGGAAAGGTAACTCTCACCCCTGAGGGCACTAAACTGGTACGGTGAATCTCGCCCTTGTAAACACTAAGTCGGTAGGGTGACTCTCGTCTCTGAGGGTACTAAGTCGGTAAGGTGACTCTCACCCATGTGGGCACTAAGTTGGTAGGGTGACTCTTGCCCTTACAGGCACTAAGTCGATAAGGTAACTCTCGCCCCTATGGGCATTAAGTCGATAAGGTAATTCTCGCCCCTAAAGTACTGAGTCGGTAGCGTAATCCGATCCTTTAAATTCGAGGATAAAAAATTGAATAATGGTTCTTCAAATGGTGTGAAACACTAAGCTAAAACAGACCATGTCATTGCTCCTCTTTGCTTCATAGAAAACATTTGATCTTTGCTTTGTAGAAAACATTTGATCTTTGCTCACTCAATCTAGTAATCTTGTACTTGGTTCTTCAAAGCTTCTCATGGACGTTTTTGAATTTTTTGTATGGGAATCTTTATAGCAAAGCTTATTTCCACCTTAAATGTATTTTTATGCAAGTGATACGATTAGAGTCATAATAATGAAATGCATCATAGTCCTTGTACTTTTAAACCACATTTAAAGTAATGCTAAAAAATCTTTTATTGTACATCCATTAGTTTTCATTTCAATGTGCAAATGTAAGTGAAAGGGATATTAAAGGAAAACTATAAGGATGTATGGTTTATTGATAGTGGCAAACACAAAAGTAATTATAAAGAAATAAAGTGGCCGGATATCAAGGGTCAAAGTGCTCCGAGTTAATCCTTCGGAAGTTCTTCTAAATGAAACCCTTGATGAGAAGATTTCAAATGCCATGATGAAGATGTTGAAAAAACTGTTAGTTTCTTAAGATGGTCACCTCAACTTTGAATATTCAAGCTGCTCTTTGCGGGTTTTCAACTTGAATCCACCTTCGGTTTTAAGACGTCCTTTGCGGGTTTTTATCTTGAACCCTCATTTTTTAGTCTAAAGCGCCCTTGCGGGTTTTTATTTTAGACCATTTTTATTTTTCTCGAAGCGCCCTTTCAGGTTTTCACTCTATTTTTTCTTTTTTTCTTAAGGCATAGTATCATTTGACTAAATCTGAATTTACGGGGTTCTATAACTCATCCTCATCCATCTCTGCTAAAATCAAAGCTCCTCCAGAGAAAGCTTTTGTTATCACATAGGGTACTTCCCAATTGGGTGTCCACTTCCCTTGGGAATCTCTTTGGATTGGCAATATCTTTTTCAGCACCAAGTTTCCTTATTGGAATTATCTCGAGTGAACCTTTATATCGTGGGCTCGCATTATCTTTTTTTGGTACATCTGACCATGGCATATCGTCTTCAATTTCTTTTTTTCAATTAGATTTAGCTAGTTATAACGTGCCTGAATCCATTTATCTTCATCTAATTCTGCCTCCATTAATACATGGAACGACAGGATCTCAACTTCAATGGGTAGCATGGCCTCTATGCCATAGACCAAGGAAAACAACATTACCCCTATAGATGTTCGCATAGCAGCTCGGTAGGCATATAAGGCAAATGATAACTTCTCATGCCAATCTTTGTAAGTGTCAGTCATATTGGAGACTATCTTCTTAATATTCTTGTTTGCGGTCTTTATTGCCCCATTCATCTTCGGGTGATAAGTTACCGAGTTGTGATGCTTGATCTGGAATTACTCAAAATTCTAGTTATCATTTTGTTGTTCAAATTTGAGGTGTTATCAGTGATAATACTCTCAGGCAGTCCATAATGGTAAATAATCTCATTTTTGAAGAACTTACAAATTGTCAATATAGTAACATTTGCATAAGACGGTGCTTCAACCCACTTGGTGAAATAGTTGATGGCTACAAGGATGAATCTATGTCCGTTTGAAGCTTTTGGGTGAATCTTCCTAATTATATCCATGCCCTACATTGAAAAGGGCCAGGGAGCTTTCATTACATGGAGAGGCTGTGGTAGCTCATATATTTTGTCAGCATAGATCTGACACTTATGACACTTTTGAGCATAATTGATGTAGTCCCCTTCCATGGTAGACCAGAAGTAACCGAGTCTCGCATAATTCACCTGGCCATGGTAAAATCGCTAGGGTGAGTCATACAAAATTCCTCGTAAACCTCTTCTAGAATCAACTAGGATTCCTTGGCATCCGCACATCTTAATAAGACTTGGTTCCGGCTCTTTTTGTACAAAATTTCTCCATTAAGAACATATCTCGCAGCCATTAATCGAATCATTCTCTTTTCATTTTTGGTTGCCTGAGGCGGGTATTTCTAAAGCTTAATGTATTGCAATAATCATGGTACCATGGAAGGCCATCTGCTTATTCTTCTACGTCATAGTAATACGCCGACGAGTCAGAAATTCGTATCCGAACAATATTATTTTAGCACCTTCACTCGTCTTGAATGTCGTAGATAGTGTAGCAAGAGCATCCACAATTTGATTGTCTTCCCTTTAGAGGTACTTGAAAATAATTTTCCCGAACTCTTTAATTAGTTCAAAGACCAACTTTTGATACTCGATCAACTTTGAATCCTTCATTTCTCACTCTCCTCGGGTTTGATAAATGATTAAGGCAGAATTCTCGAAGACCCTTAGAACCTTGATCATCCTTTCTATTGTTGCTCGTAATCTCATAATACAAGCTTTGCATTCAGCCATATTTTTGGTGTAGAAAAACTTTAACCAGCAACTAAAGGGATAATGATCACCTTTCGGCGAGACCAAGATTTCCCTAATGTTGTGGCCCGAGATGTTGGAAGCACCTTCAAATTTTAAGACCCATGAATTAGCTGGGCTATCTTCTTCGTTGTGACGCACATCAAATCTTCATTGGGAAAGTTAAAATCCAATGCTTCGTAATCTTTAGAGGCGTGACTCGCCAAGAAATCTACTACGATACTTCCTTTTATTACCTTCTGACTGACATATTGAATATCGAATTCTGTTGGCAACATCTGCCAACGGGCCAACTTTCCTGATAGGGCCGATATTTCTATCATGAATTTTAAAAGGCCGAGTTTTGATATTAACCATGTAGTATGGTACAACAAGCATTGCCTTAGCCTTTTGGATGCCCAAACCAAAGCACAACACATCTTTTTGATTGGTGGATACCTCAACTCGCAGTTTGTGAACTTCTTGCTCAAATAATAGATTGCTCTTTCTTTTCTCCCAATCTCATCATGATGACCCAATACACAACCCATTGAATTTTTGTACACTGTCAAGTACAAGATTAAAGGTATTCCTGAAATAGGTGGCACTAACACTAGCAGATTTGACAACTGCTTCTTAATTTACTCGAAGTCATCTGACACTCCTCATTCCATTCCCTGATGTTGTTCTTTCTGAACAGCCTAAAAATTAGACTGTATTTTTCTATCAACTAAGAGATAAATCGAGCGATATAATTGAGTCTTTCCAAGAAACCACAGACTTCTTTTTGTGTTAAGAGGGAGAAAGGTGTTGAATAGCTTTTACTTTGTCTGGGTCTATTTTTATTCTTCACTTGCTCACAATGAAGCATAAGAGTTTTCCTGATGTTACCACGAAGGTGCATTTTGCGGGGTTGATCTTCAATTGGAATTTTCTTAACCTTTTGAAAACCTTCTCTAAATTCATGATGTGCTCCCCTTATGTCCGGGACTTGGTAATCATGCCGTCCACATATACTTCAATTTCTTGGTGCATTATCTCATGGAATAGGTTCACCATGTTTCTCTGACAAGTAGACCCAGCATTCTTCAGACCGAACGACATTACCTTGTAGCAAAAGGTGCCCTCATAGCGTCACGAATATGGTTTTCTCTATGTCTTTGGGGCACATCTTGATCTGGTTGTATATTGGAAAACCATCCATGAATAAGAATAAGGAGTGATTGGTTGTATTATCTACCAAGGTATCGATATATGGTAGAGAAAAGTTGCCCTTAGGGCTAGCCCGGTTAAGGTCTCTATAATCAATGCACATGCGAACTTTTCCATCCTTTTTTAGAACCGGGACAATGTTGGCTACCCATTTAGGATACCTAGCTTCTTGTAGAAATTTGACGTCATACTACTTTTTTACCTCATCTCTTATTTTTAACAGCATTTTGACCTTTATCCTCCAAAGTTTTTATTGTACGGCACGACATTCGGGCCTTATAGGCAAATAATGAACCACAATGTTTGTGTCTAGACCAAGCATATCTTGGTATGAACAGGAAAATACATCTTTGTAGTCCTGTAGAAGTTCCCCATATTTTGTGTTTTGGTGTTTTAATATTGTTTGCCACACAAAGTTTATTTGAGGAAAATGCATCTTTATTGAATGAGAACCAAATGGTTTAGCATACGCCCTTACATAAAAGATCTCTTACTGTTTTTGGGATAAAACATATGGTTAGTTTTGAGAATTACTCTAAAAGAGATTTAAAAACTACAAAAAGTTCTTTTGCAGTCCAATTATTAAGCTCATCACATGGGGAATCATATGCAGATATCCACCCTCTTCTTTCTCTTCCAGCACTATATTGATGCTTAAATTCTCAAACATTTCAGTGATCTCATTCTCTTTCTTATTCTCGAACATAGAGTTATCGGTCTTCGTACTCGAAACCTGGCTTTGATATCCAAATGGGCATGGCGTTTCGCTATGAATAGGTATCTGTTGTGGCGATCTCTGGTAGTAGCTAAATATGAGAAAGGTGTGCCTTGGTGACGTCTTGAGAGGGTACCTAAGGGTTCAGTTTCGGTGATATAGAAGCAGATTGTGAGTACGATAACTTTAGAGCCGATTCAACATCACTTTTTAGATGGTTGTTTTCATTGGAGAGTAGGCAATAGGGCAAATGTATTGTTTTGGTGTGACACTTGGTGTCAAGAGGAGCCGTTGCAAGTGTTGTTTCTGAGACTGTATGCGATAGCGAGAAACAAATTGACACTTGTTTGTGATTATGCAGTGGCCGGTTCCTTTGAGCATTCTTCGTGGTTTTAGTTTTTTTACAAGGAGTTGCTCGTTTTTGAAGGTGGGATGTTACAACAATTGGTTGTTTTCTTCGTCCAATAACTTTAATTGCGACGAATTTGGATATGCTAGTGTGGAAGTCGGATACTTTTGGCAACTTTTCAGTTCATGTGTTGTCGTGCTTATTAATTTCTTCTGATGTGGGGGGTCTATTTGAGTGCTTGTTTTGTGTGGTAACATGTTGTTCCTCCAAAGGTACAATCGTTTCTTTGGTTCGCCTGTTTGGGGAAATTGCCGACTATAAATTTCATCTGATAGCGTGGTGTTCCAGTATCTCTTTTGCAATATGTTTATGTATGGTGTGGCGAGGGAAATGAGGAGATTGATCCCGTGCTATACTCCCGTGTGAAGGTACAAGAATTGTGATACCGTTTATTGGATTGGTGGCAGCTAGCCATGCCATTGCCGAGTTCTTTGAGGGGGTTTTGGTGCTCAGATTGCATTATTCTATTACTACTGTTTATTGGACGTGGTAGGTGTCAGGATGTACGACATTAATATGGTCTATCTAGCTAGGACGAAATGATAAAATCTTTAATTCCAAAACGTTATCGATGGATGAGATTTTTTTCTTGTCTGAGCTTCGTGCGCTTTACTGGGCGAAGGCTTCGAAGGAGGCTGATTTAGTGGTGGAGGCTCAGTGGTGGTCTTGTCCTTGGTCTTTTTCGGTTACTTCTTCTGGTTCAGTTCCAAGAGTGAGAGTGGTTTTGATTCTTCTGGGGGTGGGATCGCTCAAGTTTAATGTGGTTGGGGCTGTAAGGGGGAAGCTGGGTCCAGCTGGATTTGGAGGAGTTTTGCGCGACTGTCATGGTACAATTCGTGCTTTATTTTTGGAACCTCTTGGTTATATGGAGTCGAATGAAGCAGAACTTTGAGTAATTGGATTTGCTCTTTCAATGCTTTTGGATTCAGTTTGAAAGGATGCGTTGAGTTTGTTGATCTAGTCAAATTCCCAGGTGGCAATTGGATGGGTTCTTCATTCTGAAACACGTCTATGGAAATTTTGAAAATTGTTTCAGAGTATTGATGTTTCGTGTGTTATGTTAGCTAATGTGTGTTTCGCGCATATTTTTTGCGAGGCCAACGATGTTGTTGATGCTTCAGCGAAGAGTGGCGTGGATAGGAGTTCAATTTTATGAATCCTTCACTGAGGACTTGTTCTAGTGGATCGGTTGGCTGCTGGTTTGAACGTTTTGTTGCTTGATTGGGGTAGTGGAGATATGTTCACTGGAATGCTATAGGAGTTCGATTTCATTGGCCTTGGGTGTTTCATTGTTTGGGGATGTGTTTTCTCCTGTGGCTTGTTTTGACATTTTTAGTTTCGGATAAAATTAACATGTTGTACTCTTTTTCTCCAACTAGGCTTAGGAAGTTTTTAACGAGGCACATGCTAATTATTGTATGGTTTTGTCCTAAATAAAATCATACGCGTTAATCATACGAATTATAAAATATTATAACAATATTAAATTAAAATATACTTTTATGGGTTTTTATAATTTAATTTTATATAAAATTTTAGAAAATAAAAATAATTTTTATATATAAATAAAAAGTTTAAATGCATCATTTTGAAATTTTCTATTTTTCTATTTTCGTATTTTTTTATTTTCTGAATTTTTTATTTAAATTTTTAGAATATTTTATATTTCAAATTTTCTGATTTGATTTTTTATTTTCTAATTATTTCACTCCATAGTATTTTTGTAGTATTGAAGTGGCATTTTGCCACGAGTCTTCTCCATGTTATTCTAAGGCTAATGTTATTAGTGAACTAAATTAATTTGTTTGATAGAGCGATTCTTAAGGTATCAAAACAAAAAAAGATACCAAAGGATACTCAACGCCGACTAATTTTATATCCAAAGCTTAAATATAAATATAAATATAAATACTATCTTTTAATTTGGTAAAGTATAAATATTATACCTAAGGCTTTAGCCTAATGATAAAGTATGTTCCTTTCAATATACACAACCTAAGCTTAAACCCTCAAATTTTAAATTTTTCACCTATAAATACAATAATAAGACATTATTCTGTCTAGAAAAGAATTGCGATTTTAATCTTAAAAACGCTATTATTGGAGAGAGAGTCCTAAACAATGGCTTAGAACATTCCATTATAGATTTAAAAAAATGTATTTTACCAAATTCAAATGAAAATCAAATTAGATTATTATTTATAGTTACACTCTACTTACATTGAAGGTCATACGTGTAAGAGAAGATTAGTTAAGTGGAGGGATTCAATAGAAAAAAAAGTAACTGAAGACAGGTGAAAGTTATGTTTCAAATATTTTTTTTGAACAAATTATGTTTATGTTTCAAATATTTATATTCGAGTTTTACTTATTATTATTAATATTGTGTGTTGAATTGAATGAGTTGGTGGGGTAGTCAAAGCTGGCAACTCTGTGTGATGCTTATGCTGAGTTGTTATGGCGATCAATCTCTACCATTTCCCACCACTCAAAACTGGTTTCTTTTGGGTATATTTCAACATCATATTCGTACGCAACAAATTACAGCTTTTCCCAAGTTAATAAACATGATGTTTGTTTTAGTTAATCCATATTTAATTTGATAAAATGGGAACTTAACCCACATGCTTAAGCAAATTATTCTCAGCGTTTAGAGTTGGTATTCGCCACTCGTTTCCTCTAAATCAATTGTGGGTCACCCATTTCATTAATTATTTACTTTGAATCACACTCTTGTTGGGACAAATAAATGTAAGGAAGTTCTTTTATTATTTTTAAGCTAAAATAAATGAAATGGATTTGTATTTCTTTTTCTTAATTCATTTTCGTTAATAATGTATCACAATAACAATCATTTAATTTTGTCAATAATTTTTTAGAACAAGTCAATTGAGACTCTCTCATTTCCCCTAATTTGTGGGTTCAGAACCTATTAGGAGCAAATTCACTACGCATCTTGCAGACAAAGTTGTTCGAACTTGAATCTCCTAAAATGAACAACATCCTCACTCAATCCCACTCTTTTTATTATCATCATAAAAGAAGCATTCGATTGTCGTTAGTTAATTATTATTGATATTCAATCCTCAAAATCATTTTTGTATTCAATTTTGGAATCATCAATAAATAAAAAATATTATGTAAGGGAACCTTATTCCCCTTCACCAAGGATGGAGGAGAGAATTTCTTTTAATCAGAGGTGGTCCTCTATAGATTAATTAATTTATTTTGCAAACCCTTTTTTATTTAATGATGGGAAATTTAGTTTCAGCATACTAGGAAATGGTTAAGGAAGTTTCATTTGATATTATCTTTTAAATATAATATGAATCGACCAAATTAAAATCCGAATTTAAAAGCTTTCCCCGGTACAAGTGTATTAAAGATTGTTACCGGAAATTATAATAGCAGATGTAAACGTGTTTTACATCCCATCGTATTTATCAATAACCAATCGATCTAGCAGGATAAGGTGTTAAACCGCTTAAATAAAATTATAAATTTAAATTTTAACATTGTAAATGAAAAAAATTAGGTTGAAAGAGTCGTTCTCATATTAAGCCACTATAAAATTCGATCTAAATTAATCGATCAACGAGTTAAATATCAATAATTAACAAACAAAAAAATCCCATCGCATTTATCAACTTGCAATCATAATGCATGCTACTGCTGTCAGACTGTAAGAGTGATATATGGTGCACCTAGTAAATGGAAGCTACTAAATGCAGATATGTACGGAAATGTGTAAACTTGTAGGAAAGATATACAGTATTTACTTGGAAAGATTTAAAGATTTAAGGGAGCCAAATAAAAATTTATTAAAATAAATCCTTAATTTATAATTTAAAATATATAATTTTGAAAAATAAATACTATTTACTGCGTGATAGTTGATTTTGAACAAAAATTAAAATCTAACTCAAACACACAGTACAACAAAAATTTGTTTTTAAAGCTTAATCACTAGTTTAAAATTAATCTTTTCTTTTTCTTAAAAGAATTACTTAACTCATTTTGAACGGCCTACGGACATTCACAATGGGCTAGCTCAGAACCACCCCTGATATTTAGATCGATAGGCTATACTAATATTTAGATATTTGATCAATGTTTGTTGAATCTAGTATTAAAGAATTTTGGTTGCACTTCAAGTTTTCAGGACTTTGTTCTGACTAATTCGAACCGACTAGTGTCGTAAATAAATTTTCGAACTCGAAATTTACTTAAGCGATATCAAATTACTTACCACATAAACCAATTTCCATTGATTTAGTATTAAAGAATTTGGTTTCCTTTTAACTTTGATTTCGATTTTGAGTTTTATGACAGAATTCAAGTGGTTTGGGGCCAAGTTGTGGTGGGGAATGGTGGTGTTCGACATAAAACGCGGTTGTGGATTTCATTTGGACCACGTGCTGTACAAGCCAGAACAGTTATATATATACTCCACTCCCATTCTTCATTTCCTCACTTCAGATTCAATTCTTAGCTCTCCAGCTCCTGCAATACTCTTCCTTGCTCTCAATCCATCTGCTGGTTTTCCTGTGGACTTTGGGCAACACTAGTTTTTGGTAGCTAGATTGTGTTGTTCGGACAAACTTTTGTTAGTAAGATCTTACAAGACAACAGTAATTAAAGCCTTTTGTTTATCAGACAAGACTGTCCAAGCTTATTGTTCTTTTAACAAAGATGGGAGAGCACCAGGTTTCTGGCTTCTCCATTGATGTGCTCCCACAAGGTGGCTCCAAATGCTTTGATGACGATGGCCGGCTCAAGCGAACTGGTAAACTTCACGAACATGATCCTTCTGCTTTTTCTTTGCTTTTATTACTTTTGTCAAAAGTAAAAAATTCACTTGGAATTCCAACTTTTTCCATGAAGTTCAAAAGAAAGCAGCTTCTACTGTGTATTTTACCAAACACTTGGCTTATGTCACTGTTTCTCCTTTGGCAGGAACTGTATGGACTGCGAGTGCACATATTATAACAGCTGTAATTGGTTCTGGTGTCCTGTCCCTGGCTTGGGCCACAGCTCAGCTCGGATGGATTGCCGGTCCGGCAGTCATGTTCCTGTTCTCTTTTGTAACATACTACACCTCGACTCTTCTCGCTGCTTGTTACCGCTCCGGTGACCCTGTCAATGGCAAGAGAAACTATACTTACATGGAAGCTGTCAGATCAAATCTTGGTACACCAGATAAATCTTTTCATTTCATTTACAAATGTGCTTCTTTGTTCTTTCTCAACTTCTAAACTTAACCCTTTTTTTAATAACTTTTTAGGTGGGTTTAAGGTCAAAATATGTGGGTGGGTTCAATATTTGAACCTTTTTGGAGTTGCCATTGGGTACACAATTGCATCAGCAATTAGCATGATGTGAGTTTCTTCCTTGTTTAGTTTGTGTTTTTGTAGTTGTTTGGGCTAACAGGATGAGGTTTTGGTGTAACAGGGCTATCAAAAGGTCTAATTGCTTCAATGCCAGTGGTGGCAAAAACCCATGCCACATGAATAGCAACCCTTATATGATTGCTTTTGGCATTGTTGAAATCATTTTCTCTCAAATTCCTGACTTTGATCAATTATGGTGGCTTTCCATTGTTGCTGCTGTCATGTCCTTCACTTACTCCACAATTGGACTTGTACTTGGAATTGCTCAGGTTGCAGGTATTATTAAAAGCTTCCTTTACAATATGCAACCTGGTAATCTGGTATGATTTAGCTGATTTTAAGGTGTTTCTTTTGGTTAATTTGCCAGCAAATGGGAAAATTAGGGGAAGCTTGACTAGGATAACTGTTGGAACTGTCACTCAAACACAAAAGATATGGGGGAGCTTCCAGGCACTTGGAGACATAGCTTTTGCCTATTCTTACTCCCTTATACTCATTGAAATTCAGGTAACAGTTTGTCGAACTCGAATAACTTGTTTACTTGATAAGGCCATGAAGCATGAGCTTAACAATGTGGTACTTTTGACAGGACACGCTTAAGGCTCCACCAGCAGAATCAAAGACAATGAAGAAGGCAACTCTAGTAAGTGTTGGAGTGACAACCCTCTTCTACATGTTGTGTGGTTGTATGGGCTATGCTGCTTTCGGAGACTTGTCCCCCGGGAACCTTCTAACCGGTTTCAGATTCTATAACCCATTCTGGCTCCTTGACATTGCTAATGCTGCCATTGTGATTCACCTTGTTGGTGCATACCAAGTTTACTGTCAACCCCTTTTCGCCTTCATCGAGAAATCGGCAGCGGAAAGGTTCCCCCGTAGTGAATTCATAACCAAAGATATCAAGATCCCTGTTCCCGGATTTCGCCCTTACAACCTCAACCTCTTCCAGTTGGTCTGGAGGACACTTTTTGTGATACTAACAACTCTGATCTCTATGCTTCTTCCCTTCTTTAATGACACCGTTGGACTGCTTGGGGCAGTTGGATTCTGGCCACTCACAGTTTACTTCCCAGTAGAGATGTTCATTTCTCAAAAGAAGATACCAAAATGGAGCAAAAGATGGCTTTGCCTCCAAATACTCAGCATGGCTTGCCTTATAATCTCCATAGCTGCTGCTGCAGGTTCTGTTGCAGGGATCATGCTTGATCTCAAGTCGTATAAGCCCTTCTCGACCTCCTACTAGTCCGGTCGAATCGAACACATATCACAGGTCCCATGGATAGTTCAAGAAGCAAGGAAAACTAAAAGACGTTCAAATCAAACCAGAATTATTTCTGTTAAACTACCACTACTGCTAAGCAGTTTCTTCTCTTTTTTCTTTTCTGTATTGTTCAACAAAATGGGGCCATGTTTTACAGTCTCAACTTGTAACTTTTCCACATCAGTCAATGCAAAATGAACAACTTTGAGCATAAAATAGTATGAACTTTTTCCATACAAATAAAGCTAGCAATTTGAAAAAAGTTATTCCATGCCAAAATTGATGAATACCTAGTGGAGAATCTTGATTTATCTTCTGGAAATGATTGAAACTTGAAAGGCAAAGAAAATAGACTTGTTTCCTGCAACATGTCAACTCCAATAACAGCAAAGCACAATTGGAAGTGCTTGTTTCTATTCAACACTGACACCAGACTGAAACCCATCTGACTACTGAGAATGAAACCCTAATCTAGTGATCAGATGGTGGGGTTAGAGTGTTAAAAGGCGTTTGTCGCGGTTGCAAATGTAACGAATACTATTAATGACGAATAAAAAGGCATTGAGAGGCACAAAGATGGGTTATTACTACTAGTCATGGGGCACAAAACAAAAAGAGCAGGAAAACCCCTGAAAAAGTCACCAATCTTGGTGTTACTGGAAAATGAAAAGCTGGAAACTGTTGTGTTAACCGGGGTTTGCTTACCATGCAAGTAAAAGCTACATTCATCCAAGTATTATATAAAACTGATTATTGAACTCATTTCAAACTTGGCTCATGTTTCCTTCCAAAATTTAAGTAGTATCGTTATATGCATAAAAAGTTTATGAGTTAATTCCACCCCATGTCCATAAACTATGACTCTCATTCTAAATTGGTCCCTAAGCTTTCAAATGTTTCAATTTCATCCCTAAACTATGATTTCATTCTAAATTTGTCCACAAACTTTAGAATGTTCTAACTTCATCCTCAAATTATTGTTTATGTCGTATCATATTATTACATGATACATATCTGTGTTTAAATGGCAATTGATGATTTTTATAACAATTTTATTAACATGGAATATGATCAGCATATATTAAAATTTTGTGGTTGAAATTGAAAAGTTTAAAAGTTTGGGAATCAGTTTAGAATAAGAGTCGTTGTTTGGGATGAAATTGAAACATTCACAAGTTTGGAGACCAATTTAAAATGTTGGTAATAGTTTGGGGGTGGAATTGAAACGTTAAAAGTTTGGAGACTAATTTAAAATAAAGGTCATAGTTTGGAGATATGTGGCGCAATTAACTCAAAGTTTTATGAATGTAAATCCGCCTGGTGGTGGGAAATGGAAGTTAAGCGGCGGAGGTAGCCGCCTACGGAGGCTGTAGGGGCTCCCCCGGGAAGAGAGTAGCCATTGGTTGATTCATTTCGAGTGTTATTCCCACTTCAAAGTTAATTATGGGGTTTTAGAGAAGAATCTCCAAAGGGGATTCCATATCACCTTTTGTTCTACCAAGTCCTGTTGAAGTAATTATCAAACTTGAGTAGAGAATGTAGGTAAGATTTGATTGTTTTCTAACAAGATGAACCTGTGAAAATCATGGAGCTACTACAAATCAACTCATGATTCTTGGCATTTAAGAAAAGATTGGATTACTCGGTCCAGTTTGAAATTGATTAGGCTTAGAATAAGTTATTTCGGTATAATTTAAGTATAATTATATTTTTTTGTTTAATATAATTTAAATCGAAAAAAAATGAGTCAAACAAATTAAAAAAGGGTGGATTACTTTTATCCGGGTTTAATATATAGTTTTGTTTGTGTTTTTGATTTGGTCATTTAACTTTAATTTTCTAAAATTTCGTTCGTTGTAGTCACTCCACGGTTAAGTGTCTAACATTAGCACTACAATATGAATATATGAATTTAGGACCATTTTATTTATGAAATTATCCTAAAATTTTAACTTTCTTCCTCGTGACGAGATCCTTTTCTATCAACGTTCGACCACAATTGACCTTCGTTTGCAATGTAAATTGGTACTAAAACGTTCCTTTTCTTATCTCGTTTTGCTTCTCAGTTTGGTTTTCTTTGAAATTCTCACGAAATTAAAAAAAAGAAATTAAAGCTCCAATGTCTGATGTTCAATCTTCACCATTTGATTAACATGAAATCGAGATAAATTTTTCTTCCTTCTCGACCTCTCCTCCATTTGGATTCGTAAGAAAATAATATGAATCAAAGAAAGCCCAAGAATATGTACTTGAGAGGAGTTTCTGGATATTTTGTATAAATTTACGCAAAAAATTTAACCGACACAAAAACTTAATGGTTGAGATGCTAAATGAGTAAAATTTAAAATTTCAGTGAAAACATGTTAAAAAAATTGAAGTCGAGTGACCAAAATAGAAATATAGACAAAATTGAGTGACAGAAAACGTAGTTCACCCTTCTTTAAAAATTTTAGGAAATTTTGTTACGGTCACTAAACTTTTTAGTGTGCTTATAAGAAAAACGATGTTTATAGCCTGGGTCTTATTATTTTAGAGCTTATGTCTGAGATGAAAGCCATTAGTCCTGAAAGGGGACAGTTGTTTACGATGATGATGGCGCCAAAGTTGAGGGTGGTGGTGGGACGGTGGCGGGAATAGTGGATCAAAGGTTGTTGGTGAGTTTGACTTGAAAAAAGAGAAAAAATAAAAAAATGTCACATTAATATTTTTTAATTATAACCAACGATAATAACTGTAATAAAAATAATATAAAAAATAAATAATTATAATAAAAACGTCTTAAAAATTTAGTGATTATAAAAATTCAAGCCGAACTTAACCGATATTACCTAAAACAACTCTAGTAATGTCTAGGTCGAGTAATTTTCCCAGAAGATGGGAGACATAATCATTCATACTTCATCATTACATAGATTTCTTGGAAATTTTCGTGCTGCTATTATTCTATTGCGGTAGTCTCTTGGTCTAGGTTAGTATTCCCTCTGATATGAATCAATTAAATTTGAGGCAAGTGACAAAACAATTCTTGAAACCAAAGCATCCAATTCCCAAGGTAGTGGTGCTGAATGCACAGATAATACGTAAAATAGTCTGCAAAAAAGAAGCAGTGCCACCATCATTGGTGTGCGTCTGATCCTTAATTATCAACTTACTTCCAATATTTCGAGTGCATTAGCAACTATTCGGAAGGGAAAAAATAAGAGAAAATAACAAAAGTGGAACTAGAACCAATCAAGCTGGAAAAACTAAAACAACCAAAGAAAATTTTATTAGCATAAATGCTCAAAATAACATCGTCAGATCAACTTGCTTCCTGAAGATGCAATAAAATCCAGTCACACATCTAAAGTTTTACTACTACTAACCAAACACCTCTCAGCTCTCGAAAGCGTCTGAGAATTGAAGTTCCATAACCAATGAAGGCGCTGTATGGACAGGGTCATATACACAAATGATTGGGTCTGTTCTTGAACCTTCTGTTCTGAATCGAACACGTATGAGTTCCAAATAAAAATGGCTTGCTTCTTCGAACGGGCCTTCAAAGTTTAACAAAGTTCTTCCTTGCTGAACTTGTTCCAAGCTTCCTGTTTCCAAGCATATAAAACATATCATGAACTATTATACAACCATACAATGTCTAAATATGCCTGGTATCGGGGTTTCGGGTGGTACGTGTCAGATACCAGACAATGATACTTTGGGAAATTAAGAACTCTCGGTCCTACACCCATCACACTAAATATGAGTGTCTACCCATTACTTCATCCAGGACTGATGATGCGAGTGATAACTATGGATAGATCTCATGTTGAAATATATATTACCTTCCCATAGTAATCAAATTCATACAGTACCTGATAAAAATAAAATAAAATTCATACAGTACCTTGAGAATGTCGAAAACCTTTTCAGCAATATATTTCTGTATAATGGTAGCACCTTTCTGCTGAACCTTATCAGGATGGACACACAACGTGGCCTTTCGATAAACCTTTTTAACAGATCCAGAGGTGATTAAATCAGTCAGCGAAACTGGCTCCCATCCACAGTCAGACCAAAGTACCTGATTGTTGAAGTAAACAGTTAGTTACACAAGCCAATAAGCTACAAATTCTAGACATTCAATAATCTTATTAGAGGTAAACATAGAATGGGAGAATATGACAAAAAAAGTACACACCTGTTGTAACAATGACAGAAGTGCACGCATATTACCTTCTTTCCCTGCAGCCCAGCGTTTTATCTCAAAATCCGTAGCTTCAGCAATCCTCTATGGAAATTAAGACCATGTTAAATGACTAGGTAGACAAAATAGAATTCACGACTTATGAATAAAGAGTTGGTCAAAAGCGTGCGAAGTTGACTACAGATAATACATCAGTGGATCACTTACATGTCTCTCTTCTTGCTCATTCTGTGATTGACGATCACGCTGGTTCATATCAGCAACTGCTCTTGCCTAGCACAAAAACAACCCAACTGTTGAACTATGCCTTGCAAAAACATATATGCATACAATTTTGCCAGGACATAATGCAAGTTTGAAATCAAGATGAAATGGGTAAGTTTCACCCACAGTCCCAAAATGCTCAGATATTCAACTCGGTTGCAATTCGAGTATGAAGCTTGATGATGATCAAAACAGTAAATGGAAGGAATAGAAGTTATTCGGATCAAATAGACGGTTTGGGAGAACTGGGTTAGGCAATTTGAGCTAGTTTCGGGAATTAAATCGTATAAAAATGGATTTTTGGTCAAAATAAAATATGGAAAAATGTGGTAAATACTTAGTTGATATATTAAGTATTTTGGTAAAATATATTTGAAATAATTAAATCTAATTATTGGACAATTTGGTCTAGTGACTAAAATGAAAAGTTTGCAAAACTATTTTTGGTGACTAAATCGTAAAAGGGTCAAAACTTATAATCTTTAAGGAGCTATTTGACCAATTATTTTTATCAGATTTCTCTGTTAATTTAGGCTATTTTAAAGTGTTTTAATTTTTTTATTAATAAAAATAAAATAAGATTTAATTAAAGGATTTTAGTTTCCAAAATCACTTTCTCACATAACTACTTTTCATCCAACTTTTCTCTCAACTTTCCCCAGCAACCAAACTAAGATTTCTACTTCAAAATCCTCAGGAATCAATTCTATTTGATTTCCTTTTTGTTTCCTAGTTTATTTCTTCAATTCCTATTGCTAAATTCCTTTGGATTTCAATCAAACATTACCAATTAAGGGAGAAATTAGCAATTAGAGGTGATTTTCATTTCTCTCCTCTAGTTAAGGGTTCTTTATTGAAATTCCCAAGTTCTTGATCCTTTGTTACTGATTTTTGTTATGGAATTATGTTTAAGCAAGGATTTGTTAATTAAATTGAGATTTGTGTGGAAATTGAGTTAAAATGGAGTTGGGTCTATTTTGTAATGATTCTAATTAGTTTAGATCTATTTTGAGAAGTGCTTTGATGTTAAAAGGAAAGGCTAATCAAAGAAGTCTCGAAACTATATGAATTGCTAATTTTCAATGTTGTTTAGAGTTGGTTTTTGACGTGATCTTGGTGTTGTGGTGTTTCTGGAGGTATAAAGACGAGTTTATAATGTTTTTGGATGTTAATTGATGTTGTTGTGATGTTGAAATCAATAGATTGTGGCTAGGCTTTGTTTAGATAAAGTTTGATGTTGTTTTCGGTTGTTTCGGATAGGCGTTTAGTGGTTTAGAGGTAGGCGAAGTTGAGATTGTTGTTGGCTGGGGATTTTGAATGAATGGGAGTGCATTAATCCTCTATTTTTGTTTGGGTAAAGTAGGGGAATCGAATACTTTGGCAATTGGAGACAGAGCGGAAGCTTTAGAGGCCGGAACGCGTAACGGCAAGTGGGTGATTGGTTGCCGGTGAGTGGAAATATGATTGACTGCCTTAAAAAGGTTTGAAAGACGTTGTGGGAGTTTAGATTAAGTTTGAAACTGTAATATTCCAATTTTTGGCTAGTGACCAAAATGAAAATTTTGTGGTTAAAGTGTAAACTTTGGAAAGCTTAGGGACCAAAGTGTAATTTTCAAAAGTTATGTATTTTGATCCCGTAAATGAATAGTACCCCCAATAGTAACATTTCCGTGTTACCCAAATTTTTCGTACTGTATTAATGGCTATAAAGCAATAAAGTTCAGAAAAATATTCGGATAATCTTATCGAATCAAATATCTAGGATATTTTGAAGGATGATAATCCAAGGTTGATTATGTCATTTTACATGTCTAAGATATTTTCTTTGTGTTGGAAGAATATGAACCATTGCATTTAAGTTGATTTTCCATGCTAAATATGAGCCGTTGGATGAAAAATGGCAAGATCGTAATTTTGGAAATTCACAAGGGCAAAGTTGGTAAACTACTAACTCAAGATTAAATCTAGGCCATTGGATGAAGGATGATGATATGAGGAACATTTTGGAAATATAGAATTTTTCAGAATAGATCCAATAGCTCGGTAAAGGTAAAATCGTAGTATAAATATTTTGTAAATATCAGGAAATCGAATTGAATTGAAATTTCATATGCTGTTCCATAAGCCATGGAAAATCATAAAATGATATTTATGGAATAGTGGCTGGTTGAGAAGGAACTAATTTAGTTAGATTATAGTGGAATGGTAATTTTGAAACAAACTAGTAAATAAAGACTAGTTTGAGGGCAAATTAGTCATTTGACACGGATGGCAATTTTGAAATATTTGAAGTTACAAAGGCCATTTTGGAAGAAGAAAATTAAAGATTAAATCTCGGCTCTTGATTGATGATAAAATCAATCTCATCCGTTGGATAAAAGGGCACTTTTGTAATTTCCCTATTTGAATGAATTTAAAATTCATTTATATAATACAAGTGGCACAATTGGAGATATTTAAAATTAAAAGGCCAAAAAGATGAAGCCTTCTTCATCTTTCACATTTTCGAAAATATGGGGAAAAAGGGTTTATGAACAAAATTGGGGCTTTTGAGATTTTATGATTCCATGGTTGAATTTAAGTTAGAATCAAGCTTATATGATGTTAAAATCATGTTATTTAGTTAGGATTTAAACCCTACATATTTTGGTTTGTATGGAGAAGATTAGGGTTTATGGATTTAAGTTTAACTTAGGGTTTGTGATGTTGAATTAATGATCTAGTATGCTTGATTTGTTGTTTGGAAGCAAAACCCTAAGTTAAATATATAGGGACCAATTCAACAAGCTTCAAAGTTAAGGGACCTAATCTATTTTTTTTGAAATTGGAGTGTATTTATGTAATTAATGATGTTGGAGATGTGAAATTGATGTTATAATGCTAAACCGATGTTGAATCGAATTAGTGACCATTTTGAAAATTTGTCAAAATCATGTGACCAAATAGGAAATGAATTCTTGGATCGGGAGTAAATCTGATTTTTTAGTTAAAATAATAGAATTAAGGTAGTAATGTTGATTTGAGGACTAAATTGCAAAGTTAAGAAGTTTGAATCCTTGCCTTTGTATTTTAATGACTATTTTGGCAAAGAAAGAAAAAATAGAGGGAATTATTTTGAATAATTATTGATGAAGAAGATGATGAATTGATGGTTTGAAGTAAGTGATGGGACTAAATTGACAAGTAGAAAAATAAGAAGTTAGTATAAATTAGAAGTTTATCATGGAAAAATATGAAGCAGATTGAATTTTGGCAGTGACTTCGAAAATTCACCATAAATTCTACAAAAATGGTTAGATGATTAATTTTAAACCGTTGTAAAGATTTGTTCGTCTAGCTTCGTTTTAAACAAACGGAAACTGATTTTGAGTTCCGAGTTAAAAGATATGAATTTTTAATCGAATGAAGGTAAAAAAATTTACAGAGCAGTTTCTGTCAAAACAACACTATGACGGGAGTTTGAAGAATTTTCATAATTTTTTATAGATTTTATTAATTTATGTGGCTTATACAGTTAGAACCGTTATCGAATCTAGTCTCTCCAGTGGAAAGGAAATTAAGATCCAGTATGTATTCTACCCGGTATAAGTAAATCTTTGAAGGTAGCGCAAGCTGTCAGAAAATGGAATTTGAAACATTTTGTATTTAAATGTTAGTTAACAAGCTCGGAAGAATTATTGGAAGCTCAAATTGGTCACTAAGGACCATAATGAGTTTTTGAACAGTACAAGGAAGAAAGGAAAAATATTTGGAAATTTTATATTCGAATGATTATATTAGACATCATGTTTAAGGTATTGTTAGATTTGAATATAACAAATATTTTATTTTATTCATGTGATTAATGAAGTAAAGTCTGAATCAAGGAAGGTTTGAGGTACTATGAAAGAAAGGATCGATCTAGAACTTAGTGAGGCATTGTGTTAAGTGGCCTAGGTGAGTGCAATGCATACATAACATGATACATGCATGTTTAATACAACATTGGTAAGACTTGCAATAAGTCTACCTGGTTTATATATTAGCAAGATATTTATGTCATTGATCATATATTTGACATATTTTAAATATGTCAAAGGTTGAACACAAATGCATGGATCACTAGTTATATATAATGGTATAGTATGAATGTTGTTTCGGGTATGAACTGCCCAATGTTAAATTATGTTGATATACATTGCCATGGATGGAATAAATACGAAAATTATGCCTAAATAAGTCATTGAGGGACAGGGTATAGTTGGCATGCCATAAAGTCCAGCAGCACGTTGCATATTCGGGTATCTGGGGTAGCACTACAGTGTATATAAAGGACACTTAGTGCATGGTTAGCACGGCCTTATAAACGTGCAGAAATTGGGATGTTAGCACAACCTTATAAGTGTGCGGATGGTGGGCACGACCTTATGCGCATTAGCACTTGGGTGCATATTTGACTCGCGTACCTAGGATCCTCAAGGTTTAATTTGGGCTATAAATTAGTGAATAATAAAGGGGAAAAAATAGGTTAGGGAGTATATGAACTTTCAAAGTAAATGGCAAGTATATCGGTAAGAAATTTATATCCGATTTATATTATATTGATATATGATGGTATACTTATCTAGTGATCGTGATGCATTTATGCATATAAGGCATGTTATGACAAACGGACAAGCATGAAAACTTATGATATTGGCATATAGTAAATAATTACTAATGCAATGTGAAAGTTGATGCATTGGCATATATCATGCTCCATAAATGTAGCCATGAAATTGAATAAAGTTTAAATAATTGTTATTAATTCCTATATTGCCTCACTAAGTTCGTACTTAGCGTGTGTTTGATTGTACACACGTAGGTAAATCAAGATGAGAATGAGAAGAGTATTGCATCAAAATTGGAAAGCTCAATAGGTAATCACAGTAATGACATCCTAATTAAGGTTTAATTATTATAGTGGCATGTATACTTGCTAAACCTATTTGAGTTGTGATTGGCCTTTAAAGTTCGTTATGGTTTCAAGATAATTGGCGTTTCTGGAATGATTCAAGGTTAAGAATAATCTCTGGTGATAAGTTACATACTAAGATAATTGATTTATGATTGGAACTCGAATAAATAATTTATGTCAGTTTTAAATAAAGTTAAGAGTGCTTGGGCTAGAGAAATTTTAGGATGGGTGACCATTGAGAAGTTTTTTTATGGAAATTTCAAATTACCCTGACTTTTTGATTAAAGAAGTCGTAACATTTCTAACTCATAACCGGTGTACGGATACGAGAAATGGGTGTTATAGAAACACTTATCTAAGCTCAAAAGTAAGTATCGATTGAGCTCTCTCCCATTTTCGGCTTTAGAAAATACAATCTCATGCACATGTTTTTAGATTTGATTACTTACTGTTATACGCATGTTTTGAAAACAAAACATGTTGCAAATGATTACATATGATGAGCTTTGTGAAAAGCAAATGATTTATGAGAGCATGTTGAGTTTGCTTGAATACATGTTGAAATGTATTAATAGAAATGGTTGAGTTAATGCATATGTAAAATAGTAAGTTGATGAGATTTAAATGAGTATATTGGCTAGTGGCTAAGTAAAAAATGTAATCGGATATAGTTGGCATGCCATAGGATTGTTAGTGCACTATAAAAAGTTGCCTCATGTGTGTCGAGGGGTGGTAATTGTCCGTATTCTTCACCATGAAAATCGTAGCGGTTGAGGTGGGTAAATGTTCTGTTTTCTCCCCCTGGTGGATTTATACATCCAAACTGTAGAGGTGGGTAAAGGTTCCATTACTCCAGTTTGAACCGTAGAGGTGGGCAAGAGTGTCATTACTCCAGTTGAGGTATGTTTGTGAAATGGTTGTAGGAAGCACTTGTGAATCCAATTATCCGAAGTGTTTTGTAAGTTGGAAGGAACTTGTTTTGAGTCACTTGAAAGCCAATATACTAATTGATTTATCATGTGAAAAGGATTATATTTGTATAATGTGGATTATACATGTCAGACTCTTTAAGCTTGTTATATAAAGATTTGGCCATTGAAGCTTAAATTGAGGTAGAGATGAAATCCATGATACATGTGTTGAAAATGGTTTAAAATGTGCATTTGTAAGTGTTTGTTGAAGCATGAGATGAATGTACCATGAGCAAGTAGATTTGGTTTGAACTAAAATGATTTTACATTGCATTGATGAGTGTTTTAGTGAATCCCTCACTAAGCTTATAGCTTAACTCTCTTTTCTCATCAATGCAGATAAATAGGCCATTCGGACAGCATGGGTGCAAGGAAGGATCCAAGGGTTATGACTTTACAAAGTATGGTTATACATAGGCCAAGTAGTAATAAAAGACAATGTGACCAAGATGTGCTTTGGGAGGTTTATTTTTTGAGGACACCCTGTTGTATAAGCTTGATAGGATGTTAGACTTGTATGAACTTTAATCTTTGGTTTTGAGGGGTTTGGGAACATTATGCATTCTTGGGAGAGATCATGCCTATAGGGAAGTGTCTTGAATATCCCATGTTGTAAATGTTGCTCTATCATGCAGCTATGTTTGAGAAATTGGTGTTTGGAAAGTCTTATGATGTTTGGATTATGCTAGATGGAACCAAAGTGTCATATGTTGGACCAAGAGGTCATTAAAGGTCTGTCCGTACCGGTACGGGTCATCAGGGATCGATACGCGAGGACCTATCTTGGCTCAATTCAGGAAAAAATGCCTAGGCGTACCGATACACTTGGTAACCATATCAGTACGTATAGCTGTGTAACATTGATGGTTTCGGCACACCAGGTTATCGTATCAATACAATCTTTGGCTACTAGAATCTAGATTTTCAAAACACACAAGCCCGTACCGATAAGCTTTAGGACCCTGTCAGTACGCCCTTGTTGTTTAGTGTTGTTTTGATAGGTAGACAACTGTACTGGTACGCTAGCCGTTAATTAAATTGAGATGCTCTCTGATGTTTATAATCTTTGCATTTTGGTCCATTTTTCTTTTATATGCAATTATATGAGTTTGGATGGTTAGTTTAAGTTGTAATTTAACCTGAATGCATGAAATATGACTAATTAACGATTGGTAGCCTTAATTTCAAGTAAGTCCTTTTAATTTGCTAAAATTATGCTTTAGTCCCTATGTTGCGATATCGAATGATTGGATGTCAATTTGATGCCGATTGAGTTGTAGTTTCACCATAACCATAATGTACACTTTAGAATTGATTGATGCATTTAGAAAAGATAAAAAAGAAAAAATACACCGTTCGAACATAAATCTTTCAGGTTTGTCTCGGCAAACCCTAATGTAGCTCGCTCGATTCAGTCTTGCGATTAGACCAGGTCAAGGGGGTTACATATGTTGGTATTAGAGCCAGGTTATGATTGTTGGGAGGTGGGTTATGGTTGTATGATTGTTTTTGATGAATGTTTCCACTGATTGCTTTGCACGGTGTTTGAAATTGTGCGATTATGTGCTATATGCAAATGTTTTAAAGTGTTTAGCTCGGGGACACATTGCCTTATTACTACTAGAGTAAATGATTTTGTTTTTAAATCAAAAGTGACTTGGATTCTTGCTGCAAGTTGGCCTAATTATTTTGTTTTATTGCATTATCATGCTTTAGACTTATATTTTGCGAATGGGACCGAGTCGTGAGACGAGAGCGCATTTGGGTAGTACAGTGGATAGACATGAGGATGAGTTACCTCCCCCACCACAGAATCCCCCTTCTGATGTTGAGGTTGAGGGTGGTGCGCCTCAAGCACCACAAGTACCTGTGTTCGGTGATATGGCACCTTTAGTCCAAGCGTTGATTGGAGCTTTCCAGTCGACCATGGTTGGGGTGCAAATACCTGCACCGGCGCTTGTAGTTGGGAATATGGGATTACCCTTGGAGCTTTTGCGTTGTTTGGTTGGTATAGAATTTAGATGATTGGCTCCTAAAGCAGCCGAGGAATGGTTTGCTAGTACTGATAGGATCCTTGGCTAGATGGACTATTCTGATGCCCATAAGCTGGATTGTACCGTTTTGTTGCTCCAGGGAGATGCTTATAGTTGGTGGACTACTGTTGTTACGGGTGTGGCTGCGTATGTAACTTGGGAGTTCTTTTGCATTTCTTTCTGCAAGAAGCATTTGGGCAGCTGCTATCGTGATGAGAAGATAATGGACTTTAGGGCTTTGGAGCAGAGAAGCATGTCTATTTCAGAATATGAGATCTAGTTTGTCCGATTGAGCAAGTATGCTCCCGAGTTAGTTTCTGATGAGCACCAGCATTGCGAACATTTTTGTTATGGCTTGGTGAAGGAAGTGAAGATGTATATGTTGGCTATCGACTATACAGAGTTTAATGTTCTGGTTTTCTGAGCAAAGGACATTGAGCAGAATTTGGGACTGTCTACTCGATGTAGGAGATCTTTTGTTGGGAAAATGAATGTTGAGATGGATGGTGGCTGAGACTGTATCGATATGTCCTTGTCCTTTAGTGCTGTTTCAATATGGTAGACACTTGTACCAGTACGCTAGCCATTAATTCAGTTGAAATGCTCTCTGATGTTTGTAATCTTTGCATTTTGGCCCCTGCTTCTTGTATATACAATTAAATGAGTTTGGATGGTTAGTTTAAGTTGTAATTTAACCTGAACGCATGAAATATGACTAATTAAGGATTGATAACCTTAATTTCACGTAAGTCCTTTTAATTTGCTAAAATTATGTTTTAGTCCCTATGCGCGATATCGAATGGTTGGATGTCAATTTGACGCTCGATTGAGTTGTAGTTTCACCATAACCAGCATGTACACTTTAGTACTAATTGATGCATTTAGAAAAGATAAAAAGAAAAAATGGACCGTTCGAACGTAAATCTTTTGGGATTGTCTCAAGAAACCCTAATGTAGCTCGCTCATTTTGGTATTGCGATTAGACTGAGTCAAGGGTTACACCACACGTCGTTCCCCTATTCCTTATGTCGCCTAACCCTTAACTTTAACATTTCACAAGATTTTTAGAAATTAAATGATAAGTGTTCCTTTTGTAATAAAATACACCATTTTGTTTTTCCATTTTTTCACCCTCTTCCGTCTCTCACACCCCACATATAGGAGACCTATTCCCTCTTTTGAAAACTAGAACGCCAATATCATTCTAACCAAAACCCTAAGAGTTTTTCTTTGTCATCCTCAACCTCCCCTCTAGAAAGATGGTTTGCCAACTTACCATCACCCGTCGCGCCCAGTATCTCCCTCCACAAGAGAGAAACCCTTGTCTTCTATCCTCTCCATCCCTTACAACATCCTCATCCAACTCTATCTCTGATGATTCCAACAACAACACCCTAGAATCAAATGGGTATGAAAGGCGTTAAACTCTTGGGTGGTGCACTGTAGGCAGCTCAAGCCGAACTCAAAGTTTTGGATTCACTTCATCAATAAAAGGCCTCTTGCCAACCAGAAATCATTCTATCATCTCGCACCGACGGCTGATGCTCCTCTACTCTGTGGTTAACAGGTGTGACATTGACCCGTTTGTGCTAATCTACGGGGTATTTATAGCGAGGATGGCTTCACAAAAAAGGTATAAGGACTTTCCCTTTCCCAACCTTATCACAACCCTATGTTAGAGGGCCCGCGTAGATGAATAAGGAGATGATCAAATCCTTGAAAGATTAATCAGATGGTTGCCCTCTTAAGTACGAGAGCTAAAAGGCCTTGGTGGCCAAGCCAGCACATCTCTTGCTCCTATTCCAACTCTGAACCCTAACCCTTCTATTTAAGAGGCCATCGCCAGCTTTCTAGATCCTTACTTCCTATATGTCTAAGAACGGGACATGGTTGAGTGATTTCCTTTCAATGAGCTCCTTCCTTTCAATGAGCTCCTTCCAGCTTCGAGGGTAGAATTTCCATTATTGCCTCTGTACTTCCTACCATTTATGCCTCACATCCTTATGCTATACCACTATTCCAGCAATGAGACCATGATGCTAATACTCCCACCACCCTGCTATGGCAAATAAGGCATCTAGATAATGCTGCAAGTGCCTTAAGTCGCCCTGCCAAAAAGGCTAAGTCATCATGGGACAAAGACAAAGGCATCATGATCCAAGAACCTTCTCTACCATCACAGTAACTCCCTATGTATTTTTTCTTTCCTTTTAGTTTTAGATTTTTCTTTCCTTTTTTTATATTTTTCATATTGCATGTTTTGTTTATGTTTTGTCTCTTTTTGCATTGGGGACAATGCTTCTCTCAAGTTTGGAGGAATGTTGTCTCATGTACATATTAGGTAAATTTTTTAAAAATGTTTTTAAAGTTCCCTTTGCTATGGTTCTATTGTACTAATTTTTTTGTTGTATTAATGATGATATTCCTACGATGAACTTTGCTTAATTATTTTTGCAATGTGTTAAGAGCTTTAGTGATGTGAACTTAGGGTTGAAAATGCTGTAGCTTTTATCCCACACATTGCATGTTCTCTAAAAACTTAAGAAGCCTTAGGGGAATTCTCGGTCGATTCACTAATGCCAAAGCATATTTTGATGTTAACGAACTGAATGCTCAATGTAGCATAAAAGGGCTTAAATAATACTCCTAGAAAAATTGAGAAAATAATAATATCAAAATAAATGAAAACTCGGTGCCAAAAGCAAACTGTTGAGGGACACTCTAATATGCATCTTGCTAGCTTAGTACACTAGGTGAGTTGTGTTTTCTCCATTTAACTTTCCATGTTAGGAACAATAGCATTGCATAAGAGTGAATGAAAGTCTTCACATGATGACCCTGCTCGTAGGGCTCGGGGATAGGCTGTTTGCTCCACTCTATCTTCAGGCCTGTAGAGTAGTCATGATAAGATGAAGCCCTAAGGATACAATTTAATGAACTTAAAAAGAATTAAGGGGGTACAACATCGTGTTTAAAAGGAAAAGAAAATGCTAAGGAAATAACAGACACCAATCCTTAAATTTTCTAAGGCTTTTAAGTGATGATTGCATGCGACATAACACTCACTGCACCGATAGTAGCATTGATCCTATGAACAAATCTGTGAGCTCTGTTATATTACATGTATTTATTTTTTTGAGTATTGAATTAATGCTACATCATGTTTTGGCACTTTTGAAACAATAGCTTAGTTGGAAGTTTTGATACGATAGGTTGTTTTTAGTTTTTAGCTTAGTTGGAACCTTTGAAACCTTTTATTAGTTGGAACTTTGGAAAACTTAGGTTCTTGTTTTTAGTCTTCTGTCTAGGTTAGTTGCATTTATTGAGGATAAGTAGCAGTTCAAGTTTGGGGGTATTTTATGACTGTGTAGATAACCCATTTCTTGTACCATTTTTACTTAGCTTTTGCATGTGTTTAGGCTCATATAGTTGCATTTAGGAGTAGTTTGCATATAGTTAGTGATGCATTCCTATTCCACCAACTACTCCTATTCACAATATTTTCATCTTGTATCACAAGGATGAAAGACGAGGGAGTTTTTACTTACCTTCTTCATATATATCTTAGTTATATATTTCTGTCACCTCTAATTATGCGTGTAAGCATTATATTATATCATATAACCAATGCTTACATTACATCTATGATTAACGTCATGCTTAGTGTTTTCGGGTACTATAACACATTCCCATACATCATACCCTATACTTTGCATATTAAGTAGTGCTCATGAATATGTAGTAAGCTTAAACCTCATCTTTACTTATTATTATGCTTGATTTCCTATTTATATGCATTATTTATATTTATTTGAATTGTTTGTAGGACATACCAGCCCACATAAACAAAGGAATGATCGAGGGGTAGCTCACCTTAGCTCATTCAGTTCAATTCTAGCCCAATCAATTCGATTTATCTCATTCAAGCTCCATTCAACTCTACTCAGCTCCAAACAACTCGAGAAAGCTTAAGGGATTATAAGAGAAGCTCACCTAGCTCAAGGCAGCTCATGGAAGCTCAACTAAAAAATGTAGCTCGTTTAGCTAGTAGCTCAGCTCATTTTAGCTCACCTCGGCTCAACCAGCTCATCACCCAAGGGGCTTGTTCCCTCCTAAAAGACATGCCTATCACCCTTGGAGGGAACATCAAAGTGGCGCCAATTCCTTTGGAGGGGAATCAGATTTGAGCAGCAAATTGCATTTGGAGGGAGGCACCATTCAGATGAATAGAAGCATCAACCTTGGAGGGAGACACAAGCACCATTGAATACATACATGCCTTTCAGCCAAACCCCTTTGTCAATTATAAATAGGGCTATTCGGCTAACTTTGTAGACAACTCATCTCTTGAATTATATTTTTACTTTGTAAGTTTATCTCTCAAACTTTGTTCTTTTTTTAAGAACTTTATCAACTTATCAAGCTTTGCTTGTGGTGTTTCCTTTCCTATCCACCTTGATACTTCGTGTTCTTGGTTATTTAACCAACATGTCCTAGTCCTTTCGTACCACCCTCAAAGTGAGTTACTTAAGGTTTGGGGTTATGCTTATATAGTATAGATTATGCCTTTAACTTCTTTGAATACTTTCATCACATTTCCTTCATTTCCTTTCACCATTTCATTCCTTCACCTTAACCGAACCATCACCTTCATCCTTTTCAACCATTCCATTAAAATAGCAAGCATCCATACTTTCTCACCCCCGTATTTCCATCATCTTTCCTTCATCATTTCAACTTCAAAGCATTCAGAGTCACAAAGCTTACTTGCATTCTACGGTCGAGAACAATCAAGTTTCTCTCAATAATATAGATTCGAGAGTAGGAGCATATCAGTTAGGGAGTGATAGTGCTTGCGCTTAAATGTTTATATTTTGATACATTTAATGGGGAAGGTAATGAGTTTTAGTGGTGCTTATGTAGGAAGCTTTTGAGGTAGAGGAGCGTTGGAGCAGAAGGGTGGCATCCCTTTCCTACTGAGCTGACAAAGCAGCAGTGTTAGAGATGAAATTGAATTTTGCACACGTGGATTCTCATTTGATATAGAAGTTATTGAATGAAGCGGGAAAGCAAGACCCTCATTAAAGAGGCTTCATGGGCTTTAGGATTACAAAGTCATAGCTCTTCCGCATATATAAAGAAGACTTTGACCACAAACAAACACAACTTGATCTTAGACGACAATCCTTAGTCTTCAGCTATCGAAGAACCACCAGAGTTGAGGTCTAGAGAAGTATTCACACAACGAGAGCGATTGAGAGATGCTTGAGGAGTGCAGGACCTGCAGCACATTTAGAGAGATTGGAGGAGAATGTCGAGGACGCTTGATTCTTTCTTTTTACTTGCTTGATAAATTGTCATGTTCTTTAATAATTTTGTTATGTATGTTTTAGGCTTAGACATGAGCTAAATACTTTTGTTGGATATATTGTTTTTAGGATATTATGTTTTAATTATTTGTTTAATGCTATAGTCTTTTCCTTTATCTATTTTGTTCGTCGTTCTTCATGCGTAGTTATTGTAAGAGCTGTCGAGAGAGGCCTTTTAACTATTGATCTGTGGCTTAATATCGAGGGAGTTAGGTTATACAAACATGAACAATGGGACTTAAACTTTAGGTTCTAATCCGGCTTAGACATAAGTTTAGGATTTCAACTAAAAATAAGGGGGACTGGAATAGATAATAAAGTTGTTAAGGTTCATGCAGACATGTTACCATAGAATCCTTCTTATCAACTTCTAGGCATCAAGAGAGTCAGAAGCTAATTAGAAAACCCTATCAAATAGGTAAAGACATAATTGGTTTACGTAGGCATGTATTGTCAGCCGCTATAGCATTCAAATAAGTAACCAGCATAATTCCTAGGCAATAAATCCATCTTCCATAATCATCTGAATATCTGCTACATCTATTTGTCTTGATCATTGCATTTAGTTTTGATAATCACCATCAAACCAATACTTGTTCACCAACTCTTAAGTACGATTGCTTCGTATTTATTGATCCAATCCCTTTGGGTTCGACACTCTACTCTGTCACTTTATTACTTGATTGACGAGTATACTTGCTCTAAATTGCATACTTGTTCTAAACTGCATACTTGTTTACCAAGCATCAATCAACTCAACAAATTGTGAGACTTGTTTATATACCCTTTCATTGATTTATTACCGTTTGGATGGTTAGGGAATTGAATAGAGCTATTGGAGGGAGTTTTCCTACATTTAATGCACTTTGAGTATCTGTCCTCGTTGATGGGTATTAGTACTTGCATTAATTGAAAAAATTAGCCATTATGAAATAAAATGCGTACCAGTAATCATTCATTAAGTACTAATACGAGACTTCCAATATCGGTACTAAAATAACTCAATGTTTTCAGAAATCAATAATCAAATCCCTAAGTATCGGCACTAGCAAGGTCATATCGGTACTGAGATCAATATAGATATTGTTTGGCTTTCGCGATTGTGAAATAAAATACGTACCAATACTCATTCATTAAAAATAGTATCGGTACTCACAAGGGTTGTACGGGTACTTATGGGTGTTCATAAAAACCCAAAGCGATATACCATACTGAAAAATCGAAAAAATTAGACTAAATAGTAGGTAATCATACCAATAAAATTTGGTTGAAACGGTACGGTGTTCATACCAATAAAATTAGTAGTTAAATGAGACGATTATGGTTACGATATTTGGTTAAAGGTTATCATAAAAATTGATAAGAGAATTAAAAAATAATTTTATAATGAAATTGAATTATTGATTATTACTAATATCTATGCAATTAATAATTTAATATAGTTTATGTCATACTTAAGCCACACTGATTATTAATTTTATAACAATTTTTTAACTCATTCATTTAAACTAAAGAAATAAGAGAGGGGACTAAAATTTCAAGGTATATGTGCTTAAATTTCATGTGTTTTATTAAACTTGTGCTATTTTGTAATTTTCCTAAACTTTTTAATTGCTTTAATCTTTGAAGACTTTTTTAATATAAATATTGAAGGCTTTTTTTGAATTTCTTTGGTTGATTTTTATAAACTATTAAAATTAGTAGTAATAAATATATTTTTTATAATATTAGATGTAAAATGCTTCATGGTTAACCAAGTAATCACATCGAATAAATTGGTTAACTATTTAGGCAATAACAGGTTTAAACGGGATGGTAACGGTTTATAAAAAGTCAAAATTTTCATTTCAGTAACCTTACTGACAAGTAATTCTTATACGGTTAATCGCATGTGAACACCCCTACTTGTAGTCAATGACCAAAAATGAAAATTTGAGAGTTTTTCAAGTTTTAAAACATTTTGAAATTTTTGAAGATGACTTAGAAATTTTAGAATAGTTTGATGAAGTCATTTCAAAAGCTTAGCCAACTTTGATTTATCAAGTGATTTAAATATTACTTTAAAAATTCATTTAAATCAATTAAAAAAACTTTAAAACAAAGTCATTAATCCAACAATCTCCCCTTTTGAAAAAAACAAAATCTTAAATAAATTTTTAAGAAATCTTCCCCTTTCTCTTTCAAAAAAAGCTTACAAAAATCTTATCAAAATTTCTCTCCATTTTGGTTAAATCAAAATCAATAAAAACATATAAAGGCTAAAGACAAAAGTTAAAAGGTCTCAAATAACAAGCATAAGATAGATATTCAAAGTACCAACATCCAATGTGGCATAACCACAACAAGTCATGGATAATATTACAAAAGATAAAGAAAAAAAGTCCAAAATAGTGCATAATTTCATGAAGACATGCATGATAAAAATATTTTTAAGTCACATCAACATCATCATTATCGTCATCATCGTATATAGGCCTCTCTCTTGCATTTTGACGTCATTCAATTCATTCCTCCAACGAATCGAACCGAAGGTCCATATGTAACATCCCAAAATACGACTGAAGTATGTTACCAATTCAAATATGTTTTAATTTGATTTTGTGTAATACCCTAAATTTTGGTCTAGAAGTATGTTACTACTTGGATTATGATTCAACTAGATTAAAAATATTGCGAGTCCCAAAACTAGGCTTAGAAGAATGTTACCACTTTTGATTCCTAAGTAATTTAGCTATTGTGAATTACGGTAGATAATTTAAGAAATTAGGACTAAAAAGAGAAAATGAAAGAAAGAGTGCTTTATGTGCAAGGACTAAAATGAATGACAAGTGAAATAAGAAGATTGCATGATAAAGAAATTGAAAGATGTCTTGCACACTTGGCAATTTTGGAGAAAGGAAAGATGGAGGGGTCTCGGCCACTTGGTTTGAGGCTTACCTTTATTTTCTTCATCTTCCAAACCGAACCCCGTGGCTTGTGAGAGAGAGAGTTTTGAGAATTGATGCAAGCTTTCTCCAACCTAGTTAAATTCTTAAGTGTATAACCGGTTTTGCTTGAAAGTTAAGGTGATGATACCCTTCTCTTACTTTTGATTAAAATTTCAGCTTGATTGATTTCTAATAGCTATCCATGATTCATGTACATGGTCAGAAAGTATAGTGAATAGATTTCATAACATACATTTTGGTGCTTTCAATGATGATCTAATTGTGGCTTTGTAAAAGACCATGGATAGCATGTTTAGGAACATTCGAATGAAGTTAGGAAAGAACTGATAAGGTGGTTATGATTTTGTTTAATAACCAAAATGTTAGATTAGATAATATTGAAAGCTTAATACTTGAATCATAATGAACTTACTATGTTAATTGTGTAATCTTTGGCTAAAAATAGTTTTATGGATTGTTTCATAATTAAAGACTGTTTTGAAGCTTAAAAAGCAAAATTTTAGAAAGTTAAGGGAGTTGGTTCAAAGAATTAAAAAAATAGGGGAGGACTGTTTTATTAGGCTTTAGGGATGTTTTGTGCATAAATAGAAGCATGAGGGTTGTTAAAGTGCAATTAACCATTTATGTCATTGTGTAAACAATTTTGTGAATATATATGTGAAATTATGAATGATAAGGGACTGATTTGTATTGAAATAAATGCTAGTAAGCTGCTTGGTGAATATGTAAATGTGTACATATGAAACTGAAGCTGTTTGAATGGGAAGTTTAAAAATAGGGGAATTGCTTCATGGATGTATAGGGACTGATTTATAAGTTTAAAGACTATTTTTGAGTGTTCGTGGTTGTTGTGGACTGTGCTGGACATTATGAGAATAATTGGATTGTTTTGCATAGATTTGAATGTTTGGTGGACTATTTTTGATGTGTTTAAATGTGTATGTTTATGCTTGTGGACTGTTTTATATGAATTGGTAGATGCACATTTGAAATTGAGTATTGTGCAAAGGAATGAATGTTAGGATCTTTTCTAATGCGTCATTACACCTTTATGTTACCTATAGACCAAGAGGAAATTGTAGGATTAAGGACTAACGAAGGACAAACAGTGGATAAATAAAAAGGGGTCGTGATTCGTTAACATAAGTAGCTCGAAATTATCTGTGAGTGTAGTTTAAAGTCTCGAGATAGGCTAGAAACCCTCTCGATCACCTTTTGTTGTTTTTTAAATTATATTATCGTATAATTGTGTTAAGCTATGCTCAAATGAGCTTGCATCAAGGTAAGTACTTAAATGGTGAGGATTATGTTTGATGTACTATGATTGGATTGTTCGCGTTCTCAAAATTGAATAACTATCTAAACTTGAAAATGCTTAATAGTAGTTTATATTGTACTACTATTCAAATACTGATTGATGTGCTGAGAAGTTCATAAGAATTGAATACATGCTTATTATGAGGAACAATAATCTTTGCCCGTTTCATTATAAGAACATGTGTGTTTGATGTTATAAGTTCTAAGCTTTGCTATGTGATCATATGAGTATGTATGTGTTGTCCTGGCAAGATACAAACCTTGTTGTGATTATGTGAACTTTGAGCTAAGCCCATCTTTGAGATAAATAAGTCATCCCATTCGAATAATATGATAAGGAGCTAAGCTCATTTCTGATTTTGATTCAATAAGTTATAAATGAAAAGCCTTGGTTTCGGGTCAGTCTTAGATATAGTTGGCATGCCATAGAGTCCATAGAGCTCGTGTTTGGGGTGGACTACGGTCCTTATGAGGTGACAGTAGGAGGGATGTATTATGGTCACTTGGCGACAATATGAGGGATTGAACGGTACTTCAAGTACCTTTTGTTAGCGATAGTTGGTTGGGGATTCGTTTACCTAGGCTACTTGATTCTTAAGGCTATGTAAATATAAAATAATGAAATTTGTGATCTAAACTAATGGATTAAGCTTGATATCTTACGTGTTAAGTAAATTATGACTATGATATGTTATGCTTAATGTCTTATATGCCAAGAAACTCATGACCTGATATACTATGTTTGGTGACCTGTGTTTCAAGTAACTTGTGTATTGATAGGCTAAGTTAAAGAGAAATCAAGAAGGTTTATAAGCTAAATCAATGAACTATTGTAATGCCTTGCATAATAAGTAATATCTTTCTATTCACAATTAAGAATCAAACTGGGTGAATATGTATGCTAGTTTGAATATTCATGTATAATAATGTATGTGCTTGTTCCAATACTCATGTATATTTAGGTTCTTGCATTATACGAACACCCTCTGTATATATGAAAATGCTATGCTTGAGCAGCTACATATGTATATATATATATTTGCTTTGTGTGAATAGACATATGTATATATGTTTATATACAACTATATTGGACTGTTTTGTCTAAATTTAAAAGCATGTTGGACTGTTTTGAAGTATATATGTTTTTATACAAGTATATTGGACTATTTTGTCTAAATTTAAAAGCACGTTGGACTATTTTGAAGTATATATGTTTATATACAAGCATATTGAACTGTTTTGTCTATATTTAATAGAATGTTAGATTGTTTTGAAGTATATATGTTTATATACAAATATATCGGACTATTTTGTCTAAATGTAAAAGCATGTTAGACTGTTTTGAAGTATATATGTTTATATACAAATATATTGGATTGTTTTGAAGTATATATGTTTATATACAAATATATTGGATTGTTTTGAAGTATATATGTTTATATACAAGTATAGTAGTCTGTTTTGAATAGAAATGAACATGTCTTGGACTGTTTTGGATATATTCAAGCATATTGTGGATTTGTTTTGAACATATATATGTATGTATGTACATGTATACAAGTGTATTGGACTGATTTGTATGGATACAAGAGCATAATGGACTATTTGATATGTATGTTTATGTACACAAGTATAATTGATTGTTTGGTATATATATGAATACATATTGGACTGTTTGTACATATATATGTATATATGTACATTGGGATTGTTTGTAAACGAAGTAAAGTAATCTATGTTTATGGTCTGATATGTTGATATCTTACATGCGAAGTAATATATGTTTATGGTCTGATAGGTTATGTTGGATAACTTGCTTGATAAGTAGATAATGGTGCATGCTTGTTCAAATTCCTAGGATATAGCTTGTATTTAAATCTTGTTTTTTTTGGGTGATGATACATACTTGGCTCAAATGTTTTAATCTAAAGGAGCTGCCAAGTAACTCATGTTTATAATTTGATATGTTTGGTGCCTTGTATGCTAAATAACTCGCGTATCAGAATGCTAAGTCTGATATCTTACATGATAAGAGATATTCACACTTATGTCGTGTTAGATAAATTAGGTGATAAATATAGATGTCTATGAAAGACTATATATAAGAAATTAACAAAACCTATAAGCTAAACTAAAGTATCACTTTGGTAACTTGTGCAATAAGAAACATGTGTTAATAAGAAAATTGTGTTTATCGACTTGAAATAAGGAATGTTATCATGTTTGCCTCTCATTCGAGTGATTATCCTTAATTTAGGGTAAAAACACTTAGTTGCTAATAAGGAACAGTTTGTCTAAGAACTAAGCATGATTTTATTTGAAACTAGATGTTGAGTTGGTGCTTCCTTTTTGCTAGAATTTGCATGTGATCAGGTTTGTCACTTGCATGGATTCGATAAACTTAGAATTAATGCCATGTTCGAACCCTATGAACAAGATGAGATGTATTTTATCAAACTCGCTACTTGCCTAGCCCCGATAGATTCGAAGAAAGAATATAGTTACATATAGAGCTTTTAATTCATGCTTGGATTATCTAAACTACCTCACAAAGCCATTGCTTACTCTATTCTTTCGTTATATTTCAGGGTAAATGCGCTATCGATTACCTCTTGAGCCCGGATGTGATCACAAGGTTCCCTAAGTATAGTTTAAATTCTATTTTAGAACTCCTAGATGGTGGCACATAGATTCTTGTATGCATATTGCATTTTCATTATCTTTTTGGCTATGTTTGTATATAAGTAAAATAAGTAATAGCATGTTGTGTAATGGGCCTTTATAATAGCATGTTTGTATATATGTTTGTATATAAGTAAAATAAGTAATAGCATCTTTTTGGCTATGTTTGTATATAAGTAGAATGTTTGATAGATGGTTAGAAGTTGTGTTTGGATATTTAAAGATGCTATATATTTATGCTTGAATTGTATAACAGGGTAAGATTCGGTTGCTTGTGGGAATAAGTAATTAGAGGCCATTAAGGTTGTCTAGCTCGAATGTTTAGATCTACCAACTTGGTTGGATTGTTGTATATAGGCTTATATATGTTAAATTCTATGGTTGCTACATTGTGATATCTATGACGTGCTAGTTTAAGAATCATAATTGTCTCAATTATGATATTAACTTTTGATCAAGTGTTCCAAATTTCTTTTAGAAATGAATAATTTTGTTTGCTATCAGAGTTCTTAATTTAATTAAATTCTTAAATGATAGTCAATGATACTCCTTATTTCGCAATTTCTCCTAAAATAAAATATAATAAAAATCGGGATTAAGTTTCTTATCTTAGTTTAAAAGCTTAAGACCTAAATCTAGTAATAGTTAAGCATGATGTTATGTATTATAGTGGTCACTTGAACATGAGTTATTGTTCCAAATAGGGTTTACAATTAAGTTAAGCTCAACTGTTGTTTATCAATGGAATAAAAGGAAAGAAAAAAACCCTGAATTATACAATGAATGATTGTAAATTCTTTGGTCTGCTTGTGTTTCCTTTTGTATTGTTGTTCTGATTATTCATGATCGCCTGAAAATGTGTCTATGAGTTGACAAATTGTATGCTTTCATTTCTTCTGATGTCCGATCTAGTGGCTTACAAGTATGTAAGCTATCTCTTGTGTGTTTTGAAACACTTCCTAATTCGGCTTACTTCTAAGCCGGGTTAGGGGTGTTACATTTTGGTATCAGAGCTAGTCGATTCTTAGACTAAATCGGGACTCGTTGCATCATCATAAGTTGTTGTGCCACCTATGAGTTAAATTTGATAAGTACCTGTGATCTACGTCTGATAAAGTTCTCTTTTATATGTTGTTAGTCTTTAGAAATGTTTGAGACGTGTCAGGGTCAGGATATCAAGAGCCCGGCTGGCTCCTCCATTGGGGAAAAAAGAGTGTAAGAAGGAAACAAGAATAAAAAAATCCTCAAATTCCTTTTGTTCTCCCTTTTGTTGTACAACCGAGGACTTTGATAAGATAAGTTAGCTTAATATCGAAGCTTATACCCTTATGAGTACGATTGAATCGTATTCAAATCTTGTACATGTCTTGTTTGATTTTGAACCAACTCATTCATCTATATCATATGCTCTCATTAAGATGACTTCAAAATCTAAGACAATAACATAAGAGCCCTATCATCTTCAGCTCTCCTCAGGAAAATTCGATAACGGATTTACTTTTAGGGGAGGAGAATTGTAGCATCCCAAAATATGATTTAGAAGTATGTTACCAATTCGAATGTGTTTTCATTTGATTTTGTGTAATACGCTAAATTTTGGTCTAGAAGTATGTTACTACTTGATTATTGTGATATCCCAAAACTAGGCTTAGAAGAATGTTACCACTTTTGATTCCTAAGTAATTTAGCATATTGCGAATTAAGGTAGCTAATTTAAGAACTTAGGACTAAAAAGAGAGAAAGAAAGAAAGAGTACTTTATGCGCAAGGACTAAAATGAATGACAAGTGAAATAAGAAGATTGCATGATAAAAAAATTGAAAGATGTATTGCACACATGGCAAATCTTCGAGAAAGGAAAGAGGGAGGGGTCTCGGACACTTGGTTTGAGACTCCCCTTTGTTTTCTTCATCCTCCAAACCGAACCCCATGGCTTGTGAGAGAGAGAGTTTTGAGAATTGATGCAAGCTTTCTCCAACCTAGTTAAATTCCTTAGTGTAGAACCAGTTTTGCTCGGAAGTTAAGGTGATGATACTTTTCTCTTACTTTTGATTAAAATTTCAGCTTGATTGATTTCTAATTGCTATCCATGATTCATGTACATGATTAGAAAGTGTGGTGAATAGATTCCATAACATGCATTTTGGTGCTTTCAATGATGATCTAATTGTGGCTTTGTGAAAGACCATGGATAGCATGTTTAGGAACATTCGAATGAAGTTAGGAAAGAACTGATAAGGTGGTTATGATTTTGTTTAGTAACCAAAATGTTAGATTAGTTAATATTGAAATCTTAATACTTGAATTAGAATGAACTTTTGGTTGAGACTATGTTAATTGTGTAATCTTTGGTTGAAAATAGTTTTATGGACTGTTTCATAAATAAAGACTGTTTTGAAGCTTAAAAAGCAAAATTTTAAAAAGTTTAGGGGGTTGATTCAATGAATTAAAAAATAGAGGAAGACTATTTTATTAAGCTTCAGGGTTGTTTTGTGCATAAATAGAAGCATGAGGGTTGTTAAAGTGTAATTAACCATGTATGTCATTGTGTAAACTGTTTTGTGAATATATATGTGAAATTATGAATGATAAGGGAATGATTTGTATTGAAATAAATGCTAGTGGGCTGCTTGATGAATATGTAAATGTGTACATATGAAAATGAATCTGTTTGAATGGGTAGTTTAAAATAGGGGAATTGCTTCATGTATGTGTAGGGACTGATTTATAAGTTTAATGACTGGTTTTGAGTGTTCGTGGTTGTTGTGAACTGTGTTGGACATTATGAGAATAATTGGACTATTTTGTATAGATTTGAATGTTTGGTAGATTGTTTTGTTGTGTTTAAATGTGTATGTTTATGCTTGTGGACTGTTTTATATAAATTGGTAGCTGTACATATGAAATTGAGTGTTGTGCAAAGGAATGAATGTTAGGAACTTTTCTAATGCTTCATTGCACCTTTTTTGTTACCCATAGACCCAAAGGAAATTTGAGGATTCAGGACTAACGAAAGATAAACATTGGATAAACAAAAAAGAGTAGTGATTCGTGAACATAAGTAGCTCGAAATTATCTGTGAGTGTAGTTTAAAGTCTCGGGATAGGCTAGAAACCTTCCTGAGCACCTTTTGCTAATTTTTTTAAACTATATTATCGTATAATTGTGTTAAGTTATGCTCAAATGAGCTTGGATCGAGGTAAGTACCTAAATGGTGAGGATTATTTTGATGTACTATGCTTGGATTGTTAGCGTTCTCAAAATTGAACAACTATCTAAACTTGAAAATGCTTAATAGTAGTTTATGTTGTGCTACTATTCAAATAAGTTGATTGATGTGTTTAGAAATTCATATGAATTGAATACGTGCTTATTGTGAGGAACAATAATCTTTGCTCATTTGATTATAAGAACATGTGTGTTTGATGTTATAAGTTCTAAGCTTTGTTATGCGATCATATGAGTATGTATGTGTAGTCCTGGCAAGATGCAAACCTTGTTGTGATTATGTGAACTTGGAGCTAAGCCCATCTTTGAGATAAATAAGTCATGCCATTCGAATACTATGATAAAGAGCTAAGCTCATTTTCGATTCTGATTCAATAAGATATAAATAAAAAAGCCTTGGTTTCGGGTCAGTCTTAGGTACAGTTGGCATGCCATAGAGTTCGTAAAGCTCGTGTTTGAGGTGGACTACCATCCTTATGAGGCGACAGTAGAGGGATGTATTACGGTCACTTGGCGACAGTAGGAGGGATTGACCGGTAATTCAAGTACCTTTTGTTGGCGACAATTGATTGGGGATTCGTGTACCTAGGCTACTTGACTCTCAAGACTAAGTAAAGATAAAATAATGAAATTTGTGATCTAAACTAATGGATTAAGCGTGATATCTTATGTGTTAAGCAAATTATGACTATGATATGTTATGTTAATGCCTTATATGCCAAGAAAATCATGACCTATTATACTATGTTTGGTGACCACAAAACAAAAGAGGATTGATGCATTATAATGCATTCCAAACACAGCAACCACAATCCTTCTCGGATTCTCACAAAACCTCCACAATTAACCCTCCACAACAACCGAAAACATAACCAAAACACTTCAATTCACAACCCAGTCAACATCTATCAATCTAACATCACTTTCAACATCAAAACACATCTAAAAACAGATTCAAAACAACCTATCACCTCCAGCAACCTTACAACCATATAAACACAACAAAACCTCAAAACTAACAACCTAAACAAATAGAGATTCTTAAGTTTCAAGATTCCATTGATAAAAATCACTTATCAACATTATTAAACATCCAAAATATGAATCAAAGAAACCTTAATTACTGGAATCAAATCCAATTCGCAAATTAACTCATTTTCCCCAAATAACTCAATTAAACATTAGGAAATCATCAAAATCAGATTAGAAACATAAAAACAAAGATCAAATGCTTGAGAATTTCAATAAAGAACCATACAATAGAGGAGATCTCGGACCTTACCCCTATTGTGAAGTTTCTCCCTCAATTGTTTTGTGAAAAGCTAAGAAAACACAATATTATTGTAAGATTTTGTATAAACAATCTTTCTAAAACAATTTGATATAATAAAATCAAGCTAGAAACCACCTCACCTCTGGAAATTTGATGAAAACTGAGTGTTTGGCTGAGGAAAGAATGGAGAGAAAAAGTTGAGAGAAAATGACATGATTTTTTTAGAAAAGATAAATTTTTAACAAAATCCTCTTTAATTATTAATTAAACCACATATTAAAATAAGTCAAATCAAGGGAGAAATCATCATAAACCAATTGGTAGAATAGCTCATTAAAGATTCTAAGTATTTGACCCTTTTCATTTTAGTCACTAGAAAATCACAGTTTTCAAAACTTTCATTTTGGTCAGTAACCAAAATATCCATCTTCCAAAACCCATTTTTTAAAATTGATTACACCATTATTAAATACATAATTAATAATGATTTTAAGCATTTTTCCAACACCAAAAATATACAATCCCAAAACCGACTCGAATCTCTACTCCGGTCCATCGAACTGTCTAATAAACCACCAAACTGCTAAGCCCTAAAACCGGGGTGTTACAACTCTCCCCCACTTAAGAAATTTCATCCTCGAAATTTACCTGGAGGAAACAGGTGCGGAAACTGTTTCACCAAATCCAACTTGCGTTCCCACGTGGCCTACTCAACACCGCGGTGCTTCCACAACACCTTAACCAACTCAATTGTTTTGCCACGTGACACCTTACCGCTGGTATCATGAACCTCTCCTGGTTCCTCATCATAAGATAGGTCTGGTCTCAACTCGATCTCATCCGCCGGCATAACATGCGATGGATCTGACCTATACCTCTACAACACTGAAACGTGAAACACATCATGAATCTTTCCCAACTCCGGAGGTAGCCTCAAACAGTACGCAACAGGACCCACACGCTTGACAACCTCGTATGGTCCGATGAACCTCAGGCTAAGCTTCTCATTCTGCCCAAAACGCAACACCTTTTTCTAGGGCGACACTTTCAAAAACACTTTATCACCCATAGCGTACTCTATATCCCTACGCTTCAAATCTGCATAGGATTTCTGAAGATCTGCAGCCGCTTTTAAGCGCTCACATATCAGTTTTACCTTTTCGGTCGTGCCTTTCAAAACATTAGGCATAGACACAAACTTTTCCCCCGCTTCTACCCAACACACGGGCATACGACATTTCCTGCCATACAACGCCTCATAAGGTGCCATTTGTCTGCTAGCATGATAACTGTTATTGTAAGCAAACTCCACTAACAACAACTGCTTCTCCCACGTTCCCTGGTACTCAATAACACAACACCTTAGCATATCCTTGAGAACCTAAAACACGCGCTCCGACTGACAATCTGACTGAGGGTGGTACGAGGTACTAAAACTCAACCAGGTTCCCAAAGAACAAAGTAAACTCACCCAAAACCTTGCGGTGAACCACGGATCCCTATCCAAAACTATAGATTTGGGCATACCGTGCAAACCCACTATCTCAGAGATGTACAACTCAGCCAACATGTCCAAGGTATACGTAGTATGCACAGGCACAAAATGAGCACACTTAGTAAACCGATCCACAATCACCCAAATGGAATCCTTTTTGGTCGGTGTCAAAGGCAGCCCAGACACAAAATCCATAGTGATTCTTTCCCACTTCCACTCTGGTATCCTCAACGGTTGCAACAACCCGGAAGGGAACTGATGCTCAGCCTTTACCCGCTGACAAACCATACACCATGCAAAGAAATCAGCCACATCCCTCTTCAGTCCAACCCAATAGTACTCATCCTTCAATCCTCGATACATCTTAGTACTACCAGGATGCACAGCAAAAGGACTAGCGTGTGCCTCAGTCAAAATAGTACACCTCAACTCTTCATCTTCAAGCACCACTATTCGACCTTTGAAACACAACGCCCCATCATTATTGAAATGAAAATCCACAGTATTTCCATTCCTAATATCTTCCACATGAGGTACCAAGCTCCCATCATACGGTTGCTTCTCCTTAATCATCTGCGACAAGGACGGCTTCACTTGCAATTCGGCCAACAAACCATCATCATTCGTCACACTCAACCTAGCAAACATGGCACTCAGCTCCACAACCACTTTCCTGCTCAAAGCATCCGCCACAACATTGGCTTTCCCCGGATGATACTCAATGCTCAGATCATAATCCTTAAGCAACTCCAACCATCTACGTCGCCTAAGATTCATCTCCTTCTACGACATCAGATATTTCAAACTCTTATGATCTGTATAAACCACACACTTCTCCCCATAGAGGTAATGCCTCCAAATCTTCAAGGCAAACACAACCGCAGCCAGCTCAAGATCGTGAGTAGGGTAGTTACGTTCATGCACCTTCAACTGCCTAGATACATACGCCACTACCTTACCCTCCTGCATCAATACACAACCAAGACTAACATACGACGCATTACTATAAACAATGAAATCCTTTCCCGATTCTGGTTGAACCTAGATCGGAGCTCGTGTTAAAGCTTCCTTTAACCTCTCAAAAGCTCGCTGCTTATCCTCCATCCACTCAGACTGAACATTCTTTACAACAACTTTGTTAACGGAGCCGCCAAACTGGAGAACCCTTCCAAATGAAGGAAACTCCTAACCTCCGTCACAGACTTGGGCTCCTTCCAACTCATTACAGCCTCAACCTTATGCAGGTCAACACGGATTCCTTCGGCTGACACAACATGTCCGAGAAACACAACTTCCTTGAGCCAAAACTCACATTTGCTTCACTTAGCATAAAGCTGATTAGCCAACAGCGTCTGAAGTACAATTCTCAAATTTCTATCATGATCCTCCTCGGTACGAGAGTACACAAGGATATCATCGATAAACACAATCACAAACTGATCCAAAAACTCATGAAACACATGTTTCATCATGTCCATAAAAGTAGCTAGAGAATTGGTCAAACCAAATGGCATCACAAGAAACTCGTAATGCTCGTACCTCGTACGAAATGCTATCTTGGGTACATCCACCTCCTTTACCTTTAACTGGTAGTACCCCGACCTCAAATCTATCTTGGAAAACACCGAAGCTCCCCTGAACTGATCAAATAGGTCATCTATCCGCGATAAAGGATACTTGTTCTTTATTGTCAACTTATTCAATTGTCGATAATCTATACACATCCACAACGTACCATCTTTCTTCTTAACAAACAGCACCGACGCTCCCCACGGTGAAATACTGGGTCTAATGAACCCACGGTCAAGCAACTCTTGCAACTGTGTTTTCAGCTCCTTTAATTCCTTTGGAACCATGTGGTACGGAGAAATGGATACAGGTACCGTACCCGCAAAGACCTCGATGCCAAACTCTACCTCACGGTCAGGTGACAAACCTAGTAATTCCTCCAGAAAACACCCAAAACCTCCCATACGGTGCGAACATCCTGCACCCTCAACTCCTTCGATCTAGGGCTCATAACATAGGCCAAATAATCCTGACATCCCGAATCCAACATTTGTCTTGCCTCCAAAGCTGAAACAACACTAGACAAAAGCTTGACATTCTCCCCAACAACCACCACCTCATAATCGTCTGACAACCTCAAAGATATTCGTTTAGTCTCAAAATCCACCACAACCCGATGTTCGGTCAACCAATCCATACCCAAATTCATATCAAAACCATGGAATGGTAACTCCATTAAGTCCACGACAAACACATGTCCCTGGACCATCAGCGGACACCTACGATACAACCTCCTAACCACGACTGCCTCCCCAATAGAACTAGTCACTCTAACACCCACATTAAGAATTTCAACAGATATATCAAGCAACTCAGCATACTCACTCAAAATGTATGAATGAGTAGAACTAGAATCAACCAACAAATATAACGACAAAGATTGTAGGGTAAAGTACCTATAATCACATCGGTGTCATTGCAACCCTCACGGTGCGTATACACCCTAGCCGATCCACCTCCCTCAAGCTGGATAGCAACAGTATGAGCTACAGCCCTCTGTCCACCATCTCGATGCTGAAACGGTCTGCGGCCATGACCACGCTGCGGAGCAACAACAGGTGCAGCACCTTGCTCACCTTGGGCCAACAACGAACAATCATGCCTCTGATGGTCGTCTGACCCACAACTCCAACAAGCATTAGCCACCACAGGCGCGGGTGCTTGACCCTCCCTGGCCAAACATGGGCAATCTTGCCTCAAATAATCTCAGGACCCACAAACCCAACAAGTGCTAAACGGTGCTCTATCCTGGGCACCTTGCCCCTAGACTCCACGTCCCATAACACCCACGCCATGCCTCGGCTCTGGGCAGAACCTCCTATCACAATGTCTCTTGGCCTGACCACCGCTATAACCCGAATCAACAGCTCTTTTACCCGAGCTAGAACCTCGCAATCTAGATGCCAAACCTAAATTTTGCTCCACATCCTTAGCTCGCGAAACAAACACATCAAAGTTGGTGTAATCAGCAGCAAGCATGTATGTCTTAACATCCTGCACAAGCCCATATCGGAAACGATCACATCGAGTATGCTCATCAGGAACTAACTCAGGTGCATACCGACTCAACCTCACGAACTGCACCTCATACTCTGCAATAGACATACTGCCCTACACCAAAGCCATAAACTCACGCTTCTTCTCGTCTTAATATCAGACTCCCAAAAATTTCTTCCGAAAAGCTTCATAGAAGAACTCCCAGGTCACATCATCCATCACCATACCGAATATCATGATAGTCCACCATGTATAAGCATCACTCTACAGCATGGAAATAGCACAGCCCATCTTACGAGCATCGATGCACCCCATTTGGCCAAGTATCCTCTCAGTACTGGCCAACCAACCCTCAAAAGTCTCAGGCGACAACCCTCGAAACTCAACTCCGCCCAAACTACGAAGACACTTAAGCGGCAAACCTTACCCATCCACCAGTGGTACTGGCACACGAACACCTGCAACTGTTGCCTAAAACGCACCGGTCATGGCCTGTATCAACAGTGCCATATCACCCATCCCTGGCCCAGCCGATGCATGTGGTACTTGTTCCACTCCCTCACGTGGATTAGGTGAGGGCGGTGGCAACCCTCCAAGAGGCACAACTTCTCCTTCATCATCCTACCCAGCGACAGTAGTAATCGTACTAGATCGCAACTCTCTCCTTGGTCTCATCGTGCTAAAATATATCTAAGGCGTGATAATCATTTCAAAACAAAAACAGTCATGCCAGCCTCAATAAAGGATTCGATACTTTCTTTTCAAAAATCAAAACTTTCTAGACTATAATAATAAGCCAATGGGTTCCCCAAAACATCCCCAACATAGCATACAACAACCATCATTCATATATCAATCACCGTACATATCAACCAGCGTACATACAACAATCACCATACACATCATACAACAGAGCATAACTAACAAAAACAACACAACAACCTCCCAAACGAACCAAACCTGGCTCTGATACCACCAAATGTAACCTTCTTGACCCCTGCCTAGACGCCCAACCGAACCAAGAAAGCTACATTAGGTTTGCCATAGCAAACCGAAGAGATACAACCAAACTGGTACATTTTTTCCTTTTATTTTATCTAGATGATAATTATTAACCCTACATGTTCATACAGACATCCAATGCAACCCTAACTCAATCGGGCATCAATTTGACATCCAATTGATCACATTTGCAACTTAATGACCAAATTGAAAATACAGAGAATTTCAGGATTTAAACCCACATTTAAGTTATCAATCTTTAATTAGTCATATTCCAAACTTTCATCTCAAATTTTAGCTCAATTCGATCATTCTACCACATACAATTCCATGGGCAAGATCCAGAGACTAAAATGCAAAGAAAGCAAAACTTCCCAAAAGTGACATTCTAAGGAGAAACGGTTATCCGTACCGAAACGGGTAAACCTATACCGATACGGTTTGAAACACACCGTTTCGATACACCACCCAGCCGTATTGATACAACTAACTGAAATAATAAACTTTTGAAATATTTTAAAATGTACCAATACAGTTCCTTAGGTGTTTCGATACGCGGGTTCGTGTTACAAAAGTGAATTCCAGAGGCTAAAACACGTATCGAAATACCCATCCCCATACCGGTACGGCAAGCCAAATTTACCTAGGCATACCGAAACGCACCAGACCTGTACTGATCCCACAAGCCTAAAAATTGCCAAGCCGTACTATACGGACCCCCGCGTATCGGTACGCCTGGGCCTGTAATGTCACATTTGGCTTATTTTCATTCCAAAAGCACACTCAAACCACTCCAACATGATTTAAACACAATACTAACATGTCAAGCACATCACATGCCAACTAGCATCACAATTCTAATGGCGCAACAAGGATTCATGCATCAAAGAGGGTATCTATAGGCATGCTTCCTAATATGCATCCAACCAACATACCAAAATATAAACCAGCACCAAAAACAATCCTTAAAGGCCATTTACAACCCAATAGCTACTAAAGAAACATGCTCAAATAGGGAGTTTCACAAAACATCTCACAAAACACATCAAGTACCCCATTGCCCTTATTCATTATATTCTATTCTCTAACATACTTTGGAAACAAGTCTAGCAAAGATCCCCTTGCTTCTTGTTGCCTTCCAAGACCTCAATTATCTGCGTTGATGGACAACGAGAGTGTAAGCACACAAGGCTTAGTGAGGATAGCTCTAAAACAACACCATCAATGCTTTTAAAACCATTTTCACAACATCATCCTTTAAAACATCATCATGCCCCTTTTTAAACATGCACTTTATATCATTTAAGCCAGCATATTAAACCATATACTACATGCATCATTACTCAATAGCAAGTCACGTTGATAACCCTCCACTTAAGCCTTCCCATGAATTACTACCAAATGCAAAGCTTAAGGTGAAACATGTATAAATCACATTATACAACAAAAACATTTCAATGATACGTTAATAATTATATTGGCTTTCAAGTGATCATTAAACAAGTCCATTAACAAAAGAGTTCATCGGATACACGGATTCAACAAGTGTTAACCCAGCACTTCAAGCCATCTCAACCGGAATAGTGATACAATCACAATCGCGGTACATTAACAACCAGGTACAATAACAATCGGGTACCATAACAACCCACGGGGACTCCACCCCAATCATCAGTTAGACGCTTAATCCACTAACAGGAGTATTCTATACTATTTAACTCCTCTACAGTTATGGTACTTGTATGGAGTATTCGGTATGCCGTATAAATCCCTCAACATCCAAGGCGACTTATTTACAGTGCACTCAATTCTATGGCTGGCCAACTATATCTGATAACAATTTTAAAACCATATGACTTGCCAATATAATTAACCAATAGCATTTACCTCACTATTTTTAACAAGCATTAAACCATGCCTTTTTCCAAAGCAACTACCATGCTTTAAAATACAAGTATAAACCATACTTTCAAGGATCACTTACCATGTGCATCCTTCAGCATTTCATGCTTAAAAAAGTATATCAAATACTTTAAAACATGCTTAAACAATAGGCTATATGTAAATCAAAACAAGTGCATAAAACCATTTCAAACTAGCACGACCGAGAGAGAAAACCACTTTATACTTACTTTTGAGTCTAGGTAAGCATTTCAAGCTCTACCTTAACTCCCAAACCTCTGTTCCAAAACATCAAAATGCTTTAAACCACGTTTTCACTCACCGATACGGTAAACCTCGATTCACCAACGTGAAATCAAGAATCTGAAGCCTCCAACGCTTCTCCAAAAACTTCCGGATCAACCTCCCCTAATTTTACCACAAAACAACAGAGGATTAATGCATCATAATGCATTCCAAACATAGCAACCATAATGCTTCTCGGATTCTCACAAAACCTCCACAACAACCGAAAACATAACCAAAACACTTCGATTCATAACCCAACAAACATCTATCAATCTAACATCACTTTCGACATCAAAACACATCTAAAAACAGATTCAAAACAACCTACCACCTCCAGCAACCTTACAACCATATAAACACCACAAAACCTCAAAACTAACAACCTAAACAAATCGAGATTCTTAAGTTTCAAGATTCCATTGATAAAAATCACTTATCAACATTATTAAACATCCAAAATATGAATCAAAGAAACCTTAATTATTGGAAATCGATCCAATTCACAAATCAACTCATTTTCCCCCAAATAACTCAATTAAACATTAGGAAATCATCAAAATCAGATTAGAAACATAAAAACAAGGATCAAATGCTTGGGAATTTGAATAAAGAACCATGCAATAGAGGAGATCTTGGACCTTACCCCTATTATGAAGTTTCTCCCTCAATTGATTTGTTAAAAGCTAAGAAAACACAAGATTATTGTAAGATTTTGTAAAAACAATCTTTATAAAACATTTTGATATAATAAAATGAAGTTATAAATCACCTCACCTCTGGAAATTTGATGAAAACTGAGTGTTTGGCTGAGGAGAGAATGGAGAGAAAAAGTTGAGAGAAAATGACGTGATTTTTTTTGGAAAAGATAACTAACTTTTTAACAAAATCCTTTTTAATTATTAATTAAACCACATATTAAAATAAGTCAAATCAAGGGATAAATCATCAGAAACCAATTGGTAAAATAGCTCCTTAAAGATTCTAAGTATTTGACCCTTTTCATTTTAGTCACTAGAAAATCACAGTTTTCAAAACTTTCATTTTGGTCACTAACCAAAATGTCCATCTTCCAAAACCCATTTTTTAAAATTGATTCCACCATTATTAAATACATAATTAATAATGATTTTTAAGCATTTTTCCAACACCAAAAATATACGATCTCAAAACCGACTCAAATCTCTACTTCAGTCCATCGGACCGCCTAATAAACCACCATATTGTTTTTATTTGGGTGATGATACATAGTTGGTTTGAATGTTTTAATCTAAAGGAGCTGCCAAGTAACTCATGTTTATAATTTGATATGTTTGGTGCCTTGTATGCTAAGTAACTCGCGTATCAGAATGCTAAGTCTGATATCTTACATGATAAGAGAAATTCACATGTAATCGTGTTATATAATTTAGGTGATAAGTAATAGATGTCTATGAAAGGCTATGTGTAAGAAATTAATAAAACCTGTAAGCTAAACTAAAGTATAACTTTGATAACTTGTGTAATAAGAAACAAGTGTTAATAAGAAAATTGTGTTTATCGATTTGAAATAAGGAATGTTATCATGTTTGCCTCGTATTCGAGTGATTATCCTTAATATAGGTTAAAAAAAACTTAGTTGCTAATAAGGAATAGTTTATATAAGAACTAACCATGATTTTATTTGAAACTAGATGTTGAGTTGGTGGTTCCTTTTTGCTAGAATTTGTATGTCATCAGGTTTATCACTTGCATAGATTCGATAAACTTAGAATTAATGTCGTGTTCGAACCCTATGAACAAGATGAAATGTATTTGATCAAACTCACTACTTACCTAGCCCCGATAGATTCGAAGAAAGAATAGAGTTACATATAGAGCTTTTAATTCATGCTTGGATTATCTAAACTACCTCACTAAGCCATTGCTTACTCTATTATTTCGTTATATTTTAGGGTAAATGCACTATCGATTACCTCTTGAGCCTGGATGTGTTAACAAGGTTCCCTAAGTATATTTGAAATTATATTTTTAGAACTCTTAGGTGGCGGCACATAGATTCTTGTATGCATACTGCATTTTCATTATCTTTTTGGCTATGTTTGTATATAAGTAAAATAAGTAATAGCATGTTGTGTAATGGGCCTGTATAATAACTTGTGGTTGATCATATATTTGATGAATAATTTGAATGTTTGATAGATGGTTAGAAGTTGTGTTTGGATGTTTAAAGATGCTATATGTTTATGCTTGAATTGTATAACATGGTAAGATCGATTGCTTGTGGGCATAAGTAATTAGAGGCCATTGAGGTTGTCTAGCTCGAATGTTTAGATCTACTAACTTGGTTGGATTGTTGTATATAGGCTTGTGTACGTTAAATTCTGTGGTTGCTACATTGTGATATCTATGACATGCTAGTTTAAGAATCATAAGTGTCTCGATTATGATATTAACTTTTGATCAAGTGTTCCAAATTGCTTTTAGAAATGAATAATTTTGGTTGCTAGCAGAGTTATTATTTTGATTAAATTCTTAAATGATATTCAATGATACTCCCTATTTCATAATTTCTCCTAAAATAAAATAAAGGGGGACTAAGTTTCTTACCTTAGTTTAAAAGCTTAAGACCAAAATCTGGTAATAGTTAAGCATGATGTTATGTATGATAGTGGTCACTTGAACATGAGTTATTGTTCCAAATAGGATTTACATATAAGTTAAGGTCAATTGTTGTTTATCAGTGGAATAAAAGGAAAGAAAAAATTTACCTTGAATTATGTAATGAATGATTATAAATTCTTTGGTCTGCTTGTCTTGCCTTTTGCATAGTTGTTCTGATTATTCATGATCCCCTGAAAATGTGTCTATGAGTTGAAAAATTGTATGCTTTCATTTCTTCTGATGTACGATCTAGTGGCTTATAAGTACGTAATCTATCTCTTGTGTGTTTTGAAAACTTCCTAATTCGGTTTACTTCTAAGCCGGTTAGGGGTGTTACACCATATCATTGAACTTATAGAGAACCTAATACTCAAAAAAGTTGTGCATCATCTCGATGGCAACTGATGGGTGAAATATGATGCACACTTTAGAGCATGTATAATTGTCGCACGAGTAATAAAATGATAAGTATCGAGTGTCGATCCCACGGGGATTGGAGTGATGAAATCAAAACAATAAGTAAAGATAAAGCAATGCTCAAAGGACAAACATATGTTGTAGCAAAGATTCTAATGGTTGTGGATGATGGGTTTATTGCCTAAGAACTATGTTAATTATCATTCGAATGCTATAGCAGTTGGCAATACATGTCTGCATAAACCAATTATATTCTTATCTACTCGACAAGGTTTTCTAATTAACTCTTAGACTCTCTCGATATCTAAAAGTTGATAACAAAAAGCTATGTCAATAAATGTTTGCGTAAACCCTAACAACTTATTATACGTTCAAGTTCCCTTTATTAGTCATTCAAATCCTAAACTTATGTCTAAGAAGGATTAGAACTTAAGTTAACAACTTAAGCTCTACTGTTCACGTTTGTCTAACTTAACTCTCTTGATATTAAGCCACAGATCAATAATTAAAAGGCCTTTCTCGATAGTTCATACAATAATTATGCATTAAGAACAATGAACATAATAGATAAGAAATGAATGTTATAATATTAAAAAATAATTAAAACATGGTATCTTAAAACAATAAACTCAACAAAGCATTATTTAGCTCACGTCTAAGCAAATAACATTCATAATAATAAAAATATAATTCATGGTAGTTTGATAAAGCAAGAGAGAAAGAAAATCAAGCATCCTTGAAGTTCTCCTTCAAGCCCTCGAACTGATGTTGCAGCGTTCCAACTCCTCAAGCCTCTCTCGATAGCTTTTGTTTCCATTGGAGACTCTTCTTGACCTTAGACAATGGTGGTTCTCCAATGTAGAAGATAGAGGGGTTGTTTCCTCGAATAAAAGCATTTTTGCATGCTTGTGCGTTAAGTGCAACCCCCTTTAATTGATGCCCTTTATGTCTTTATATAGAGGTGGCTCTTTTAGGGTTTTAAAAACCCTAAAGTGTAAGTATTCCTTTAATGAGGATCTTTCTTTTCCATATCATTAATTGCCCATAAAGTAACATGTGATCTTTTAATGATGATCTTTCTTTTCGCGTCATTAATTGCTCAAATAAGGGAGAGAGGTCCGCACATTAATTAGCCATCAAATGGGTTAAAGATTCATCTCTAGTCTCATCGAGATTTTGTGGCATCCAGTCCATCACAAGAGAATGATGTTGCAATACTCTAGCACTCCACTACTCTGTTACTTCCTGTACAAGCACCACTAAAATATACTGCCTTTCCTATTAATAACATCAATATATATAAATCATTAAGCTCAAGCGCCATAACTCCATAACTATAGGCAATCTACTCCTAAATAAAAACTAAAATCTAAGAACAAAACCTATTGTTTCAAAAGTTCTAAAAAATTGCTATGATTTTAAAGGTTTCAAAACATGTTACAACATTAATCCAATCCTAAATAAAATCAAATATAACAAATCTCAACAGATTTGTTTCTAGGATGAATACAACTGTAGGTTAACTGTGTGTTGTATCATGTCAATACTTGAAAACCTTAGAAAAATTTTGAGTATGCTCTCTAAGTTTGCCCTAGCATTTTCTTTCTTTTTGCACTTTGTTTTACTCCCTTAGCATTTGATTTTTATTTTATTAAGTTGTATCATGGGGGCTTCAGCTTATCACAACTACCCTTGAGGCCTAAAAATGAAGTGGAGCAAACACCCCATCCCTGAGCCCTACAAGTAGAGTCATCCCGTGAAGACTTTCATTCACTCTTATGCTAATGCTACCGTTCCTGCCATGGAAAGTTAAATGGAGAAAACACAACTCTCCTAGAGTGTAACGCCATGAAATTGGGCCTAGATGTGGGCCGGATCGGGTTGGTGGTTCTGGAGAATCGGTTTATGCAATTCGAATAGTTTCGAGAATTTTATTCTATAAAATTGATTTTTGGTTAAAATAAAATATGGAAAATACTAAAAATTACTTCATTAATATTTTAAGTAATTTGGTGAATTCAATTTGAGGTAATTAAATCTGATTTTAAGACATTTTGGTCTAGTGACTAAATTGAAAGTATTCAAAACTATTTTTGGTGACTAAATCGTAAAAGGGTCAAAACTTAGAATCTTTAAGGAGCTATTTGACAAAACTTTTTCATCAGATTTATCTATTAATTTAGGCTATTTTTAAAGTATTTTTAGGTGGTTTATAATTAAATAAAAGGGAATTATTAAAAGGATTTTTTATTGTCAAAATCACTTTCTGACGCAACTACTTTTCTTCCAACCTTTTTCTCTCAACTTTCTCAGCAACCAAACTAAGATTTCTACTCTAAAAACTCCATAAATAAATTCCTATTGATTTCCTTTTTTATTTCTAATCGATTTCTTCAAATTTTATTGCAAAATCTCTTTGGATTTCATCAAAGCTTGGCCAATTAAGGGAGAAATCAACAATTGGAGGTGATTTTCATTTCTCTCATCTAATTAAAGGTTCTTCAATGAAAGTCCCAAGTTCTTGATCATTTTCTATTGATTTATATTATAGAATTATGATTTTAACGTTGATTTAATGATTAAATTAAGTTTTCTTGGAAAATTGTTGGAAATTGATTTGGATCTATTTTGGTGATGAATATAACTGATTTAGATCTCCATTTGGATGTGTTTTAATGTTGATAGAATTGATTAATCAATGTAATCCTGAAACTATATGAATTGTTAGTTTTCTAGGTTGGTTATAGTTGGTTTTTGGGGTGATCTTATTGTTGTAGTGTTGCTGGAGGTATAAGGATGTATTTAAGATGTTTTTGGATGTTAATTGATGTTGTTAATGTGCTTTAATCATTAGATGTTGGCTGGTCTTTGTTTAAGTAAGGTTGGGTGGTGTTCTTGATAGTTTTAGAAAGGTGTTGGGTGGATTCTTAGGAGGTGAGGTTGTGTTTGTTGGTTGCTGGAGGTTGTGATACAGAGATGTGTTTTAATCCTCTATTTTTGATTGTGTAAAACAGGGGAGTTGAATCCTTCGGCTTTTGGAGAAGGCGCGAAAGCTCTAGAAGCTTGATTCGCGCATTAGCAAGCAAAGCGTTAGATTGTTGGTGAGTGGAAAAGTGTTTTGTTGCTGTTAAAAGGTTTGAAAAGGAGTTGTGAGAGTTTAGATAAAGTTTAATACACTTATTTAAGATCAGAAGTAAGTAAAGGTTGAGTTTTCTCTCAATTTCAATTTTGTAAAGTAAAATCTCATGCACATGCTTATGGTTTAACTACTCACTGTATTATGCATGTTTTGAAAGTGAAAGATATTGCAAATGATCATAGATGATGACTTTTGAGAATGGCATATGGTTTATGAAAGTATTTTTGAGATTATTAAATACATAGTTTAATGTATTTGTGTTGGTTTGATTTGATGCATATGTAAAACAGTGAGGTAATGTTGTTTGTTGAATATATTAGCAAGCGATCGTGGTTAAAATGTTATCGGATGTAGTTAGCTAGCCATAGGGTTCAAAGTGCACTATAAAAAAGTCACCTCGTACGTGTCTAGGGGGTGGTAAATGTTCGTATTCTCCACCATGAGAACTGCAGCGGTTGAGGTGGGTAAATATTCCATTTTCTCCCGCTGGTGGATTTATACATCCAAACTGTAGAGGTGGGTAAATGTTTCATTACTCCAGTTTGAATGGTTAAGGTAGGTAATTGTGTCGTTGCTCCAATTGAGGCATGTATGTGAAGTGGTCGTAGGAACCACTTTAGAAATCCGTGTATCCGATGTGTTTTATGAAATGGAAGGTTGTTGGTTTTGAGTCACTTGAAAACCAATATATGAGATAATGTATCATGAGAAATGGATTATGTTTGTATAATGTGATTTATACATGTGGACTCTTTAAGCTTGTTATAATGTGTTGCGTGTTTAGAGTGCTTCGCAATTGGTGCAAGTGTACATGTCGCAAGTTATAGTATAGAATAGATATCGTCTCCACAGGGATTGGTGCAAGTTATGGATTCTAACTTCTTGTACTAAAAAGAAAAGTAATTGGCGGTGATAATAGGAATTGAATTAACAAGTAAAATAAAAGAGCAAGTAAATAAAGGTGATGTTGATTGAATGAGAGAGTAGGCCGGGTTATCGTGAGTTGTGGTGTGATGATTGAATGGACCGTCGTGGTAATTGATTGCAAGAGTAACTCAATAGTCTTAACAATTAATATCAGTCGAATTGCCTGGGCAACTGGGCGATTTCCTTCAAAGTTCGACAAAGCGTTCTTCAATGTCTTATCGTTATCCCTAACTCAAAACACTATTAATTGTGCATGCCTTGGCGATACATCCATGCGTTAACCATGGGTGGACAACAACCGATCTTGCGCCTTTCTTAGCTGTTGAAACTCACAACTTATCCCTAAGCCGAATTAGTCTTCACCAACATTCGTTTGTATGAAAACCATGCTCATTCATTTCTTGAATCTAACTATCCTGATATTAGATAAATGGGCGAATTCATGAGATCCTCTCCCAATTCACTCACAATTAAAATTAAGAACCAAGAATGAACAAACTTTGAAATTGAATTGCAACTCAAAAACCTAAACAAATCCAAACGTTTTCACAACCATAAAAACATAACAACCTAAGCCAAGCAAAGTTTAGTTCATGGCTGGGTGCAAACGAAATACAAGATAAAATCTACCCAACATGAATCAAATGGAATAAAGAAGAAAGAAGAAGTAGATGTCGAGCAGCTCTAATTTTCTCTCCCCCTCCCCCTCTCTAGAGGATAGCGGCTTGTCTTCTATTTAATGGAGATGGCTAGGTCAAGTTCTTTGTTGATAAGGATGAGTTTAAGTTGGAATTAAATAATATAAATGAGATAAATCTCTTTTATTTATTTATTTATTCTCCAAAAACTCCTCATAAAGTCTTGGAATTTAATCTCCTTTTGATCTCTTCATGGAACTCCAACTCTTCTAGGATTTATCCTTGATTCTCGTAATTAAATTGGATTTATCCTATCAAAATCGACAACTCTCTTTTTCTTATCCTTAATTGCTTCGGCAATTTCCTACTTGCTTGGGCAATTAGATCCTGCACATACAAAAACACATACCAACAACACCTTTTCCACAAAAATCAATCGAATTATGTAATCAAACATGATAGTGAAGGAAACAATGAATTATGCATGAATGACTAAAAATGCAACTAAAATGAGCCTAAGTCTAACAATAATTAAGAGTAAATAAGGCATAAATATAGTAGTTTTACACACTTAACACACCCCCAAACTCAAACTATTGTTTGTCCTCAAGCAATGCAAAACTAACAATTACCTGCCAAGACTTTAATCATAAAAAATTTGGCTTCGTATCTGACTTCAATCCTCAGAACTGTAGCACAAAGTATGATTGCTTTTCAATTTTTCAGATGGCACAGAATTTACTTAAAATTAAACTAAAATGCTTGTGACAATGTGTGTGTACAGTTGTGTACAAGTTGATTTTCAGGATTCCATGTGAACAATAGGTTTTTTTATCAAATTAATTACCGGGGTATTTTATTGTTACAGAGCCAATTTCGGGCACCTCTAGCGATTTCTAATGTGTGATAACTAGAGCCGATTTCGGGCACCTCTAGTAAGAAAATATTTTTCAATCAATCTTAGTTGAGACTAGAGCCAGATAGGCACCTCTAGCTCACATTTTTAAGTTTAATTTTTACCCAATTTTTAAGCAACCTAAGTTCACTAAGTCTCTTTTAATCAATCAAGTTACAACAGTGTCAAATTATATTAAGCATCATAGTCAAATTCTAAGTGTTATCCATGCACATCCTAAAATTGAAATTTCTATCAATTAAGTGCAATGGCAAACTCGTCATAGGATATTCAACAAGTCTAGGCAAATTAAGTCCAATCAAATGCATGGCAAGTAATATATGCAACCTATATGCGATTACTAAAGATGAATGCAACTAAACATGAAACTAACTAGAAAAAACACCCCCCAAACTCAAGGGAAGCATTGTCCTCAATGCGTGCAAGTACAAAAAACTTTAAATTAAAATGCAAATGAGATAGTCGGAAAGGTCGTCACCTTGGATGATGAGTTTCCTTTGGGACATATCTTTGATTCATTTTGTGGTTTGAGGTGGCTGAGTGCGTCTGTCTGGTGGTGCGGCTTGAGCCCTCACTTCCGAAATCTCAACACTTTGTTCATCCTCTTTTTCGGTCTCTTCTGTAACACCCCTACCCGATTTGGCAGGAAATCGGTTCAAGAGCGTTATCAAGAAATGATACAAGCAAGAACGAGCAAGGAAAGGCTTAATCATCCCTATTAGATGAGTTACTTAACTAACAAGTAACCAAACATACAATATTTAACAAGTAACCATACATACATTATAGGTTACTAAAATTTTTCAATCAACATCATTATACAACTATTATCATTCGAATAGCTTAAGGGAGTACACATGCTTCCATTTCATTTCATTGTTCATTAACTTGATTTCATATAACATTTCATGCATACTTACTAAACAACATCCATTGTACATACCTTGATTCCAAGCAAGCATTTGCCACCCTTACCATTCGGCAATTACCATACAAGCTTATAAAAGTTACATATACAACATGACATGATCACACAAGTAATTATCACATTATACAAGCCATTCAAATAGCATAATAGTCTAGGTCAATTACTTTGAACATTCATTAGACTCATATCAATACTTGTATGCGCAGCAAGATACATTACCATTACATAGAATTATAGTTCATTACTTAATTTACATTAACCACAAAGTTCATAGCATGATAGGCCATTCAAGACATATATACATATATACAAGATCAAGTGTTCAAAATGCATGCACTAGACATTATATACTACTAAGTGCCACCAACTAGGGGAGTACAAAACAAGTATGTCCATACTTAGAAAAATCTTGTGTCTTGCTTCAAGCTCAAGAATGCAGGCTTCAGGATCAAGCAGCGATCGAATCCTCTAACCTGTGGTTGGGAAGGATGAAAACGAAAGTGATAAGTACAAGAATATACTTAGTGAGGTAGTAACTAGTTCTAACCCATTTGTTTTATCAAGTTAGGTGTTAATTAATCAAGAATGATCCAATTAAGGATTGCAAGGCAATTCGAATAGCACAAGATGCAAGAGACATTGAATCACAATTCATACTTTATCCATTTCAAGAAATCTGAAAATTCACGGTCATATATCAAGTAGTTCAAGATTCAAGTAGTTCATGTCAAGTAATTTGAGTAATCAAGGATTCATGTCAAGATTTAAGTAGTTCATGTCAAGCAATTCGAATAATCAAGGATTCATGTCATGATTCAAGTAGTTCATATCAAGCAATTTGAATAATCAAGGAATTCATGTCAAGATTCAAGTAGTTCATGTCAAGTAATTTATATATTCAAGATGATATTAGCTCATTTAATATCTTGAACACCATCATTGGTTCTTAGTTTAATTAGGTAATCAAGTCTCCAACCAACTGTCGCCACAAGATGTACCGTAGTACGCAAGATGTACCATAGTACTGTGTCGTAGTACTGGTCAACCCTCCTACTGTCGCCAAAAACCACACAAACGTACCCTTCGTCTGTCGCCAATTGGGGGCCTTAGCCCTGGACTGTAGTCCACCCTTACACAATGAGCTCTAGACTCTAAGGCATGCCCTTCTACCTATTCAACTGGCAACCAAGGTTGTTTGATTACACTTTATTTATTCAAGGATTTCAAGATTATACAATTCAAGATCATGTAGTCAAGAATCATTTCAAGCAAGTATAGCAATATTATGCTTTAGCCCTTAGGCCAATTGAGCCTTAGCTCTTTAATTTCATTTCGCATTTCATGTGTTTCATGCTCAAAGCAATTCATTCATGTTCATGGCAGTACATTTATTGTTTCAAGCAATGCATTTCATGTTCAAGACAATACACTCAAGTAGTATTCAATAAATCACACCCAAGGCATAAAGAATCAAGCAATTCTAATTGTACAACAAGTCAAGAATATAGACAAGTTCATATTTTATCTTATTTCATACTTCCCTTATAAATTATATTCAAGTTAATTTAGGTTCATTATATATTCAAGCACGAGAGTAATCATGCATATTTGGTTAGGACCTAAGTCCTAACTCTACTTGTAAACTACACTCACAATACTCCAAGCTTAGCTAGTCTTGGATGCAAATCCCCTTGTGTTTGCCACTAGCTTGGCCACTCCAATCTTCTTCCACAAGTTTTACTCCATGCTCTATCAATTCATACAAGTAAATCAAGGTCAAGACAAGTACATTCACTTATTCAAAACAAGACAACAATGCACATAATTCATTCATTTCAAACATCAAGGCTGCTACTATTGCCAAGCAACATGTGCACAGTTTACTTAAACATGCATATCTTTCATTCCGTACGTCGGAATTTCAATTGGTTTACACCGTTGGAAAGCTAATGTTATTGTCCTTCTAACCATATAAGCCTTGCATTTCAGTTCTTTACCAATTAATACAGATTTTTACTTAAAGACAGGTAATTACAACACTGGACAGCTTGCTCTGTCCTTAGTGTTTCTTTTCTACAATCCATTCTACAAATCCAAATTCAATTCAGTTTTGTCCTAATGAATTTAGACATATTAAGTCACTATACATTAAATTTTCAGCCTTAAATTCCATTTGTACAATTTGTAGTGATTTTTCAAAGTTGCTGCCCAGAACAGAGCATTCTGGGTAGATTACACTAGTTGGTGTTTCTAGCTTCATATTCATTCAAGCCATGATTCGAACATTATAATTCAACTTATATACATATTCTTACATGTCTAGGTCTGTCCAATTCACCTAGCAACATGATCAAAACAGGGAATTATGTACAACCAAGCAAGTTTACACATTTCCACTAGCAAAACAGTTTCATTCATTGTTACATTGAAATCATACTAATTCAATACCTAAATTTCCAGCAATCCTAGCAATTTACAGCATGAACATTCAAGTTTCCAGCAACATACACATCTTAAATTACTCTTTATTCTCACATAAACATAAAAATTGACATGTACATTATTCGAAACAACCAAGAAAATTTCTAGCAATTTAACACAATCTATCAATTGTTTATATACTTTATAAATGCTTAAAAGAAAGACATGAACATATAAATAGAAAATATTAATAATAATTAATAAAAAAATAAAATAATAATTATAATAAAAAATAATAAAAAATAATTAATAAAAAATTGACTTAATTCTTTTTTTATTGTATTTTTTATAGTATTTTTCTATTATTTATTCTTTTCTCAACTCTCAACATTTTTATTTAAAATTTACAATCATATTGACAACAGCGTATTGAACAAATATAATTCGATCATAGATAAATAGATCTATTTATCCTCGCCCACAAGTTTGACACTTCACTTCATTCAAATAATGGGTTCTTTCTATAGAATTTGTTGTGATATAATAAGTTTTTTTTTATTGTAATTGCATTGAAACAAAAAAATGGATAACAATGGAATGAATAAGACAGGAGGCGGTCCGCAAATTTTTACTTATTCTATTTCTATGCTATGTTTTTATCTGAGAATTTCGTAACTTTTTGTTTTATTCCAATTTTTGCTAATTTCGTGTTTTGATTGCCTCGTGCAATTCAATTTTTTTATTCCGATTATATCTACATATTCTAATTTTTTATAATTTTTTGGGGTTGTCTATAGGGGATGAATTTGGTATTTGGATATTATTTGTATCAATGCTCTGGTCAATCATGAATGATTGGTTATGAAATTATGTAAATTAATTAAAAAAATAGGAATTTTTCCGATCCGAAATGATGAAGAGGTAATTTTTTGATTTCTAGTATTAAATGTTCATGCAGTAAGAATAAGAGGGGATTGGCCGAGTATTCCACTTTTTTTTAGTCCTATTTAGGGAATAAACAGGGTTTTAGATATATACATAGAGAAAGCCGTGTGCAATGAAAAATGCAAGCACGGTTTGGGGAGGGATTTTTTATTCTTTAACTATTTAATGATTAATCAAATTTCATTTTAACAAGGAAATTATCTACTCCATCCGACTAGTTCCGGGTTCGAGTCTCGGGCAACCCATTTTTATTATCATATCGAAATGATATTCATAATAGAATATAGGAATCATATGGATATATATATCATATGTATATCAATCCGTATTTTTTTTGTAACGCCTATGATTAAAAAAATGATAAATCTAGATACGATCCTAGATGTATATTTTCTATTTGATATTGGTTGACATTCTTTCACTCATATATAACTATCTAATTTAGTTTATCAACCTGAACTGAAGGATAATAAAAAACGAAGATATCTATTCAATCCATTCAACTTATTTTCTAAAACGAAAGGAATAGGGAAAATAAAAGTTTATATTTCAACGAATCGCACGTAGAGATATTGATAAAACACATAGAGTTAATGGTATTTCATAACTAATCGATTGAGCAGCAGCTCGTAGACCACCTAAAAAGGAATGTACAATTACAGCTCTGATCACTTCTGATCTTTCTAGAGGTGTATCTGGTACTGCTTCCTTGATCACAGCAACAATAACGTCACCAATATGAGCATATCGGCGATTACTAGCTCCTATGACTCGAATACACATCAATTCTAGGGTCCCGTTGTTATCTGCTACATTCAAATGGGTCTGAGGTTGAATTATTTTTTAAATCTCTTCTTTCAAAAAACACGGGAAAATGAAATGCTTGTTCGAAATGCGAATCATAGTATTCATTGTTATGGGAATGATAATGAAAAACAAGAGATACTTTTTCTAGAAATATGGACAAATGGAAGTTTAACTCCGAAAGAAGCACTTCATGAAGCCTCTCGCAATTTGATTGATTGATTTATTCCTTTTCTACATGCGAGAGAAGAAAACTTACATTTAGAAAACAATCAACACAACGTTACTTTACCTTTTTCCGTTTCATGATAGATTAGCTAAACTAAGAAAAAAGAAATAACATTGAAATTTATTTTTATTGACCAATCAGAACTGCCCCCAGGATCTATAATTGTCTCAAAAAGTCCAATATACATACATTATAGGACCTTTTGAATAACAGTCGAGAGGACCTTATGAAAATTGAACACTTTGGTATAGAAGATGTAAAACAAATATTGGGCATTCTAGAAAAAAAGTAGAAAAGCATTTCAAAATTTATTTACCAAAATTTTGAATCCATTAATCCATTTAATCCACATTTAGTCCATTGGATTTATTTCATTTTTTCTAAAGCTAAAGTAAAAAAAATGAAAATGGATTTTGAACCTTCAGCACAATCCATAGATTCGGACCAGAATTGAATAAATGTATCTAGGGAGAATTCACTTTGGCTTTGAAGTGACTACTCCCTAGACACGCACATCATGATATTTTTTAAAATTGAATCAATTTAAAAAATACCTAAAGTTAGGGATTTATCAATCGGTAATGTTGCTCCAATACCCAACCAAAGGGCTACTGCAGTACCAATAAAAAAACGGTTGTCGCTACTGGACGACGAAATGGATTTTGGAATTTATTAACATTTTCCAAAAAAATAGCTAATAAAATTCATAGTAATTATGAATAACTAATAGATAGTTAATAGATCAGATCGTAATAGTTTGCTGAATTCCTATGGATACAAAATTTCTATTATTTGATATTTGAGCCCGCTTAGCTCAGGGGTTAGAGCATCGCATTTGTAATGCAATGCTCATCGGTTCGATTTCGATAGCTGGCTTTCCCTATTTGTTTTCTTTTTGAATTTTTTACTTGATTTATAATGTTTTTTTTGAAATCTTTGAAATCAAAGAACATTTTAGAAAATATAGTCAGAGGAACTATATACGGAGCAATTAGGCATAAATTGATACCGACTCCTCAGAATTTGGTAACTTCGACTCCATTAACAACCACTTATGAATCCTTTTTTTGGATTACACCCATTGTCTCAAGTTTTGGATCGAACAAATCCATTGACACAAATAGTTCATGGGAGAAAATTGAGTTATTTGGGCCCCGAAGGCTTGACCGGGTGAACTGCTAATTTTTGGATACGAGATATCCATCCTAGTCACTATGGACACATTTGCCCAATTGACACGTCTAAAGGGATCAATGTTGGACTTATTAGCGATGTATGGATTATCGAGAAGAGATGAGCTGTGGTGGTCCCCCCGGACCGCCCAGATCCCACGAGTGAATAGAAAGTTGGATCTACATCAGATCTCACCTGAATCGCCCCATCTATCCTCCTGAGGAAAAGTTTGGTTTCAAACCCCGGTTCAAATAGGAGAAGTACGCCATGCTAATGTGCCTTGGATGATCCACATCTCAGGGTCAGTCTATTACGCAAGCTAGGCGGGTCCCACCGTTCTGATTTCAGTCTTGCTGTGGTGCTGCCTCAAGCTCTCAACTCCTATCTCGGAAGGACAAGGAAAGAGTTTTATTCCCTTTCTCAATATGGATAGTACTTCTCTAAGTGAATCCCTTCTTTTTTGGCTTATGAATGAGAATGCTTGCATAAATGGCAGCCATAGTCATGCATACGCTTTGGTTGGTTACCAGATTGAGACTATAGCTTTAGTGAGTCAACTAGCCTCTTTGGGAGCCCTCAATCAGTTTTGAACACTGATTCGAAACTCTTTCAGCCCTTTAACACAATCTATCAATCGTTTATATACTTTATAAATGCTTAAAAGAAAGACATGATCATATAACATTTCTTGCATCAATTAAACAAATTCAATCTTAACATAAGATCAATCTAATACATGGCTAAACAAATTTAATACATTTTCTTCTAAAACAAGCACAAGAGTGACCTAGTCGATCGAAGTCTTAAGTTCCTAAGAATGGTGTAAAGTTCTCCCTTTTATCTCTAAGGTTCGGTTATGAGAGGAAGAAGGAAGGAAAAAGATGATGTTCAATTGTGTTTCTCTTTCTTTCATCTACAATGGACGACCATAACACTCCCCCTTGCCACATGTGATTTTACCTTGCCACTTGTGTTCCACTATTACATAGTGGTATAATTACACATGCAAGTTTGTGGTTTTACTCTTATTTCAATTTGGTCCTTTTAGTTTGGCACTCAATCTTTCTTTTCATATTGGTCCTTTTAGTTTGGCTTTACAATTTGGTTAGCCTACTCTTCCAACTTTTGTTTTGGGTCCCTTATTCCTTCAATTAACTTTCACTTCTTTCAATTCGATTAACACATAATTTTAATTAATCAATGATTTAGATAGTAGTAACATTCCTAGTCCCGGTTTAGGGTTTTACATCTTCGATAATAGAAGCTTTTCACTTCTACTTTGATGGCTCGACCGATGGCGACTTCATTATTTTGGATATGCTCTCGTCCAAATCTCTAAATCCATGTAAAGATTCAGTCCGAGAAGGTTTAGTCATAGGGGTTTTACCTTTATCTAGTGCGGCAATTACCGTGGCTGTAACCCCCTTGACTCGGCCTAGATGCCCAATCGAACCAAGAAGGCCATATTAGGTTTGTTGTAGCAAACCGAAGAGATACAACAAAACCCGGTCCATCTCTTTTCCTTTTTATCTTATCAAGATGCCAATTATTAACCCTACATGTTCATGCAGACATCAGGTGCAACCCGAACTCAATCAGGCATCAATTTGACATCAAATTGATCACATTTACAATTTAGGGACCAAATTGCAAATATAGAAAATTTTAGGATTAAAGCTCACTTTTAAGTTACCAACCTTTAATTAGTCAAGTTCCAAACTTTCATCTCAAATTTTAGCTCAATCCGATCATTCCATGACATACAATTGCATTGGCAAGATTCAGGGACTAAATTGTAAAGATGTCAAAACTGTCCAAAGTGTCAATAACATAATTAATGGTCATCTGTACCAATACAGGTAAACCCGTATCGATACGGATTGAAACACCCTATTTTAGTACACCTCTATGCCGTATCGATACGCCTAACTAAAATACCAAACTTTTGAAAACCTTGATTATTATACCGATACGGCTCTCCTAGCATTTTGATACACGGGGTTGGGACGAAAAAGTTGATTTCCAGTAGCTGAGACCCGTATCGAAACACCCATTACTGTACCGGTACGCTAAGACCAAAATGGCCTAGGCGTATCGAAACATCATCCCGCGTATCGATCCCTCAAGCCTAAAAATGCCTAGCCGTACCGATACTATCCCCCGCGTATCGGTACGCCTGGACCTTTAATGTCACATTTTGCTGGTTTTTCATCCCAAAACCATACTCTAACCACTCCAACAAGCTTAAAACACAACACCAACATGACAAACATATATCAAGCCAACTAGCATCACAATTCTAACAACACAACAAGGCTTCATGCAACAAAAAGGAAATCTATAGGCATGTTTCCTAATATGCATCCAACCAACATATCAAAAGATAAACCACCACCAAAATCAATCCTTGAAGGCCATATACAACCCAAGAGCAACTAAAGAAACATGCTCAAACAGGGAGTTCCACAAAACATCTCCCAAAACAAAAACAAGTACCACATTGCCCTTATTCATTATAGTCTAGTCTCTAACATACTTTGGAAACAAGTCTTGCCAAGATCCCCTTGCTTCTTGCTACCTCCTGGGGCTTTAATTCTCTACATTGATGGACAAAGAGGGCGTAAGAACACATGGCTTAGTGAGGAATTCTCAGAACAAAACACCATCAATGCATTTAAACCATTTTCTTTACATCATCATTAGACAAGTCCAACAACAAAAGAGTTCATCGGATACACGGATTCAACAAGTATTAACCCAACACTTCAATCCATCTCAACCGGAATAGCGATACAATCACAATCGTGGTATAATAACAACCTGGTACACTTTCAACCCACGGGAACACCAACCCCTTTCGTCGGTTAGATGCTTAACCCACTAATGGGAGTTTTCGATACTGATTAACCCCTCTACCGTTAGGGTACTTGGATGGAGTATTCGGTATGCCGTATAAACCCCTCAACATTCAAGGTGACTTATTTACAATGCACACAATCCTATGGCCGGCCAACTATATCCAATAACAATTTTAATACCACATCACTTGCCAATATAATTAACCAAATAACATTTACCTCATTGTTTTAACAAGCATTAAACCATTCCATTTCCAAAGCAACAACCATGCTTTAAAACACAAGTATAAACCATACTTACAAAGATCACTCACCATGTGCATCATTCAACAAAACATGCTTAAAAATAGTATATCGAATACTTTAAAACATGCTTAAACAATAGGTACATGAACATTAAACCAAGTGCATAAAATCATTCGAACAAGCACGACCGAGAGAGTAAAACCACTTTGTACTTACTTTCGAGTCTAGGTAAGCGTTTTAAGCTCTATCTTAACTCCCAAAACTCTGTTCCCATAACATCAAAATGCTTTAAACCACATTTTCACTCACCGATACGTGAAACCTCGATTTGCCAACGTGAAATCAAGTATCCAAAACCTTCAACGCTTCTCCAATAACATTCAGATCAACTTCCCCCTATTGTGAAGTTTCTCCCTCAATTGACTTGTGAAAAGCTAAGAAAACATGAGATTTCAATGAGATTTTGCAAAACAAAGTTAAAGAATCAAGTTAAACTCAATAATCTGAGTGAAAAGAATCTTTCACCTCTGGATTTTGATGAAATTATGATTGTTTGGCCGAAAAGAAGTTGAGAGAAAAGGTTTAGGAAAAAGTTACGTAGGTTTTCTTTAAAACTAACTTAGATATTTTAATCCCTCTTAAACCACCTTTAAAACACATGTTCAAAATTATTTAATTGAAGGGAGAAACCATCAGCAAAAACTTGGTAATTTAGCTCCTTAAGGATTCTAAGAATTTGACCCTTTTCATTTTTGTCACTTTAAAACAGTTTTCAAAAATCACATTTTGGTCACTAACCAAAATGTCACATTTCCAAATTCCATTTTTCAAAATTTATTCCACCAAAAATCAATATATATTAAAAGATGGTTTTTAAATTTTTCCATATTTTTATCTTACCAAAATATACGGTCTCGAAACGACTCGAATCCTTACTCCGGTCCACCGGACCATCTAATAAACCACCAAACCGCTAAGCCCTAAAACTGGGGCGTTACAATGGCATCCTTAGTTTTCAGGGAAAGTAGGCTGGTAGGAAACACTGGGAACGGCACGGTGTTGTCGGGGTACTTCTCAAGGATCACTCGTGTGATAGCTACATTATGGTCCCTCATGTACTGCATGAATTGCAATTGTTGGGCCTCCATTCGCTCTAATCGATGGGATAGTGGGTGGATCATCTCTTCGATTCGATCCATGCCTACCGAGGCAGGTTCACTAGCCTGGGCATCAGGACTTGCCGAGGCATCAAGAATTTCCGAGCCATCTTTGGTTGCCTAGGCAATTTTCAGTGCAGGGGATCTCTTTGGCAAGGCTTGTTCTTTTGCCGGTTCTTCACCCATAATCCTCAAGTATTGAGTGTGATTCCACCCGGTTCTGGAAGGTAATTTCTCATCCATTGGATCACTTGGTACTTTTTCTTTCTCGCATAGTTGGGATATTAAGCTTGGGAAGAAAAGAGAACCTACATCCTTTTGACTACAAGCGAATATCTCATCACAAATAAGTTGTCCAATATTTATAATTCGCTTGTTTAAAATAGAATGCAATAACAAAGATGAGAATATGAAACTGTGTGTTGTGTGTAGTCGGCATTAAGCAAGTTTTAACAAATTTATTCTACATTTTTGCCTCAGATTTTAACATAAGGTGATTTACCGTGTATTATGAATGTCGTTGCAAGTTTACAGAAACAAAGAGTAATAGAGAGGAAAAAAAGTTTGATAGAAAGAATAGATAATTCTTAGGTTTTGCATGCCACTCTAGCTCCCCAACGAGCCCTTTTTAACAACCAACAAAGAGTCTCAATCAGCACAATAATTAAGGACAAAATCAGTTAAGCCACATGGAGTTTTTCTCTCCCTAGTCCCTCGGTGCATTCCTGGTGCATTTTCTGGAGTTGGAATATTGTTGGTTCCCTGAACCATAGTTGGCATTTGGGGGTAGAATCTGGTGTCCGCAACGTTACCTCCCCGTAAAGATGGAACCTTGTCCTCAAGGTATGGCTCGATGCTGATCTGAGTGTTGCGGAACATTGGAAATGGAGTTAGTTGCTACAAGGGTCATCCTCTACATTGCTTCAACTGGGAAATGTGGAAGATCGAATGAATCTTGTTTATGTCGGGCAACTCGAGCCTATACGCCACCAGACCGATGCGTTGAACGACCTTGTAAGGCCCAAAGAAACGAGGACTCAGTTTCTGGTGGCGGTTCAAACGAAGCAAAAGGTGACGATACGGTTGAAGACGGACAAAGGCCCAGTCACCTACAACTAGCTTGACCTCCATACGTTGTTTATCCCCCTAGTTCTTCATTTGCAATTGAGCTTGGACCAAATTATGTTTCAACTCGCATAGGATTTTATCTCTGTCCTGAAGCATCATATCTACTTGAGAGTTAAAGAGCCACCATCAACGTAAGAAACCAGCGTGCTGGGTCACATCCATAGAGTGCCTTGAACGGAGTCATACCCGCAGAAGCTTGAAATGTAGTGTTATACCAAAACTCTGCCCTTCCTAAATATGACTCCCATTTACGTGGTTCATTACCGGTCATACAACGGAGATACATTTCCAAATAGTGATTCAACGCTTTCGTTTGACCGTCAGTTTGTGGGTGATATGCAGAACTGCGATAGAGTTCGGTGCCTTGTAGCTGAGCGAGTTCCGTTTAGACTAAACTAATAAAAATCAGGTCCCTATCACTGTCCATAGATCGTGGAATACCATGTAACTTGACGATACCGTGGACCATGGCCTTAGCAATGTATGGTGCATCATACTGGCGAGGTAACGCGATGAAATATCCATATTTGGTTAAGCGATCGACAACCACCAAGATAGCTTCCTCACTATTTAATCGAGGCAAGCCGGTGATAAAATCCAAAATAATATCCTTGAAGACTTGTTGCAGAATTGGTTGAGGTTGAAGAAGACCCGCTGGCACTATGTTGTTGCTCTTGATTCTCTGGCACGTTTGGCAAGTGGAAACAAATAGCTGAACATCTTTCCGCATCCCTTGCCAAAAAAAATTGCTGGATAAACGACGAAATGTTCTGGTGATTCCAGCATGACCCCTATTGTAGAGCTGTGAAATTCTCCCAATAGCCGTGAACACAGGGCACTTTCATTGGGCACCACAACTCGACCATTGAACATAAGCAACCCCTGGTGAACGGTGTAACCTGGGACTGCCAACTTACCCTCCTGAATGTCGGTTAACAATGTAGGCACTATCGCATCATATTTGCTTGTTGTGCGAATATCTACCAACACACCAAACATCAGACGTGTAAAGGCGAACAACTGACCACCTATTTCACGGGATAAGGCATCGACAACTGTATTGAGCCTGCCTGGATGATATTTTATTTCGAAATCAAAGCCGATCAACTTCACCAACCACTGTTGTTGTTCTAGAGTCTGAATCACCTACTGAGTTAACTCTCGGATCATGGGCTGGTGATGTGGGAGTTGGTAACAGGGGAGGCAGTTTTGAAGTAAAAGATATGCCCGATGGACGTCGATCCTGTAAGCGAACTTCATGAAACCTTGCCAATGCCTGAGCCTCGATCATGGACTTAGAACGGTGGCTCAATACTTCATTCTTAATATCCGATCGAAGTTTAGAAATGAAACAATCCAATAAAAACTCCTCACACAAGTTGGATGTTCGAAGTGCGAAAACCTCAAACGGTTCTAATAATCCGCCAGCGTGGTCACGTGCAACAGCTTTGACAACTGCCCAGTAGAGGACTCAATCTCTATGACTGTAAAATATTTTCGAATAGCCTCCACCAATTGGTTCCAACCAGCGAGCTATTGTTGCCTTTGCATCCACCGAAACCACTTTCTTGTCGTCCCTATCATCCAAAACAAAGCATCGTGACCCTAGGATGATCATTTGTACCGTAAAACTCGAAGAAGTCTTGGGCTGATGCAATCCATTCTTTTGGATCATCGCCGGTAAATGGGGGAAGCTCTACTTGAACTGGCTTTGGAGGAAAAGGAAAACTGCCATTGGCCTCCGTGCGTACCTTCGCTTTTCCCCTCGTCATTGAGCTGTCGGCTGTAAGATCACCGCCTGTCGAAAGTGTCACCGATAATCCCAACTGAATAGAGATGTTTTGAAGCTAACGTGCCATCTCTTGGAGGGTGGTTTGGGTGGTGGCGTTCCACTTCTCCTGGTTCACCACATGGTTTTCTAAAGCAGTGAGTGTCTGTTCATGTCGAGTCGTCGTGTTCTGAAGAGAGCGGATAGATTCGATGTTGTTCACCATGTTCTTCGACACAATGAAAGCACCAAAATGTTATGAATGTCGTGGGAAGTTTGCAAAAACAAAGAGTAATAGAGAGGAAAAGAAAGTTTGATAGAAAGAAGAGATAATTCTTAGGTTTTGCATGCCACTGTAGCTCCCTAACGAGCCCCTTTTAACAACCAACAAAGAGTCTCAATCAACACAATAATTAACTAAGGACAAAATTAGTTAAGCCACATGAAGCTTTTCTCTCCCTAATCCCTTGGCGCAATCCTGGTGCATTTCTTGGAGCTGGAATATTGTTGGTTCCCTGAACCATAGTTGGCAACGGGCTCTTGCTATCTGCAGCATTTGGAGGTGAAATCCTGGTGTATGCAACACCGTCCCTTTTAAGGCTCCTTGGTTCCATTCGGCACCTTCGATTATGAGGTCCTTGAACACCTTTTCGACTTCTTCGATCGTGATGTTGTCCACAAAGGCTTTATGTTCATCTTTCGTAATGTATATCCCATAGAAAGTGTTGATGGTGTCGGCATCAATAAGGATAGCCCTGCCACGAACATAAACATAGGGGTTGTTTGGGTTAGGAGAATGAGCATAAAATTCTCTTACCCATGATACATTGCCGGGCTTTGGTTGATAGCAAATGATTTGCCATTTATGGTGCTCGATAATTGTGAAGATGAACGCATCAAGGATAAAGTTCTTGCAGGAGATGGTGTAGGTGAATCCTTGCTCCTTCCATACCTTGTAGTTTGCAAACTTGGCTAGATATCTCTCCTCAATGGTTGGTGCTGCAAATCGGCAGAATGGTGGTTCCTTGGATGAACTCGGGTGAGCCATAGTTTTGAGATTTTTGGATTGTTGTTGTGGTAGAAAGTAAAAACAAAGAAATAAAAAGAAAGAAAGTTTTGAGAGTTCAAAGAGTAGATGGAGTTTGAAAGTTTAATGGTGAAGTAGGATATAGTAAAGATGATGGTTATTTTAGGCTAATGGGAGGAAAGAAAAGAAAGTAGGAAAGAATGATGGAAATAAAAGATGATGAGGGGATTGGTTAGGGTATGCGGCTAGAGGGATAAAAGGGATTGTAATTAGGGTAAAAACTAATATTTAAATAGGCCTTTGTAAGCCCCCAAAATCAGCCCATTATTCCCTCTTAAGGATAAACTTCAATTTTTAATCCAACTCCTTATCTCGAACTCTTTTCCTAAAATTCAAACACAAATAAAAAGATAAACATTAATTCAAAATAAAAATAAAATTAAATAAATACAGATAAATAAGATAAACTGAAAATTATAAAAAATAATTATCCTAAAAAGTATATGGAAAGATAAAATTTAAAACTTAAAATACGAAATAAAAAAACAAAATTAAAAATAAGTTCGAAATTAAAAACAAAACTAAAAAGTAAGAAATACTAAAGGATAGCATGATCATGCATCTCCTAGAGTAACCACTTCCTTATCTCGCTCAACATGGGTGCCGGTATAGTGCTTTAACCTTTGTCCGTTAACTTTGAATTCATGTCCGTCAATGGTGGACTTGATTATCGCGGCACCATGGGAGAATGGTTTTATTACCTCAAATGGCCCAGACCATCTCGATTTTAGTTTTCCGAAAAGAGTTTTAACCGAGAATTGAAGAGAAGAACTAATTGCCCGAGCAAAAATTGTCGCGGCAATAGCTTCTTGTCGTGCAAACGCTTCGTCTTCTCCTTGTAAATTCTCGCGTTGTTGTAGGCTATGGCATGAATTTCTTCGATCTCGTTGAGGTCCATTAATCGCTTTTGCCCTGCACTTTCCCAATCCATGTTAACGGTTTTTATTGCTTAATAAGCCTTATGCTCGATCTCCACAGGAAGATGGCAAGTCTTGCCGTAAACAAGTCTGTAAGGCGACATGCCTAAAGGTGTCTTGAATGTTGTTCGATAGGCCCATAGTGCTTCATCAATTCTTGCAGACTAATCCTTTCGAGAAGGATTGAAAACTTTTTCAAGGATAGCCTTCAATTCACGATTGGAAATGTAACACCTCAGTTTTGGGCTTAGCAGTTTTGAGGTTTATTAGACGGTCCGGTGGACCGAGTTAGAGATTCGAGTCGGATTTGGGACCGTATATTTTTTTTGGTAAGATAAAAATATAGAAAATAGTTAAAAATCATCTTTTCATATATATTGATTTTTGGTGGAATCAATTTTTGAAAATGGAAATCGAAAATATGATATTTTGTGTTAGTGACTAAAATGCGATTTTTGAAAACTGTTTTAAGTGACTAAAATAAAAAGGGTCAAATCCTTAAAATTCTTAAGGAGCTAATCAACCAAGTGTTTGCTGGTGGTTTCTCCCTTCAATTAAATCATTTTAATCATGTGTTTTAAAAGGCTGTTAAAATGGATTAAATATCTAAACTTAGTTATTAGCTTTTAAAAGAATTTCACGTAACTTTTTCCTAAACTTTTTCTCTCAACTTTTTTTTCTTCCAAACACTCAGAGTTTTATCAAAATCTAGAGGTAAGAACTCATTTCTCTCAGATTATTGATTTTAATTTGTTCCTTTAACTTTGTTTTACAAAATCTCATTGAAATCTTGTATTTTCTTAGCTTTTAACAAACCATTTGAGGGAGAAATAACATAACAAGGGTAAGGTTCGTAATCTCCTTGATTTATAAGTTGTAATGTGGTTTTAATGTTTTATCCATGTTTGATTGAGTTATTTTGGAAATTTGGATGAATCATGGTGATTTTCGAAAGTGGATTTGATTTCCAGTAATTGAGATGGATTTAATATATGTTTTGGATGTATTTTGATGTTGATAAGTTGTTTTTTATCAATAGAATCCTGAAACTCTTGAATCTCTAATTAGTTAGGTTGCTAATTTTGAGTTATTGTGGTAATATTTGAGTTTAATCTTTGCTGGAGGTAAAAGAATGTTGTGAAAGGGTTTTTGGATGTTGTTAGATATTGATTGAAGGCTTGAATTGTTGTTTTATGGATGGGTTATGTTTTGGAAACGTTTGATGGTGTTTTCAGGGTGTTTCGGATGGTTTTTGAGTGGGCAACTTAGGAGTTGCGGGAGATTGTTGTTAGGCAATGGTTTGAATGCATTTTAATGCATTTATTGTTAGGCAATGGTTTGAATGCATTTTAATGCATTTATCTTCTGGTTGTATGTGTTTAAAATAGGGGATAATCAAGGCGACGAACCTTGACGTTGTTTAGTTACTTGCTGGGAGCTTGATTCGCGTTGGCAAGGAAGGCGAAGCGTATTAGTGAGTGGAAACTGATTTTAATTGCTTCACAAAGGTTTGTAAAGGTTGTTGGGAGTTTAGGGTAAGCGTGAGATGCTTACCTAAGCTCGAAAGTAAGTTCCCTTATTTTGCTCTTGAATATCGGTTTAGATATGAGCATGTCGTTGCATGTTTTGGTGATAAACATGGCACCAACGTCTCATCATATGGTTGCTTCTCTTTTATCGTCTACAACATCGAAGGTTTTACTTCCAACCCTGCTAACAACCCACCATCACGTATCAAACTCAATCGCGCAAACATTGCCCTTAACTCCACTGCGGCTTTTCTATTCAAGGCATCCGCTACCACGTTCGCCTTTCCCGGATGATACTCAATCGTTAGGTCATAGTCCTTAAGAAACTCCAACCATCTTCGTTGCCTAAGATTTAACTCCTTCTACGACATCAAATACTTCAAACTTTTGTGATCCGTGTACACGATACACTTCTCACCGTATAGATAATGTCGTCAAATCTTCAAAGAGAACACCACCGCAGCCAACTCAATGTCATGCGTATGGTTCTTGTGCTCGTGCATCTTCAACTGCCTAGATGCATAAGCTACCACCCTTCCTTCCTGCATCATCACACACCCTAAATCCACGTACGATGCATCACTATATACAACAAACTCCTTCCATGATTCAGGTTGAATTAAGATTGGAGCTTGCGTTAAAGCTTCCTTCAACTTGTCAATAGCTTGCAGCCTAGCTTCCGTCCGCTCAAAACTCACATCCTTTCGCAACAACTTCGTCAAAGGAGCAACAATCTTTGAAAAACTATCCACGAAGCGTTAGTAATATCCTACCAATCCCAGGAAACTACGGACCTCCGATACAGACTTCGGTTGCTTCAAATTCTCAATGGCCTCAACTTTCTACAAATCCACACAAATACCCTCGGCCGAAACAACATTTCCAAGGAAAACCACCTGCTTGATACAAAACTCACATTTACTTAGTTTGGCATAAAGCTTGTTATCCAATAGAATTTGCAACACAATTAGAAGATGTCGATCGTGATTGTAACACCCCCTTCCCGTGACCGTACACCGAACACGAGTTGAAAATGTCACTGTAACACCCTTAATGTATATTCGATATTCTAATACACATTAAAGATGTTACTAACTGATTTTACACTAATTTTTAGACTTGTAAATTTTTTTAATATGCAAAACTAATTTGATTAAACAACCCTTTCACGGTTTTCATTAAATTACAAATCTATCTAGAGTCACCTAGTTTCGACCCTGAATTGGTTTATAAAATACTTTAAGCAGTTATTAAAATGAAAATATAATTCAGGGTGAAAACTATGTGTGTTGTCTAGACCCTTTCTTGATTTTAAAATCGCTATGCGATAATCAACCAACTAAGTTTAAAATCATTTGAAGTATCTTTTATAATATTCTTAATTCCTCAAACTAAGTCATGCTACTAAATCATACAAAATAGCTACATATTTTACATATATACATGCCCCACTATACTAGGATGTGGTGATACTGATAATACCGAATAACTTGATCCAATGATGTGCAGCTCCTCCTCAGCTATCTATTCCAAAGTACCTACGTGTGATACAAAACACACGTTAAATATAACTTAATGAGGCATAATTATAATAATGTAAAACAATGATTATAATAACACAGCTCTACAGATTGGCAAGCGATTTCTAATTGCAGTTGATAACATTTTAAACATGTATAGAACTACCTTGCATGTATAATTTATTTAACCAATATAATATTCAAATCATAGGATTATATCTATCTTATCAGTCTTGTGTACATTAAGTTTTTTAGCTTAACTAATTGCATACCTGTATTTCAAGTATTATAGCCAAAGTATAAAACCATGCCATCTGTAATGCAGGAATAATAGTATATCATGACTATCTTAAGAATCTTGATATCAATGGTTCATGATCATCAAGTAGTCATGCTTTCATTACGCAATCATTCACATATCATATTCTCTAATATAGTCATACTTTCATCATGCAATCATTTGCATATCATATTCTCTAATATAGTCCAAAGTACAAAATCATGTGATGACATAGTACGCGAGTCATCACGACACCGTAGTGTCTACAACACCGTAGAATCTGCATCGCCAAAGCGATTGAGATGAGTATTTACTTGAGGACGCCCTTTGTTCCTTGCACAACACCTTAGTGTCTATCTCAGCACCGTAGTGCCTACATTATCTCAGCGTCGTAGTGCCTACATTGTCTCAGCACCGTAGTGCCTACATTGTCTCAGCACCATAGTGCCTACATTGTCTCATTAGTACTTGGGCATAACAATATAATACTTTCACCTTCAATATCCAATTCATCAATACTATCAACCATAATTCGATAATGAACATTTCATACCCAAAATCTATAATCTGATTTATCTCAAATAAATTATTATGCTAAATCCATATATCACATATGCTATTTAATATTTCTTTGATTAACATACATTTTCATTATTATCAAAGTTGACTGATTGCAAGTCTTCTTCACATCATATATATATATAAACATATAAAAATGCATTCATTCATCTCCATATATAATAAATAAATAAAAATTACACTCATTTGGGCCATTTATTAGCTTGCCTCACTAAGTTCTACTCGATCCTTTCCTTCATAGTACCTCGAATCTTCTTTGATTCGGATTTGATTTCATTATCCACATAAATATAAACAAACATTTGTTAGATTCATTTCTAACAAAAATTCAATCAAGCTATCTAATCATTTAACATAAAAATTTCCATAATTAACTTCTAGTTTATACTAAATTCTTATTTTTCTACTTGTCAATTTAGTCCCATGACTTACTTCAAACCACCAATTCATCGTCTTCTTCATCAAATAGTTATTCAAAATAATTCTCTCTAATTTTCTTTTTTTGCCAAAATAGTCACTAAAATGCCAAGGTAAGGATTCAAACTTCTTAACTTTGTAATTTAGTCCTCAAATCAACATTACTACCTTAATTCTATTATTTTATCTAAAAAATCAGATTTAATCCCCATCCAAGAATTCATTTTCCTATTTGGTCACTCGATTTTGACAAATTTTCAAAATGGTCACTAATTCGATTCAACATTGGTTTAGCATTCTAACATCAATTTCACATCTCCAACATCATTAATTACATAAATACACTCAAATTTCATAAAATTCAGATTCGGTCCCTTAACTTTGAAGCTTGCCTAATTGGTCCCTATGTATTCTAATTTTAATTCTAACTTCATACAACATATTCGATTCATAAAATCTCATAATCATAATTTTCATAAAATTTTCCCATTATTTTTCCATGTGACCGAATTGGTTAGTTGGCTTCTCTAGGCTCATTTTTCATCCAAACAACATTCTAGCATGCTTAAATAATTTTCCAACATATATTCTTTATTTCCAAAAATTAACATTTAAATCCCCAATTTATTCCTACTTGCCAAATTTGAGTGTCTAACCTTTTCACAAACTTTATTTTAGTCCAAATGCCATAATCAAGCTTCTAAATTCATAATCTCTTCAAATCCATCACTAGGATAATTTTCACAATATTTTCCCTAATTTACCAAGCATGCAAAAATAGTCACTTAAAGGACTAGTTGAGGATTTTTCATTCTAGCATCAAAATCAAGCTTCTAATATCAGCAATCTTTCATTTTCATTATCAATTTCAAAATCCTAAATAAAATCCCAAATTCTAGGGTTAGGGGTTTTAATCCTTAAACATGAAATTAATCACAATCTAAGCTTGATTTCATCTCTATAACACTAAATTTGCATAGTTCAAGCTTCAATCTAAACATGGAACATGAAACCCTATTTTATCTCTCTTCAAGAACATAATCAAATCTTCATAACTCTTGATAAAATTAATATCAAATAAAAGAGAATTGAAAATAGATCAACATTTTATCAAAAACATACCTTGAATCTTGTTCGGGAGCCTTCAAAATGGCTAGGAAGTTTTTTTGTGTATTTCCCCCCCCATTTTTCTCTATTATTTCGAATTGAAGAGGAGGAAGATGAAAATTTTTGTTCATCTTTTTTTAATTTATGCCACATGTAATAATAAATTGAATTTTTTATTCAATTTAGCCCTTTTTCCAAAATTAACCTTCAACTGAATCATAATTTACAAGTTACCATTCTAGTTCAATTCCAACCAAATTCTATTCAACTCTAACCAAACTAGAGTAATGCTTTCACATGGGAAATTACCATATTACCTATGATACTTTCAAAATATTCCAAATTTGCCATTGTGGCCAAATTACCAAAACTAGTCACTTAAATCACTAATTTTGCCATTTTTGTAAAAATCCAACTATTCTAGTTAGATCACAATCCACCAATTAATAATTTATTCATAAAAAATATTTTATGAATTTTTCGTGACTTATGGTGCAGCCTCTGAAATTTCGATTCGATCCTATTTCTCGATATTCACTTACTACTTCTTCTACGATTCCCCTTCACCGGGCTATCAAATAAATTCTAAAAATTCCTTATTTCCATATCTGAAAAATAAATAATATTATCAAATAAAATATTCCATATTTATGAAGTCAAACTTAAAATTTTGACTCGGTCCAATATACTGATAATTTTACCCGAAATCTTTATCGGGTAAAATTTCTCTTAATAATTCTTTATCAGATATTCATACGAATAATATTAACTCGAACTAATTCCTTTTTATCAGTCTCAAGTACTGACATAAGACCTTCCCAATACGTCACCCATCCTATGCCTTGAGCACGCTTAACTTTGCAGTTCAATGGAAATTTGATATCTTATACTGCATTTTTATTCCCGGGATCTACATCAGATTTTTCTCCATGATCTATTTAATCTATGTACAGGATAAAATAATTACTGATAAATTCTCCAAATATTCATAAAATAATATGTTATAACTCTTCCAAAGTCTATGGGGAATCATCTCCGAAATTTTAGCTTGATCTGATTTACCGATTAAATGCCAAGAATTTTATCGGTTACTAATTAAATTCCTTAATCAAAATAATTATAGGATTCATCCTGAATTGAACTAAAATATTTCCAACACTTGGAAATGACTTTTATAACCTTCCTCTATCATATGGTAAAATATCATAATTTTTTAGTTCGATCTAGGTATCCAAATTCCACTTAAACTTTGACTGCGATTTCCCAATAATCGAAATATCAGATCAAACCAGTAATTCTTCATTCGATCCACACTAATGGGTGCTCTATCTATTTATGAAGTAAAATACCTAACTTTTGGAAAATTGCTACTTTGGTCCTTCAACTTTTCATATATCAACTTGTACCACCCAAGTTTTAAAAACTTATCATTTTGGTCACAAAACTGTAACCTTGAATTCCCATTCAAATTTTCCTTGGATTTTAACCAAATTTTGCGAGTATCCTATTTTACTCGTGCTTTATCACATGACTCCTTAAAACCTTAGAAATTTCTTTTCTATAGTCCATAATTGAAAAAATCCTAACTTTTGCATTTTTTGTCATTTTAGTCACTAAATAAGCTTTTAAGCCCTTATCTTAGTACTAAATGACCCTTAATCAACATAGCAAATTTTGGGTATTACATTCACAACTTTTTAAAATAGATCTTTTAACCAAAATCTAGGGTGATTTAAAAAAATTTGGAAAAACTTCCCAATAGCCACCCATCATAATATTTCTATAACCCAATCACACTTAACATCAATTAATACCGATATAAAATATTTATTCGAGTTTTGATTATAGAACTTTTTACATAAGGTATACATACATACTAAAATAATTTATTTTACAAAAGGGTTTCTAATATAATTATTCGATATCTAATTTGTATAAAATATATCAAATCAGACTATTTAACACCAAACTATAGATATAATAATCAATTTAAAACAGTTTACGTCGCTATTATAGGCCCCGATAATTACTTTAACAAAATAGACATATTTATGAAATACATGCTACTATTAAACATACAAAAGACAAATGTCATGATTACCAAAATACCTGTCGATTATCTTCTATACAGAATGATGAAGAAGCAAAGGTTGTCATCTACTAATCCCAATCACCTACGTGTATAACATAAATACACACTGAGCATATCTCGGTGAGGCATAGAAATATGTAACATGTAAATTACGGTATAAAATTATTTGTAGTATGAAATAGCTGTATTAGGCATGATATTTGGTAAAGCATGATATTCTATATATAAAATATAATACTCATGTAATAAACTTGTACTGTAATAAATCTGTGTTTTACTAAATCTTTACTCAAAAATCATATAGCAAGGTTGCTCTATAAATCATATAGTCTGTAATGCAGGAATAATCATGTAAGAAATTCGTACTGTAATAATTATGTACTGTAAAGTCATGTAACTGTACAATACAGTTCCTGCAAAATGGCAAGCGATTTCCAATTGCAGTTGATAACATTTTATCATGCATAGAACTACCTTACATGCATAGTTCATTAAACCAATATAATATTCAAATTATAGGATTCGATCTGTCTTACCAGTCTTGTGCACGTTAAGCTTTTTAGCTTAACAACCTGCATAAATGCATTTCAAGTATTATAACCCAAAGTACAAAATCATGTGATGCTATGGTACGCGAGTCATCATGATACCGTAGTGTCTACGTTGTCGTAGCATTTGTATCGCCGAAGCGACTGAGATGAGTACGTACTCGAGGGTTTGAACAATGCCGAAGCGTCTAAGTCGACACCGAAGTGTCTAAACATCACCGAAGTGACTGAAATGCACCGTAGTGCTAAGACACAACTGCTAGGACTCTATGGATATCCAATTATAACTATGGTATACGAGTCATCATAACAACACTGTAGTGTTTGCAACGCCGTAACATCTGATGCTGAGTACGTACTAGAGGATGCCTTTTGCTCCTCATTATAACACCTTTTGTGCTAGTTGACACCGAAGTGTCTAAACAACATTGTAGTGTCTGCAACGCGGTAACGTCTAATGTCAACACCGAAGTGTCTGGAACGCACCGTAGTGCTGGAATGCATCTGCTAAGACTCTATGGATATCCAATTATACCAAAGGCTCTCACACTAGTACTCGGGCATAACAATATAATATTTTCACATTCAATATCCAATCCATCAATACTATCATCCATAATTCGATAAAGGGAAGTTTATACCCAAAATCTAAAATTCGATTTATCTTAGATAATTCATTATGCCATATCAATGTATCACATATACCATTTAATATTTCATGCCATTTACATAACTTTGATCAACATACATTTTCATTAATATCAAGGTCGACTTTTCGCAAGTCTCCCTTATGTCATATATATAAAATAAATAAAAATGTACTCACTCATATCACATATATATAAATAAGTAAAATGCATTTACTCATATCCCATATATATAAATAAGTAAAATACGCTCACCTTGGCCTTGTAATGAAGTCGGCTTTATCACTTGATCTTACTCCTGACCTTTTCCTTTCCATTTTTGTTAGTACAGTCTCAATTCTTATCGAAAGCTACATTATAAAATAACATATACCATTACAAGTATATGTTAGAACATATTCACTCTAAAAATAATAATGGAAAGTAAATAAAATAATTATCCATTAAATATATAATTGATCCGATAAAGTTTCTTATATTCGAATCACATTTTTCTCACATTTTACCTTAAGCCTTCAACCTTTACTAAAATACTTATTTTAGTCCCTAAGGACTTTTTCAAGCTTCAAATAGTTAATGTAGGTTTGATCCTTACATTTTTCATCCTTTACACTTTAGGACCTAAACTTTGAAAAGTCTCTTTTTTGGTCCCTAAACCTCAAGCCAATTTGTCTTCTTGGTCCCCAAATGAATGATTTGATCCAATTAATCCATTTCCTATTTTCCACAATTTTTCCTTTACTTTTGCTTAATAACCGAATTGGTCCCTTGTATTCTACAAATTGCCGTTTTGGTCCCTAAGTGAATACAAGCTTATATTCACTTCAAAACCAACATCTATATCACTCAAATAAATTTTTCCAACATAGTACTCTTCAAATACCTAGTTTGCACATTTCAACCCTTTGTTCCCTAAATTGTCGAACTAGTCACCAATTTACAATTCAAGGATTCTAGCTTTAAAACTTTGCAATTAGGCCCCAAATCATCAACTATACATCATAATCATCACTTAACATAAAAATAAAAAATTTTCCTCTTCTTATTGTAATCACTCATTTTTGTCCAGATTTTAGTATTATTGTAATAGTAATATTATTAATTTAAAATAAAAAATAATAAAAAATTGATTGAAGTGAAAAAAATAGATTAAAGTGTAAAAAAAGCACACAAATGCACTGCGTGGAGCAGCATTCTCCACGTCACTAGCCCAACAACCCCAATTGCCTATAAATAAGGCATGGGATTGGAGGCAACGCAGAATTGGGGAGCCGGTTAAGGCATGCCCAAATAAGAGAGCTTGACTCTCGGGTAGCCAAAGATCGGGGGCAATGCCCTCGGTCCTAACCAGTTCGATCGGGGTCCTATTTTAGATCCGATCTAGTTAATATTTTTGGAGAGGTCGTGGTAGATCTCAGTGGGGTTCAGTCGGGGTTCGTCATTCGATCTCCTAGTTAGGTATATTTTCTTTCCTTTTTATTTGTGTTGTAATTTTTATGATTTAATGAAGTAGTAGTTAATTTAAGATTGTGTTTTTTAGTTTGTATGTTTATTTATGTTTTAGATTAGTATTTATTATGTTTTAAATTTATGTTTTATATTAATATTTTATTTATGTTAAATTTGTTTTTATTTATGTGTTAGATTAATATTTATGAATGTTAGCATTTTATTTATGTTGGATTTGTTTTTATCTATGAGTTAGATTAATATTTATGTATGTATGTTTTAGATTAGTATTTTATTTATGTTAGATTAGTATTTTATTATGTTAATATTTATTTGTATTTTTTTATTGTATTTAAATTATTTGCCATATTTTATTTTTTGCTCACTAAGATTGCATATCGAGATATATAAATTGTCAATGCGGCACCCTTTTATCCGAGCGTAAATGGGGCCAGTATCAGGCGTAGTGATGGTGGTTGGGCGTTTACTCTCGGATAATGGGGCTTTTAAAATTTACTCGCGCTTATAACCAAATTTTAATTTAATCGTTACTTTAATCCGAAAAGTTTAATATTAATAAAGCAGTAATTATTAAAGTACCAATTTTGGGTGGTGTGGGAATGCTAATCCTTCCCCATCCGTAACTGACTCCCGAACCCAACAATTTTCAAATCTCTGGTTTTATGGTGTCCAGCCTACCTAAGTGGCCGGTGGCGACTCCATTTTCAAAATAAAATACGATTTTTACAAAATCCCACGGAATACATTTTTTGAAACAAAACAAAATAAAAATACCTTTTTTAGCGAAACGAACATCGCTACAGATGGCGACTCCGTTGGGGACCAATTTTTGTTTTTTTAAAGAACAAAATGAGAGTCAGTCTTTTTAAATAACTACCGCTTTGTTAATATTAGAAGTTTCGGATTAAAGTGACTATTAAATTAACATTCGGTTATAATTGCGCGTTTATTTTAACGCATTTAAAATTTGGCATATAAACCCGTCTTTTTTAAGTGGGGGGAAAATGCTAATGCTTTCGTGAGGATATCGTTCCTCCGTGTAGGCCTAGCAAGTACCTTTTGGGCTCGAGTACCTTATGCTTTCGTAAGGATATCGTTCCTTTGTGTAGGCATAAGCTAATAGGCCCCCTGAATTGAACCCGGTTGAAATGAGCCTATAATGGGTGATGATAGGCGGCCTTACTACCCTTAGTAGGGTACAACAAGGACAGTTCGGGTACCTCTTAGCACCAACACTGCATGTAGAGAACATATAGAAACCCACCCCTTTAGAGCCATGCGGATAACCTTAGGTGTTTTAGACGGGATAAATAGGGTTGTTTTGTTTGTTTACCTTATTTAATTTGTCCTTTTATTTATGTATTTATTATTCTTATCCGGTACTAACTCATTTCTTTTTGTGTTTTATTTTTATTTTTATTTTACACATACTTTTGTTGCATTATCATTGCATCCACATTACATATAGGCGTTGATTCAAATGGTTTGCCCGATTAGAAAATCTTTCATCATGAAAAAAAGGTGTCTTAAGAAGGACGACATTGATCTAGTTGTGCGACATTGATTAGAGATTAATCAACAGATCTGAGGTAACAATTTACCGAACAAGCGTGTAGTGCCAAAGTATACACACGAGACCCTGATGGTGGACATACAACGAGTTGCAAGGCATGTGAATGACTTAGCTACCGAAGCTGCGGCTCTCCGACTTTTCGTAACCCTGAACATGGAAGAAGCACCAAGGTTTATCAAGTTGCTCAGAGCTATCGAGGAGCTGGGAGGTAGAGCTAGGGCTTATGTGTAGAACTTTGTTTTGTAATTAAGACTTTTTGTAATAAGGACTCCTTTTGTAATGTGGACCCTTTTTTGTAATATGGACCCTTTAGTTCCCATGAAAGTCGTTTGAAATGGTGATTACCAGCGGAATCAACGCCTTTATTTGCATTCATGTTGCATATCATGACATGGTGTTGATTCAAGAATAGTTCATTAAAAATGCTTTCAAAATAGAAAAAGTCTGCTTTGCCGGAAACGATAATATTACAGTATCAAGTTAGGCCGAGCAAAGACCAATCGAGAAAGAAGACGGTACGATAGTAAGGCACGTGCATCGCAAAAGATTCAGCCAGGGCCGCAGAACCCCAATTTTAAATCTTCACATTTAACCCTTTTGTAAAAATCTCAAAGATTTTAATTTAACTCCTTTAAAAAAATTTGAAAATATTATTATTTTGCTTTGAATCTTTTTCCCTCCTAAAACTTTCAGAATAATAATAATAACAAAAAGAAACCTAAAAGTTTTATTTTTTAAGTAAGTTAAAACTTTTTGATAAAAAGGGGGAAATTTTTAAACCAAATGATCATTGAGAATTTTAATTTAAACCCCCAAAAGTTTTAAAGTACTCCCCTAGGATCGATAGAATCCATCCCTATTTAGACGTATTGTTTGCACCCAGATCTATAGAAGAAAAGATCTTGTATGCATTATGCATGCACTTGTTGATGTCCTTTTCAGAAGCCACAAAAATAAAGATCATGACGTCACGAGTCCATGGAATAGAATAAGAGGAGAAGACGAAGTCATCCATCATCTTGAAGACGACGTTGAGACGTGGAGCACAGGTTTTGCTTTCCGAAGTCAAGGTCTCCAGAATAAATCCAACTGTTACCTGTAATTCATTATTAATTTCTTGCAAACATACATCTTCTCTATTGAAATTTTTTTAAAGACTGTTCGAGAATCAACACCGCATTTGCATGCATTCTCGCATTTATAGGGTATTGATTCCCGAAGTGGTTTCTCAAATCTCAAAAATCGTTCATAATTGGCAAAGGGTCGTCTGGTCAGATATTAGAGGGCACAGATCTAGGGTTTTGTCCCAGAGCAAGATCGGAGACAATAGAAGAGGAACCATATGAATACTTCAGGTCAGACACGGTAAGGAGACACGATACTGGTAATGAGCAAAGTAAAGTACAAGAGTTGAAAGAAGCAGAGGGAAGAAGTGATTAATCAGATGAATACTTTGACGAAAGGTAAGCGATCCATCGAACCAAAAGAAGAATCGATTAAGGATCAGAATAGAGAGTGGGATAGTCAGAATTCTACCTCCAAGCCAGCCAAATACGACAAATTGAACCCTTTTGTGATCCGCATCAATAAACAGGCGGAAGGTATGTCTGAGTCGGGCTTTCAAAAAGTAGAGCTCAATCCAGAAGAAACCCAAGAAGCAAGTAATGAAATGAAGTACATCTTGATTCCTGTGAGGTACACCAAACTACTCCTAATGTTCATCGAGAAGAGCCTTATCACCTCGGTGAAGTCTCTAGCGAAGAGACCGTCTTATCCGAGAGATTACGACACACGTGCTAGAGGTAGTTACTATTTAGGAAGTTTGGGTCACAGTATTGAGGATTGCGGGGCCCTGAGGAACAAGTTCAAGATCTTACCGTGATGAGAATTTTGGGTTTCGAAGACGGAGTTTCCCAATTCTATAGTGAGCTAACAATCACTCGAGGGGCAAAGTTGAGGAAGAATCGATATCCAGAACAAAGTTCGAGTAATACCGAAGTGGGTCACTCAAGCGAGTTAAATTTGAAGATCGGAGATAGGGGCATCCCAGGAGAGGGATATTCTTTTGAGTTCAGCCAGCTCAGATAAGAGAGAGATAAGTTGGATAAAATTGAATTTGCAGAATGATCACTAGAAGCTTTACTGAGTGTTTAAGAATATAAGATTGGGTCACCTTTAAAGAATAGATGAACGGTGTTTCAGTTGAAGGACGACTCAGAATATTGGAAGAAGAGAAACTAGTCAAGCAAGAATCAAGTCAGGCTGTTATCAGGTAAGTTTGAGGAAACTGGGAATAGGTACGACAGTCTCCAGAGATGAGCTACAGAATAACTTAGCCATTAAAAGAGTTTTGGAAACAAATTTACGACAGAGCAATGACAATCCAACACTCTTCAGTTGGAAAGGACAACTTCCAAGCTGCGAAAGACTAAACAGGGGATAGATGAAGACCCGAAGATCGATATTACCCGAGCAGGTAAGACGGCTCAACAAGGTGGTAGGCTTAGTCAGAACATGGACCAAGTGTCGAACCACGGAGGCAAGCTGACCGGACTACTAGATGAAGTTAAGAAAGTAGGCACTGAAGCTTATCAGTAACTATAAATATGTAATATCTGATATAATGAAACCTTTTGGCCTCAATGAACGTCGTTCTATGGGGATCACTTTTGGAATCAATACCTTTCTACATTCATGTTTATATTTTAGGATTGCATTGCATTACATTGTACAGTCATGGCATATTTTACATAACATTATCATTACCTTGCATAAAATTTTTAGGGATAATCCAAAGAACAATTAGAGTTTTATTGTGAATAAAAGAATTGAACACACTCAAAAATCAAGATTCGAGCAGTTAGAAGATGGACTCGAGAGAAAAAGAGAGAAAAAAAAAAGAAGTTTGATGCCTTTGATACAAGAAAGCTCTGTTTGAACATTGATTTGGTCGTTCCTCCGGATTCCAAAGATTCCCAGATTTGCGCATGATAACGGAACAAGATTGCCCCAAGATTCACGTGACCATATTCTGCAAAAAGATGGAGGGCTGCATCGAAAAATTACCGATCCACTACTTCCCCGACAGTCTAGCAGGACCTACCGTGATATGATATGCTTTGGACCTAGCACCAAGTCGTCAATATCTCCAAGGTACGAAGATGAAAGCTTCAAGGAATGTGCTTTGAGGTGTCTGTGTTTAGCGACCCAGGTGCAGCCTCCCGTAGATGAAGAGGAAAGTGACTTCCATGCCATATTTCTTATTTCTTCTTTGATAAGGTGCTCGGGAAAATGAATGCTAGCTTTGAGGACTTCATGACATTCAGAGAGAGAATCAAACATGCATTCCGGGACCTAATTTTAAAAGACCAGACATGTCTAGGAGTAAATGGGTACCACTTTCGAAGGTTCTCGTAATTGTAAGAGAAGAAGAAAGGCCGATTCCTCCGAATCACTAAGAAAAATTCCTCGAACAAGTACATATTTAGAGATATTCGGAGTATTCCATCTCGGACATATGGCTTCAACTGGTCAAGGGTTAGTACCTTACCTCAAGGCCGATAAAGATTACGCCCAGCTCATTTGCTCACAGTTTTGATCCATACAGTATATGTGAGTTCTACATTGAGGCGCCGGGGCATGACACTAAGAAATTTGAGGTGGTTAATACAAAAAATCAAGAAACTGGTTGACGAGGGAGTCATGACGAGAGAGTTGATCCAGCGGTGGAAAAATAAGAGAAGAGGCAAGGCTACACTACAAAGGACCGGAATGAGTTAGTACTCAGGAGGTAGTCCGGAGGTCCCTATGGTTTTCCCATCAGTTCACAAAGAAATTCTCAATGCTTTGAAAAAAAAACTCTCAAACAGATATTTTTTAGAATTAAAAGTCACATTTTCATTTAGAAAGCATTTTTACATTCTTGATTCTTTAAACATTTTATTTTCATGGGGTAGTTTTTGTTCTCCCATATGCATATACACGCATTTTTGAATGGAAATATGTATATATCATTTCTATACCAGGTCCTCTAATTTTGAATGCAACAGTACATTTGCTTCAGATCCAAAGATCAACTATAAGTTGCATATATTTAGAAGAGATTGAATGTTGTAGGGATACTGTAAATGTGAGTATCTGCTAGTTTACGTAGGCCAACAGAGGAACAAAGCGAGTGTTTAGACAATGGACAGTTCCCATTTTAGGAATTTATCTTCTCAGGAACTTGTCATTTAAGATCCTTGAAACGAGAGTTCACCCTAAACCTCTACCCCCTGAAGGCTTTCTCAGGACATCTGTGAATGTGACGACGAATGGTATTCTTTTACTTTACCAGAAGACAGAGATGAGACTAGACAGATTGGATACGAAGATTAGAAAATCATCAGAAGAAAGTGGTTGAAAACAAGGACGTCCAAACGAAAAACCAAAGAAAAGGAGAGAAATGGCAATCAGAAGGCCGAAGAAATCCAGATGGAGTAAATATCAGAAGAGCTGCAGATAAGCAAATAACTTCGAACGGAAGATAGCATCAGTACCCAGTATAGATACGTGTTGATTCGAGGATACATTTATAGACTCGAATAAGAAGAAAGAGATTCACGGCTAAAAACCCAAAATGAGCAGTCTAAAACAAAAAAAATAAAACAAAATAAAAAAATAAGAAGAAAAAAAAATAAAATAAAAAAGAAGAAGAAAAAGAGAGAGAGAAAAAAGGAAGAAAAAAGAGAAAAAAAAGGGGAAAAAGAAAAGGAAAGAAAGAATATTGTATATGCTTCACACACATATCAAACAATACAAGAAAAAGACTTCAACTATGAGCAAGAGACACAAGGAATCCACATTTCAAGTAAATATCAGTTTTGAAAATTAGTATAGAAGCTCGAATTGAAGCCAAGTGAAGACAAGTCGTCCTGAAGATTGCCAATTTCGAAAAAGGAAATGACCTCTAGGGTGAAAACCCAAAAATGGGCAGTCTAGAATGATCTTAAAAATGAAGAAAAATAGTAGTCTGCCTGAGCATGCTGGCATCAATATCCAACCAAAATACACTGATCTGAAGGTACAGAAGAAGGAAGTGACCTCTAGGGTGAAAACCCAAAAATAGGCAGTCTAGAGCGATCTAAGAGAAAAAGTGAAAATGAAGAAAAGAAAAAAAGAAGAGAAAAGAAGAAAGAAAGAATAACATTTCATCTGGGCGTGCCAATCACAAGAATTCCCAGAAATGTATTCGTAGTCCTTCATTCAAGAAATCTCAGTTTCGAGGAGTTTTGGAGGATCAAACATTCTTGAACAGAAAACGAACATTAGTACATAGCCAGAATGCAGGGCAGCCTACAGCAAAAAAGAAAGGAAATGAACTCTAGGGTGAAAACCTAAAAATGAGCAGTCTAGAGTGATCCAAAAAAGGGAAGGAATAATGGGCATATCCAAGTTACACAAGTACAGAAATACTGTTTCACTTAACCATAAACCAAAGGCCTACATTACAAGCCCCTAAAGACCATTCTGATCATCCATAGATATCCAAGTTGAATGAGAATGTCTTCAGATTTCATTCCGCCTATAAGGGTTAACTTTGCTTCAAGGAATGCCAATCTTCAAAGTGCTTGATCGACACCCAAATGAGGGGAGGATGGGGCATGGTGAGATAGTGAGATTAAGAGAGCCACCTTAAATGGGGTAGAAACTAGGTAGGATTGTTCCTCTCAAAAGCCTATTAGACTAGAAGAAACTATACATTTGCATATATCTCCACAATGGTCAAGATCTTCTAAATATGCGCTTCATTAGAGTTGATCTCTGGCAATTTGAAGCAGATGTGCTATGGTGTTTGATATTTTTGGGGCAAACATGTTTTAAAAAGGTTTGACATTTTCTCCCAAAGTTTTGATGTTTACCATTTCCCCCAAACATTAGTTTTCAAAATGTTTGGTATCCCCTCCAAGTTGTGATTTTCAAAATGACTGTTATCTTTTCAAACAATCATTATTTTTTTGAAATATACAAAAGTAAATTGCCTTTTGCATTACTTTAAAATGAATGATGATGAGATTTAAAGCATAGGGACCGAGAGTTAGTTCCCGTCGAAATGCTACAAGAAGATCATGGATGAGCTCAGGGGATAAAAGCATTTTGGCTCACCCTGGTGACTAGAAATAGATCAAGGCTCTATATGATGGGTCAAAAAATTTAAAGCAGTAGAGCCCGTGGTTGAATGGGGCAACGCCAAGCGAAAAAGATGACAAGGGCTCTTATAAGAATAATATAAGAACCAGAAGATCATTTATGAAGACGGGTGATAACCCTGAAGACAAGAAAGCCTTCCGCACAAAAGGTTTGAAAGCATGTTAATCTAGATTCGAAGTGATTGATCAAATGAGGATTTAAGAGCATACAGTGAAGAAGTAAAGAGACGAAGAAATATGAGGAATGACCTTTCAGGGTGTAAGAATTTAGAACAAAAAAGGGTTGAAAGAAAAAAGAAAAGAAAAAGAGAGAAAGAAAGAGAGGGAGAAAAAGAAGAAAAAGAAAAAATAAGAAGAAACTAAAGGAAAAAAAGAAAAGAAAAAGAAAAAGAGAAAAGTGAAAAGAGAAATAAAGAATTACATTGCATGCATCATATAGATAAGGGAATGCCAATTTTTGCTTGTTTTGGACAGTTACTTGAAGAATTATCAAAGAATTTTAAGAAGTGGATTTCATTAAAGAAAGAAAGATGAGGCAGCCATAGTAGTGTAAGGCCAGATGACGGTAGCCAGAGTAGCGTAAAGCCAGATGTTAAGTCTTTCGGGCCATCAGTAAGTCCTTCGGGAATGATGATAAGACCTTCAGGCCACCAGTAAGTCTTTCGAGCATGGTGATAAGTCCTTCGAACCATCAATAAGTCCTTCGGGCAAGATGAGGCAGCCATAGTAGCTTGAGGCCAGATGACGGTAGCCGGAGTAGCGTAAAGCCAGATTTTAAGTCTTTTGGGCCATCAATAAGTCCTTCGGGCATGATGATAAGACCTTCGGGCCACCAGAAAGTCTTTCAAGCATGGTGATAAGTCCTTCGGGCCATCAATGAGTCTTTTAGGAATGATGAGGCAGCCATAGTAGCGTTAGGCCAGATGACAGTAGTCAGAGTAGCGTAAAGCCAGATGTTAAGTCCTTCGGGCCATTAGTAAGTCCTTCGGGCATGATGATAAGACTTTCGGGCCACGAGTAAGTCTTTTGAGCATGGTGATAAGTCATTCGGGCCATCAATAAGTCCTTTGGGCATGATGAGGTAGCCATAGTAGCTTGAGGCCAGATAACGGTAGCTAGAGTAGCATAAAGCCAGATGTTAAGTCCTTCGGGCCATCAGTAAGTCCTTTGGGCATGATGATAAGACCTTCGGGCCTCCAGTAAGTCTTTTGAGCATGGTAATAAGTCATTCGGGCCATCAATAAGTCCTTCGGGCATGATGAAACAGTCATAGTAGCGTGAGGTCATATGACGGTAGCCATAGTAGTGTGAAGCCAGATATTAAGTCCTTCGGGCCATCAGTAAGTCCTTTGGGCATGGTGATAAGACCTTCGGGCCATCAGTAAGTCTTTCGAGCATAGTGTTGAGTCCTCCAGGCCATCAATAGGTCCTTCGGGCATGACGCGACAGCCTTAGTAGTGTGAGTCCAGAGAGATCGACAGCCATCAGTAAGTCTTTGCTTTGTCCTCATTTCACAAGTACAAGCAAAGAGGGGCAACTGTATTCACTCATCTTTGTTTGGAATTTTAGTATTTTTAGTATTATTGTAATAGTAATATTATTAATTTAAAATAAAAATAATAATAAAAAAATTGATTGAAGTGAAAAAAAGCACACAAATGCACTGCGTAGAGCAGCATTTCCACGTCACTAGCCCCACAACCCTAATTGCCTATAAATAAGGCATGGGATTGGAGGCAACACAGAATTGGGGAGCCAGTTAAGGCATGCCCAAATAAGAGAGCTTCGCTCTCGGGTAGCCAAGGATCGGGGGCAATGCCCACGGTCCTAACCGGTTCGATCGGGGTCCTATTTTAGATCTGGTATAGTTAATATTTTTGGAGAGGTCATGGTAGATCTCGGTGGGGTTCAGTCGGGGTTCGTCATTCGAGCTCCTAGTTAGGTATATATTTTTTCTTTTTTATTTGTGTTGTAATTTTTATGATTTATTGAATTAGTAAATTTAAAATTGTGTTTTTTAGTTTGTATGTTTATTTATGTTTTAGATTAGTATTTATTATGTTTTAAATTTATGTTTTATATTAATATTTTATTTATGTTAAATTTGTTTTTATTTATGTGTTAGATTAATATTTATGAATGTTAGCATTTTATTTATGTTAGATTTGTTTTTATCTATGAGTTAGATTAATATTTATGTATGTATGTTTTAGATTAGTATTTTATTTATGTTAGATTAGTATTTTATTATGTTAATATTTATTTGTATTTTTTATTGTATTTAAATTATTTGCCATATTTTATTTTTTGCTCACTAAGATTGCATATCGAGATATATAAATTGTAAATGCGGTGCCCTTTTATCCAAGCGTAAACTGGGCCAGTATTAGGCGTAGTGGTGGTGGTTGGGCGTTTACTCTCGGATAACGGGGCTTTTAAAATTTAGTCGCACTTATAACCAAATTTTAATTTAATCGTTACTTTAATCCGAAAAAGTTTAATATTAATAAAGCAGTAATTATTAAAGTACCAATTTTGGGCGGTGCGGGGGTGCTAATCCTTCCCCATCCGTAATCGACTCCCGAACCCAACAGTTTTCAAATCTCTGGTTTTATGGTGTCCGGCCTACCTAATTGGCCGGTGGCGACTCCATTTTCAAAATAAAAACGATTTTTACAAAATCCCATGGAAGACATTTTTTGAAACAAAACAAAATAAAAATACCTTTTTTAGTGAAACAGACATCGCTACATTTAGTGAGCATTCTAACGTTTCGAATTGATTATGCACTTTTGACAATTTGTCAAAATTGTCACTAGCTCGAATAATCACCGGTTTAGCATTCTAACTTCATTTTCATGCCTCAAACATCACTAACAACAAAAATATATTTCGAACTCCAAAAATCATAATTGAACCCCTAAATTTAACACTTTGCTGAATTAGTCCTTTAGGGTTTAAATTTAGGGTTTTGATTTCAAACAACAAATCAAGCTTGCTAGATTACTAACTAATCATCACAAGCCCTAATTCAAGGTTGGATCCCTAAACCCTAATCTTCTTCAGGGCTACTAAATTGTTTAGGGTTTAAATCCTAATTCAAAAACATGAATCCAACATCATTCTTGCTTGATTTCAACATAAAATCAAACATAGATTCATAAAATCATAAAACCCCCAAATTTGAACATAAACCCTAATTTCTTTCTCATATAAAATCTTGTCAATCAATCATGAAATCCATGAATAATTTACATCAATAGATAGATATTGAAGAGAAGAACAACTTTGTAGTTTGGAAGATTACCTAAAAACGAGTTTCGAGGCTTAAATCGAACATAGATTCATAAAATCATAAAACCCCCAAATTTTAACATAAACGGGTTGGGAATGGATTTTTGGATGATAAATATTCATATATCATATATTTATGCCACTTTTATAAATAAAAATGAAGTTTTAATTCATTTTATTCTAATTTACCAAATTATCCCCCAACTGAATTCATATTTACTAGTTGACCATTTTGTAAAATTCTAACTAAACTTATTTGGATTCCAACCAACCACTACTCATTCATTAAAGAAATCTCAAAATTCTTTCCATGTCCCTTTTGGGTGAAAAGACCAAAATACCCTTTACCAATCAACTTTTTTACAAAATTGCCATTCTAGGCAAATTTCAGTCAAATAAATTTAATCCAAACATTTAACTCTCCAAATATCCATAAAATAATATGTTATAACTCTTCCAAAGTCTATTGAATCATCACCGAAATTTTAGCTTGATCCAATTTACGGATAAATGCCGAGAATTTTATCAGTTGCAAAATAAATTCCTTAATCAAAATAAATCATAGGATTCATCCTGAATCGAACTAAAATATTTCCAACAGTTGATAATGACTTTTATAGTAAATCCACATTCGGTCCACACCAATAGGTGCTCTATCTATTTATGAAATAAAACACCTAACTTTTAGGAAGATACAACTTTGGTCCTTCAACTTTTCATATTTCAACTTGTACCATACAAATTTTGAAAACTTATTATTTTGGTCACTAAATTTAACCTTGAATTCCCATTCCAATTTTCCTTGGATTTTAACCAAATTTTACGAGTATCCTATTTTACTCATTCTCTATCACATGACACCATAACACCTCAGAAATTTCTTTTCTACAGTCCACAATTGAGAAAATCCTAACTTTTGCATTTTTCCCATTTTAGTCACTAAGTAAGCTTTTAAGCAATTATCTTAGCACTAAATGTGGGTATTACAATTTTGGGGTATTACAATTCTTCCCCTTAAGAAAATTCATCCTCGAATTTTCAAGATGTACTTGTTTCGAATAAATGTGGGTACTGCTTTTCCATTGTATCCTTAGCTTCTCGTGTTAACTCTTCAACTTTGTGGTTGTGCCAAAGGACGATCACCAACGCTATCTGCTTGTTCCTTAATTTTTTGACACCATATGCAGTATCTTTATTGGTTCCTCTCCATAAGTCAAATCTAATTGCAAATCTATCTCCTCAGTATAATCACATGTGAAAGATCCGATTTGTGTCTTTAGAGCATCGAGACCTAGAAAACATTATGGATTTTACTCATCTTTGATGGAAGAGCTAGTTGATACGCCATAGGGCCAGCTTTCTTTAGAATTTCATAAGGTCCAATACACCTGGGACTTAGTTTTCCTTTGTGCCCGAAACGTATTATTTTCTTCCATTTCTTGTAACAAATCTGGCTTAATTAGCTTGCGATCATATAACTCAAACCAATTTAATGGTGATTTGCACTTTTGACCATAGAGGGTTTCATAGGGTGCCATCTATATACTTGTCTGATAACTATTATCGTAGGCAAATTCTGCTTGTGGTAAATACTTTTCCTATGATCCCTCAAACTCAATCACGCAAGCTCTTAGCATATCTTTTAGTATTCGAATTGTTCTTTCAGATTGGTCATCTGTACTGAAGTTCAGTCGTGTCCCCAAAGCTCTGTGTAGTGCATTGCAAAATCTTGATGTGAACTTTGGATTTTGATATGATACTATAGATATTGGCACTCCACTTGTTTCACCTTTGCTATATAGTCTTCATCTTGTTGCTGGCTTTCTTTATTTCGACTTGGCAATGAATATCTTAATTGCATCTCTACTAGCAATGAACCATCCTTTTTATGTCAATTGAGCATTTAAAGTTCATAATGTAATAAATGTCTTCCGATTTAAGGTATCGATTATGACATTTGTCAGCCTGGATGGTAATCAATGATCAGGTCATAATCCTTTATTAGTTCCAACCATCTTTGTTGCCGTAGATTTAACCTTTTCTGAGTCATCAAATATTTTAAACTCTTATGATCAGTATACACGTGGTAGCATTCACCATAGAGATAATATCGCCATACTTCCATAGTAAAAACTACAGCCGTAAGTTCCAGATCATGAGTCAGATAATTCCTTTATGTAGATTTAGTTGTCAGGAAGCATACATGATCACCTTCCCATCTTGCATCAATACTCACCCTATTCCATTATAGGATGAGTTATAGTACAAAGTAAATTCTTTTCATGACTCTGGTTGTACCAAAATTGGAGATTCTTTTAAAATTTTATTTAACTGATCAAAGCTTTCTTGACACTTCTTAGTCCATACGAATGGAACATTCTTTCTCAATAGCTTTGTAAGTGGAGCAGCTATCATTGAAAAGTTGTTCACAAGCCTTCGATAATATCCAGCAAGTCTTAAGAAACTACAAACCACATTAACATTATTGGGAACATTCCATTCCACAATGGATTGTATCTTTTTAGGATCGACGCGGATCCCTTCGGTTAAAACAATATGACCTAAGAAAGCCACTTTTGATAACCAAACTCATATTTCGAGAGTTTTGCATATTACTTTTTTTTAAATCTATAGTACTATCCTCAGTAATTCCTGCAACTGAGACTTTAACTCTCTCAATTCTGTAGGAGCCATTATGTATGAAGCCATAGACACTGGCTCATTACTGGGAATTACATCAACCCGAGTTGTCGAAATTTTACTTATGTCCTTACTATTCATCTTACTATTCACTACGAAGACTAACTAATTGTTCAACCCTTACTTTAACAATCTTTTCATTTTATTACCAAAGTCACCATTCCAATACTTTGAAATCTTTTTTACTTGATAAAATGATCTAAACACCACTCATGCTTCTTTTCAATCAATCGCTTTAAGCGACACTTCATTGAAATATTTTGAGCAAAATACTCATCTGTGCCCAATACTCTATCAACTTTTAATAGTAAAGGTTTTATAGACTTCACAACACTGATTTCAATATATTACTATTTTTTAACCATTATTAGCTTTACTCCAACCATTATCACTTAACCATCAATTTGTCGACATCAGATCATCATTTGTGTCTCTTATATACCCATTAGTTCATAAATCCTTTACTGATAGGAGCCCTAAATTTGATTCTTGTATGCGGTTACCATTTGTAAAAAGGTATCTTGCATTTTAAACAGCTTTCATTACTATATCAGTCCATTTGTTATTACCCCGTTTAAATCGGGTACTAGACTTAGTTAACCTCCTTACTCATTTTTGGGAACTCATAATGTTCCCTCTTTTAATTGTCCAACAGTATTCATTCTCATTCAGACATTCATTCATATAGTAACCCTTTTGCCTAGTAAACAATTGCATCAATCATACAAGTATTTCCTTTTAGTAAATATGACATCCTAGTGCCATGTACACACTTTAACACTTTTATCGAGCTTGGTTTAATTCCAGAACCGGCAAACCTATAGCTCTGATACCAATAAATGTAACACCCCCTTCCTGTGACCGTGCACCGGACACGAGTTGGAAATGTCACAGCTTTTTAAAATAGATCTTTTAACCAAAATCTGGGGTGATTTAAAAAAATTTGGAAAAACTTTCCAGTGGTCACCCATCTTAATATTTCTATAACCAAGCACACTTAACTTTAATTAATACCAATATAAAATATTTATTCGAGTTCCGATTATAAAACTTTTTACATAAAGTATACAGACATATTAAAATAATTTATTTTACAATAGGGTTTCTAATAAAATTATTCGATACCTAATTCGTATAAAATATATCAAATCAGACTAATTAACACTAAACTGTAGATATAATAATCAATTTAAAACAGTTTACGCCACTATTATAGGCCCCGACAATAACTTTAACAAAATAGACAGATTTATTAAATACATGTCACTATTAAACATACAAAAGAAGGATGTCATGATTACCGAAATACATGTATCTTCTATACAAAATGATGATGAAGCAAAGGCTGTCATCTACTAATCCCGATCACCTACGTGTATAACATAAATACATGCTGAGTATATCTCAGTGAGGCATAGAAATATGTAACATGTAAAATACGGTATAAAATTATTTGTAGTATGAAATAGCTGTATTAGGCATGATATTTGGTAAAGCATGATATTCTATATATAAAATATAATACTCATGTAATACACATGTACTGTAATAAATCTGTGTTTTACTAAATCTTTACTGAAAAATCATATAGCAAGGTTGCTCTATAAATCATATAGTCTGTAATGCAGGAATAATTATGTAAGAAATTCGTACTGTAATAATTATGTACTGTAAACTCATGTAACTATACAATACAGTTCCAGTAAAATGGAAAACGATTTCCAATTGCAGTTGATAATATTTTATCATGCATAGAACTATGTTACATGCATAGTTCATTAAAGCAATATAATATTCAAATCACAGGATTCGATATGTCTTACTAGTCTTGTGTACGTTAAGCTTTTTAGCTTAACTACCTGCATAAATTCATTTCAAGTATTATAACCCAAAGTACAAAATCATGTGATGCTATGGTACGCGGGTCATCACGACACCGTAGTGTCTACAACGCTGTACCGTCTGCATCGCCGAAGTGACTGAGATGAGTACATACTCGAGGACGCTCTTTGCTTCTCATAATCGTTCATTTTATTCTAACAACACCGAAGTGTTTGAACAACGCTGTAGCGTCTAAGTCGACACCGAAGTGTCTAAACATCACTGAAGTGACTGGAACGCACCGTAGTGCTAGGACACAGCTGCTAGGACTCTATGGATATCCAATTATACTTATGATATACGAGTCATCATAACGACATTATAGTGTCTGCAATGCCATAGCGTCTGATGGTGAGTACGTACTAGAGGGTGCCCTTTACTCATTATCGCGCCTTTTGTGCTAGTCTACACCGAAGTGTCTAAACAACACCGTAGTGTCTGCAATGCCGTAGCGTCTAATGTCAACACCGAAGTGTCTGGAACGCACTGTAGTGCTGGAATGAAGCTGCTAAAACTCTATGGATATCCAACTATACCAAAGACTCTCACACTAGAACTCGAGCATAACAATATAATATTTTCACATTCAATATCCAATCCATCAATACTTTCATCCATAATTCGATAATGGGCAGTTCATACCCAAAATCTAAAATCCGATTTATCTTAGATAATTCATTACGCCATATCAATTTATCACATATACCATTTAATATTTCATGCCATTTACATAACTTTGATCAACATACATTTTCATTAATATCAAGGTCGACTTCTCGCAAGTCTCCCTTATGTCATATGTATAAAATAAATAAAAATGCATTCACTCATATCACATATATATAAATAAGTAAAATGTATTTACTCATATCACATATATATAAATAAGTAAAATACGCTCACCTTGGCCTTGTAATGAAAGTCGACTTTATCACTTGATCTTACTCCCGAACTTTTCCTTTCCATTTTTGTTAGTACAGTCCCAATTCGTATCGAAAGCTACATTATAAAATAACATATACCATTTCAAGTATATATTAGAACATATTCACACTAAATATAATAATGGAAAGTAAATAAAATAACTATCCATTAAATATATAATTGATCCGATAAAGTTTCTTATATTCGAATCACATTTTTCTCACATTTTACCTTAAGCCTTCAACCTTTACTAAAATACTTATTTTAGTCCCTACGGACTTCTTCATGCTTCAAATAGTTAATTTATGCTTGATCCTTACATTTTTCATCTTTTACACTTTAGGACCTAAACTTTGAAAAGTTCCATTTTTGGTCCCTAAACCTCATTCTAATTTGTCTTCTTGGTCCCCAAAGGAATGTTTTTGATCCAATTAATCCATTTCCTATTTTCCCACAATTTTTCCTTTACTTTTTCTTAATAACCGAATTGGTCCCTTGTATTCTACAAATTGCCGTTTTGGTCCCTAAGTGAATACAAGCTTCTATTCACCTCAAAATCAACATCTATATCACTCAAATAATTTTTTCCAATATAGTACTCTTCAAATACCTAATTGTCACATTTCAACCCTTCGTTCTCTAAATTGTCGAAATAGTCACCAATTTACAATTCAAGGATTCTAGCTTTAAAACTTTGCAATTAGGCCCCCAATCATCAACTATACATCATAATCATCACTTAACATATAAATCAGAATTTGTCCTCTTCTTATACACCATTGCAGAATTGATTATCGACTTTTGACAAATTGTCAAAATGGTCACTAGCTCGAATAATCACCGGTTTAGCATTCTAACTTCATTTTCATGCCTCAACCATCACTAACAACAAAAATACATTTCAAACTCCAAAAATCAGAATTGAACCCCTAACTTTAACACTTTTCTGAATTAGTCCTTTAGGCTTTAAATTTAGGGTTTTGATTTTAAACAACAAATCAAGCTTGCTAGATTACTAACTCATCATCACAAACCCTAATTCAAGGTTGGATCATTAAACCCCAATCTTCTTCAAGGCTAATAAATTGTTTAAGGTTTAAATCCTAATTCAAAAACATGAATCCAACATCATTCTTGCTTGATTTCAACATAAAATCGAACATATATTCATAAAATCATAAAACCCCCAAATTTGAACATAAACCCTAATTTCTTTCTCATATCAAATATCATCAATCAATCATGAAATCCATGAATAATTTACATCAATAGATATAGATTTAAGAGAAGAACAACTTTGTAGTTCGGAAGATTGCCTAAAAACCGAGCTTCGAGGCTTAAATCGACCTTGTAAGATTTCCTCTTCTTTCTCCTCTTTCACCACGGTTTGGGAATGGATTTTTGGATGATAACTCTTCATATATCATATATTTATGCCACTTGTATAAATAAAAATGAAGTTTTTATTCATTTTATTCTAATTTACCAAATTATCCCCCAACTGAATTCATATTTACTAGTTTACCATTTTGTAAAATTCTAACTAAACTTATTTGGATTCCAACCAACCACTATTCATCCATTAAATAAATCTCAAAATTCCTTCCATGTCCCTTTTGGGTGGAAAGACCAAAATATCCTTTACCGATCAATTTTTTTTACAAAATTGCCATTCTAGGCAAATTTCAGTCAAATAAATTTAATCCAAACATTTAACACTCCAAATATCCATAAAATAATATGTTACAATTCTTCCAAAGTCTATTGTATCATCTCTGAAATTTTAGCTTGATCCGATTTACCGATAAATGTCGAGAAATTTATTGATTACAAAATAAATTCCTTAATCAAAATAAATCATAGGATTCATCCTAAATTGAACTAAAATATTTCCAACACATGGAAATGAATTTTATAACCTTTCTCTATCATATGGTAAAATTTTATAATTTTTTAGTTCGATCCGGGTATCCAAATTCCACTTAAACTTTGACTGTGATTTCTCAATAATCGAAATATCGGATCAAACTAGTAATTCCACATTCAATCCAACATCTAACATCTCTACAAGTAAATCCAACAAATATTCATGCTTGTGCAAAATATAGGAATGCATAGAACCGTAATCAATCAAAGATAACTAAGATATAAATTGTATCGAAAGATAGCTGCGATCACATCAGTATCATTCCTCCCTACACGGTGAGCAAAGATCCTCTTCGGTCCACCCTCTTCAAGTTGAACCGCTACGGTATGCGCTACCACTCTCTGTCCATCATCTTTGTGCTGAAAATGTCCACAGCCGCGCTCATGACCCCTCTATGCCACATCAACTGGTACATGAGCCTATGTAACCCCTTGACCTGGTCTAGCCGAAAGACCAAACCGAGTGAGCTATATTAGGGTTTACCAAAATAAACCCCGAAAAGATTACAGCTAAAACGATGCATTTTTTCCTTTTATCTTATCTAAATGCATTATTAGGTCCTATAGTGTTCATACATGACATGGTTAAAATTACAACTCAATCAGGGGTCTTTTCGACATCGAATTGTTTGAATTTAGTTTACAGGGACTAAAACATAATTTCCCAAATCTACAAGGGCTTTCATAAGATTAAAGTTACCAATACTCAATTAGTCATGTTACATGCCTTCATATTAAATATCAATCCAAAATAGTAATTCATACACATTTAATTGCACAATTAAGAAATAGGGACCAAAATGCAAAGTTTCCAAACCTCGTATAGCATCTCAACAGAATTAATAGTCTGTGTACTGGTATAGGTGACTTGTATTTCGATACGGTATAAAAAGACAAAGGCATACCGATACGGTCCCTAGGCGTATTGGTACGGGCTTGTATATTTTGAAAATTAGGATTCCAGTAGCTAGACACCATATCGATAGGGTAACCCGTGTACCGAAACGAACACTCTTTCATCACTATGCGTACCAATACTATTACCAGGCGTATCAGTACGCCTAGGCTATTTTGAACGTTTTGAGCCTGGACAGGTGCCCACATACCGAAACCTGAGGGACTTTTACCAGTACGGGGCTACCTGTATTGACCTCTAGGTCCAACATATGACACTTTGACTCAATCTAACACCACTCATTCAACCTCTAATCATCATAAAACATCATAAGCATTCAATCATCAACATAGCAACATAGATTTGGGCTATACTATGCATGGCATACTCAAGCAATCACCTATGATCATGATTTCTACCCAAGCATGCTTAATGTCTCCCAACCCCTCTAAACCATATACCAAAACATCAACAAGTCCAAAACATTAATCCAAACTATTACAACATGGAGTATCTCAAAATATATCTCCCAAAACAACCCGGTCACATTGCCTTCTTATTACTACTTAACGTATATAAAACCATACTTTGTATCAAAATTTTCCTTGGATCCTTCTTTGCTCACATGCTGTCTGAGAAAGTTATTTCTATGCATTGATGAAGAAATCAGAGCGTAAGCTATAAGCTTAGTGAGGGAATCACAAAACACTCATCAATGCATTTAAAACCATTTCTATCAAATCACATGTAATTATCTCATGGCAAAACATCTCATACTTTTCATATCATCTCAATATGCACATTTAAAACATTTTCAACGCATGTATCATGGATTCAATCTCTACCTCAATTTAAGCTTCACACCACAACACCTTTATAACAAGCTTAAAGAGTAAAACATGTATAAATCTCATTATACAAATATCATCCATTTCACATGATACATTATCTCCTATATTGGCTTTCAAGTGACTCAAAACCAGCAACCTTTCATTTCACAAAACTTATTGGATATAGGGATTTGTCAAGTGGTTCCCACAACCACTTCACATACATACCTCAACTGGAGTAACAACACACTTGCCTACCTCAATGGTTCGAACCAAAGTAACAGAACATTTACCCACCTTTACGGTTTGGATGTATAAATCCACCAGTGGGAGAAAATGAAACATTTACCCATCTCAACGTTGTGGTTCTCATGTTGGAGATTACGGACACTTAACACCCCTCGAAAAACATGAGGCAACTTTTTATAGTGCACTCTAAACCCTAAGGCATGACAACTATATCCGATATCATTTTAAACACAGCCACTTGCCAATATATTCAGTAAACAACATTATCTCATTATTTTACATATGCATCAAATCAATCTAACACAAATACATTAAACCATGTATTTTTTAGCAATCTCAAAAACACTTTTGTAAACCATATGCCATTCTAATGAATCATCATCTATGATCATTCACCATATCTTTCAGTTTCAAAACATGCATAATACAGTTGGTAATTAAAACCAACAACATGTGTATGAGATTTCGGTTTCCAAAACCGAAATCGAGAGAAAGTGATACATGCATGAGCGGGGTCAAATTACTCATATTGGACAAGAAGTTGAATATGTTCGATACAAACAATAATGGCCAAAAAAATGAACGCATAGGAGGTAAAAAAAACGACGCATCTTGGACAAGAAACTGAATCTATTTGTGAAGTCTGGAAAGTCGGCCAACTTGCGACGAGTTTTTGGATGGGATCCAGGCATTTCTGGGTCGAGTTGTCTTCTAACAATTTGTCTTTCATTCAATTACCTTTCCAACGCATCTTGAAACGCATCAATTGGACATCAGGAACTCAAGATACATCCAATTTACTGAAGACTACGAATGCAGAAAACTAGATACGGGATTATTACGGGATTTTGTAAAATTCAGCCCAAAAGCTAACATATAAGGCTTTGGACGAATTAAACTTAACCCAGCCTAATTATTAATATTTAAATTATTTTTTTAGGGTTTTATATACTTTAGGAACCAACCACCCTTCTTCCAAGCCGTTTGATCAAGTCTAATTTAATGGACCAGATTTCTTTGTTTATTTTATTTATTCTTAGCTTTAGGTTAAAATCATCCTTCATCTATAAAAGGATGATGCTTTCTTCTTTGTTGGAGAGATTTCATTGATTAATAAAAAGTTATCTTAGGAGATTTTAGTATTCTTTGAGTTTGTAAGTGTTCGGTAAACATGTCTAGAAGCCATCTTCAACATAAGATCATCGAGTTCTTGTGAGGGAGATCATCTTCACACTCTTGCTTGCCTAGGTAATTGAATCTAGGAGGGTGAGTTAGAGTCACTTGAGGTTGCTTGCTTAGATAATTACGTCTAAGAGGGTGTTGAGGACAAAACAACATCAACAAATCGCAAGCCATCTTCATCTTCAACCTTCACGCCATCTTCCATAATTCCATAAACAAAGCTGGAATTTTCCGATTTGTTTTACCTATCTCTTTCTCTATCTTTTTAAACCTTTTTATTTATATTCTTGTTTCTTATCATCTAATCTTTCATCTTGTCTTTCTTTCTTTAATTTTCCAGCCTCGAATCTGAAATTTTCAAGAAAAGCCCTTCTCTTTTCTTTTGAATTTTCAAATTTGCCCAAACTTCCTTGTTCGAGTCTAAAGCCCTAGGTTTGCTTCCAAGCCATCAAATTGAAGGTTACCACATGCCAAAGCATACTCTATCATTTGGTATCAGACTTGGGACGATTCTTGGCAATAATTTTGGCCTTTTTGGGTGAAAAACTCGAAAATTAGGGAAAATTCGTCAAATTCAAAAGAGTGAATTTTTGAGCTGAAAATTTCCATGTCAGATCTATACCTTTGGAGGAGTCACCACATAAAATTTCAAAATTCTTTGACATCGGGAACACCTCGAACAAAGTAGATCAAGCTGTTGCAAAATTCTAGGGTTTTCGGGGTTTTTCTAATTTTCTTTCATTCTTAGCCATTAGTTTTTGTTTGTTTTAGCATTTATTGCTTCTTATACATCTTCTAACACCTTCTTGTTTCCTTGTGTTAGTAGGACTAAAAGTTGCATACTCTTCTTTCTCCTTGCAACTATAATTCTATTGGTGTCTAACCTTTTCTTTGGATTCTTAAAGCAATTAGGATGTTTTATTCTCTTTTCAATACGCGTTATCATATACCAATAAATATTTTTCAGTCACGATGTAGGATACAAGGTAATCTATGTTCTTTAATTATTGATGGTGAAAATCGTGTAAACTTAGTAAGGAGTTCAATGTTGATGCACTCGATCTACCATGCCAAGAACACCCTAAGCCGTATCACCTTCAAGGGTTTAAAAGAGGACCAGATATGAAGGTAACCGGACATTGTTTAATCTCTTTTACTCTTGGAAGTTATTGTGATGATGTATGGTGTGACGTGGTTCCTATGGAAGTCACCCACTTGCTATTAGGAATACCTTGGAAAAATGATCATGGCGCTGTCCATCGAATCAATACAAATGGATACTCAGTTGTGCACCAAGGCCAGAAGCTCTCGTTTGCTACAATAGAGCTGGAAAAAGTATTTGAAGAAATAGCGGAAGCAAAAAACAGTGTGTGAGAGGATAAAACGAAGCACAAAAGGCTAAATCAATTGACCACACGAAGACAACCAACCATGAAGACATCCCAAAACCAGAAGGTACACATGATTCTCTTCGTACTTCTACTTCTAGTATTTGTGCAAATGTTGATGTTGGAGAAGAATCATTTCCCAAACAAAAGGATAGTGATAGTGAACACGTTAGACAATATGACAATGCTTCTAATCCCTCATGTGAAGTAGTAGGTCCACTTGTTATGCTCTCATCACCTCCCCACGAAGAAAGTAAGTGTAATTCTAACCCTTCATTTGATTCTTGTCCTATCAATCCGTTAGAAACACTTTCTCCTCTACATAAATTGTACATTGATGATAATTTTTGTGAGAGGGATATGGGATGTGAGATACAAAAGACTGAGAGTAAAGAGCCCGAGAGTGAAAAAAGTCAAATTAATGGCCCAAATTTGGTGAGTGAAAATACATATGAGGTAAACGTCACACAAAGCCCAAAAGAAAAAGACATGAAAAGGAACGCGATGAGTGATTTTGTTTTGACTAATCATTACAAATGTTTGAGTAGTGTTGTCTTATTTTTTTCAAGATTTTGTTGAACCATTGAGAGGAGCTCAATTAGATCACTCCGCATACAACAAAGAAGCATTTTCAATTGAAGTTGATGATTGTTCTCTTATTGTCGATTTAGATTCGAGGACGAATACTTTTGAGGAGTGGGGGAATGATACATGCATGAGCAGGGTTAAATTATTCATATTGGACAAGAAGCTGAATTTGTTCGATGCAGAAAATAATGGCCAAAACAATGGACGCATAGGAGGTCAAAAACGATGCATCTTGGACAAGAAATTGAATCTATTTGTGAAGTCTGGAAAGTCGGCCAACTTGCGACGCATTTTCGGATGGGATCCAGACATTTTTTGGGTCAAGTTGTCTTCTAACAAATTTTCTGTCATTCAGTTACCTTTCCAACGCATCTTGAAAAGCATCAATTAGACATCGAGAACTCAAGATACGTCCAATTTACTGAAGATTGTGCATGTAGAAAACTGGATACGGGATTATTGCGGGATTTTGTAAAATTCAGCCCAAAAGCTAACATATAAGGCTTTGGACGAATTAAACTTAAACCAACCTAATTATTAACATTTAAAGTATGTTTTTAGGGTTTTATATACTTTAGGAACCAGCCACCCTTCTCCCAAGCCGTTAGATCAAGTCCAGTTTAATGGACAAGATTTCTTTGTTTATTTTATTTATTCTTAGCTTTAGGTTAAAGCCATCCTTCATCTATAAAATGATGATGCTTTTTTCTTTGTTGGAGAGATTTCATTATTAATAAAAAGTTCTCTTTGGAGATTTTAGTATTCTTTGAGTTTGCAAGTGTTCGGTAAACTTGTCTAGAAGCCATCTTCAACATAAGATCATCGAGTTCTTGTTAGGGAGATTATCTTCACACTCTTGCTTGCCGAGGTAATTGCATCTAGGAGGGTGGGTTAGAGCCACTTGAGGTTGCTTGCTTAGATAATTGCGTCTAAGAGGGTGCCGAGGACAAAACAACATCAACAAATCGCAAGCCATCTTCATCTTCAACCTTCACACCATCTTCTATAATTCCATAAACAAAGCTAAAATTTTTCGATTTGTTTTGCCTATCTCTTTCTCTATCTTTTTTAATATTTTTATTTATATTCTTGTTTCTTATCATCTAATCTTGTCTTTCTTTCTTTAATTTTCCAGCCTCGAATCTGAAATTTTCAAGAAAAGCCCTTCTCTTTTCTCTTGAATTTTCAGATCTGACCATAGCTTTCTTGATTGAGTCTAAAGCTCTTAGTTCTTGCAACAACTTGATTGAAGGCATCCAAATCCATAATTGCACTACTCTATCAGAAAGCTCAACCGATACTTACTTTTGAGCTTAGATAAGTGTATCAAACTTTATCTAAACTCCCACAGCTCCTTTTCAAACCTTTTAACAGTAGTAAAACACTTTTCCACTCACCAACAATCCAACGCTTGCTTGCCGATGCACGAATCAAGCTTCCGATGCTTTCGCGTCTTCTTCAAAAAACAAAGGATTCAACTCCCCTACTTTACCCAATCAAAAACAGAGGATTAAAACACATCTCTGTAACACAAACCTCCACCAACCAACAAACACAACCTCAACTCCCAAGAATCCACTCAACACATTCTTGAAACCATTAAGAACACCACCAAACCTTACCTAAACAAAGCCCAGCCAACATCTAATGATTCTAACACATTAACAACATCAATTAACATCCAAAAACACCTTAAACATGTCCTTATATCTCCAGCAACACTACACCAACAAGATTAAGCCAAAAACCAACTATACATAACCTAGAAAACTAACAATTCACATAGTTTCGTGATTACATTGATTAATCAACTTTTTCAACATTAAAATACATCTAAATGGAGATCTAAATCCATTACATTCATCTCCAAAACAGATCCAAATCAATTTCCAGTAATTTTCCAAGAAAACTCAATTTAATCAATAAATCCATATTAAAATCATAACTTCATAACATAAATCACAAGAACTTGAGAATTTCAATAAAGAACCTTTAATTAGAGGAGAGAAACAAAAATCACCTCTAATTTCTGATTTATCCCTTATTTGGCCAAGCTTTGATGAAATCCAAGGAGATTTTACAAAGGAATTTAGAGAGATCAATAAGGAATCAAAAAGGAAATCAATGGAGATTGATTCCTGGAGATTTTGAAGTAGAAATCTTAGTTTGGTTGCTGAGAAAGTTGAGAGAAAATGTTTGGAGAAAAGTAGTTATGTAAGAAAATGTCTTAAACATGTTTTGACCTTTAAAGATTCTAAGTTTTGACCCTTTTTCGATTTAGTCACCAAAAACAGTTTTGAAAACTTTTAATTTAGTCACATGACTAAAATGTCTTAAAATCAGATTTAATTACCTCAAATTGACTTCACCAAATTACTTAAAATATTAATTAAGTAATTTAAAAAAAATTCTAATATTTTATTTTATCCCCAAAATCAATTTTTTAAATTTATTTTCCTGAAACTATTTGAATTACCTAAACCAGTTCTCTTGAACCACCGACCCGATCCGGCCCACATCTAGGCCCAATTTCAGGGCGCTACAACTCTTCCCCTCTTAAGAAATTTCGTCCTCGAAATTTACCTTATGGAAAAAGATGAGGGAACTATTTCAACATGTCCGTTTTGCTCTCTCATGTAGCTTATTCTACACTGCAGTGCCGCTACAACACCTTTACCAACTCTATGGTCTTCCCGCGGAGAACTTTGCTACTCGAATCTAGAATTCTCACCGGTTCCTCATCATAGGTCAAATCCGGATTCAACTTAATCTCTTCAGCAGGCATTACATGTGAATGATCCGATCTATACCTTCGAAGCATCGACACATGCAAAACATCATGTATTTTTTCTAGCTCAGCCGGTAACCTCAATCTATACGCAACTAGACCAATGCCCACCACCACCCTATACGGTCCAATAAACCTAGGGCTCAACTTGCCTTTCCATCCAAACCTCATCACCTTTTTCCAGGCGAAACCTTCAAAAACACACGATCACCAACTGCATACTCAGTTTCCCTTCGCTTCAAGTGAGCATAAGACTTTTGCCGATTTGAAGTTGCTTTCAAACGATCACTAATAAGCTTTACTTTCTCATTGGTATCCTTTAAAATATCCAGCAAAGAAACATATTTTTCTCCTACCTCTGCACAACAAAGTGGCGTACGACACCTCCTACCATACAAAGCCTCGTATGGTGCCATTCGGATACTAGCTTGGTAACTATTATTATAAGCAAACTCCACCAACGGCAACTACTTTTCCCACTTCCCTAAAATCTATGATGCATCACCTCAACATATCCTCCAACACTTGAATAACACGCTCAGACTGACCATCCGTTTGAGGATGATACGAAGTACTGAAGTTCAACCGTGTACCCAAGGCCATATGCAAACACTCCTAAAACCTTCCAGTGAAATGCAGATCTCTATCCGAGACATTGGTGCACCATGCAACCTCACAACCTCAGCAATGTAAAACTCAGCCAACTTATCCAAAGTATACGTTGTATGCACAACTAGGAAATGTGCACACTTCGTAAACCTATCCATGATAACCCAAACAAAATTCTTCTTTGACAGCGTCAAAGGAAAACCGAATACAAAATCCATAGGGATACTCTCCTATTTCCACTTAGGATCCTTTAATGGTTGCAACAACCCCGAAGAAAACTGATGTTCCTCCTTAACACATTGACAAACCATGCAACGAGCCAAAAAATCAGCAACATCTTTCTTCAAACCAACCTAGAAATACTCTTTCCTCAGATCTTGATACATCTTCGTACTCCCCAGATGCATAGCAAAAGGACTCGAATGTGCTTTAGTCAAAATAGTGTGCCTCAGCTCTTCATCCATCGGCACCACCACCCGAATCTTAAAGCATAAAACCTCGTCCTCATTAAAACCATAATCCGTCTGATTCCCCTCTAAGATATCCTTAACGTGAGGCACCAACGTCTCATCATATGGTTGCTTCTCTTTTATCCTCTGCAACATCAAAGGCTTCACTTGCAACTCCGCTAACAACGCACCATCTCACATTAAGTTCAACTGTGCAAACATGGCCCTTAACTCCACCGTGACCTTTCTACTCAAGGCATCTGCTACCACATTCATTTTCCCTGGATGATACTCAATCGTTAGGTCATAATCCTTAAGCAACTCCAACCATCTTCGTTGCCTATGGTTTAATTCCTTCTACGACATCAAATACTTCAAACTTTTGTGATCTGTGTACACGATATAGTTCTCACCGTACAGATAATGTCGCCAAATCTTCAAGGAAAACACCACCATATCCAACTCAATGTCGTGCGTAGGGTAGATGCGCTCGTGCACCTTCAACTACCTAGATGCATAAGCCACAACCCTTCCTTCCTGCATCAACACACACCCTAAACCCACTTAGGATGCATCACTATATATGACAAACTCCTTCCCTGACTCAGGTTGAATCAAGATTGGAGCCTGCATCAAAGCTTCCTTCAACTTGTTGGAAGCTTGCTGCCTAGCTTTCGTCCACTCAAAACTCACATCCTTCTGCAACAACTTTGTCAAAGGGGTAGCAATCTTTGAAAAACCATCTACAAATTGTAAGTAGTATCCTGCCAACCCCAGGAAACTACGAACTTCTGAAACAGACTTCGGTTGCTTCTAATTAATAATGGCCTCAACTTTTTGCAGATCCACACGAATATCCTCGACCTAAACAACATGTCCAAGGAAAACCACCTGCTTGATCTAGAACTCGCATTTACTTAGCTTGGAATAAAACTTGTTGTCCAATAGAACGTACAACACAATTCGAAGATGTCGATCATGATCTTTCTCGGTACACGAGTACACAATAATGTTATCGATGAACACTACCACGAATTGGTCCAAAAACTCATGGAACACCTTATTCATCATATCCATGAACACTGTTGGTGCATTTCTCAAACCAAACGGCATCACTAAGAACTCGTAATGCCTATAACATGTGTGAAAAGCTATCTTCGACATATCTTTATCCTTCACCTTCAACTGATAATACCCCGACCTCAGATTAATCTTAGAAAACACTGTACCACCCCTGAACTGATCAAACAAATCATCAACCCTTGGCAAAGGATACTTGTTCTTAATCGTCAACTTGTTTAGTTGCTGATAATCAATGCACATTCTCATCGTTCCATTATTCTTTTTCACAAACAATACCGGTACTCCCCACTAGACACAGTTTGCCGAATGAACCCACGATCCAGAAACTCTTGCAACTGCATCTTCAACTCCTTTAACTCCTTTGGTGCCATACGATACAGAGAAATAGACACCGAAGCTGTATTTGCGTATATCTCAATGCAGAAATCCACCTCCCTATTCGGCGGCAAACTAGGCAACTCTTTCAGAAACTCTCCTGGAAAATTGCAAACTTTGCGAATATCATGGGCACGTACTTTCATCAAATTCGGGTTCATAACATAGGCTAGGTATGCTTGATACCTAAGCTACAACAATCTCCGCGCCTCCAAAGTAGAAACCACAATTGACATAAACTTTATATTCTCGCCCACAACCACAACTTCATAATCCTTGGCAAGTTTCAAATAAACTTGCTTGGCTTCAAAATCCACTACAGCTTTGTGTCGAGACAACCAATCCATACCCAAAATCACATCAAAATTGTGAAATGGTAACTCCATCAGGTCAGCCTTAAACACATGCCCTTAAACACATGCCTTTGAATGAGTAGACCCCGAATCAATTAAGGAAAACAATAACAAGGATTGTAAAGTGATGGTACTTGCGATCACATCAGTGTCATTGTGACCCTCACGATGAACATAGATCTGAGCTGGTCCACCATTCTCTGGCTGTACAGTAACAACATGAGTCACAACCCTTTGACCATTCTCACGCCTCTAAGAATTACCTATGCCACGACCGCAACCTCTAATAGGTGTAGCAGTCTAAATCGGTGCATCCCTCATAGCACGAGGACAATCACGCTTTAGGTGATCAGAAGATCCACAGATCCAACAAATCATGGTATTTGCCAACACGCAACAGTGTGGCGTCTACCACAACGCTCATACTCAACCGCAACATGAGCTCTCTAATTACTTGGCCAAAACTGCCACCACGCCTATGATCTGGCCTGTGCCTCTTATCTTGGGGCCTCCTATTCTGCTTCCCAGAATAGCCAAAATCAATTGCTCTCTTATTCAATCCCATGTCTGAAACCTGTCACGTCACACCAGGGACTGTTCAATATCCATGGCACGGTTGACCAACACATCAAAAATCTGTGTAATCTGCAACCAACAAATACGTCTTAATGTTATTCACAAGACCATAGCAAAACCTATCGCACCTCTATTGCTCATCTGGAACTAACTTTAGGGTATACTGACTTAGGCGAACAAACTTCACCTCATACTTGGCACTTGACATGCCACCCTATGACAGTGACATAAACTCGCGCTTCTTCGCATCCAGATACTAAGAACCAAGATACTTCCTCTTGAAAGCTCTCTGAAAGAACTCCTAGGTCACATTCGCCTCTAGGAAACCCGCAATTGCGGTCACCTATAGTGATAAGCATCACCTTGCAATAAGGACAAAGTGCAAACCAACTTGCGCTCTTCATTGCAAACCGTCTAATTCAAGATACGGATTATCTTTTCCAGCCATCACTCGGCTACCTCAGGACTCAAACCCCTGAATTCCTTACCTTCCAAACTACGAAGACATTCCAAAGGTAAACCCTAATTAACCACCACAGTGGGAGCCAGTGCTTGCACTTGGACTCCAACTATCGTTGCTTGGAAGGCCCCCGTCATTGCTTGGATCAACATAGCCAAATCACCAAAAACTGGCACTTGCAGAGCCTAAGGTACATTACCTACCCCAGCCTCAATAGGAGGAACCAACGGAGGAGGAGGTAAAATATTATGAGAATTCCCTTCTTCAACATTATTTTGCCCAGATCCGGCATTAACCACCATCGAGCGAGTCTCACGTCGAGCCATGCTAACAAAAACACCAAAACACATTAAAGTCAGGCTAGCATTCAACAAAGGATCCAAGACAACCTTATAAAACATTTTAAAACCTCGGTAATAGGCAATATGTTCCCAATTCACACCCCAACATGACGTAAAACAATCACCGTGCATATCAAACATTAGCAAACAATCAAACAACAACATGCCAACCTTTTGTAACATGGTTTTGATACCAAAAAATTTAACCCCCTCGACCCGACCTAGAAGCCCGACTAAACTTAGTGAGCTATATTAGGTTTGTCGAAACAAACTAGAAAAAGATTACGAAAATGGTATGTTTTTTCCTTTTATCTTATCTAGAGGCACATTATTAATCCTAAGTGATCATGCTTGCGGCGGATGAAATTGCAAAGGAAACGGGCCACAGAAAGGCAATCAATTACATACAATTCATTTTAGGGACTAAAATGTAAAATTGGTAAAATAACATACCATTACTGAAATTAGGGTTACCAATCCTCAATTAGTCAGATTACATGCTTGCATGTCAATTTTTAGCTTAACACGACTATCCAAACTCAAGCTATTGCATTCACAACAATCAGGGACCAAAATGAAAGAATCAAAAACTTGCAAACAGCTCAATAACTGACTTAACTGTTGCCCGTATCGGTACGCGTACAGGTGTTTTGGTATGCCTTGGGTAATTTTCAAAACTCAAATTCTAGTAGCTCAAAGCCGCACCGATACAGCCTCACGTATCGAAACGCTATGCCAAAAAAGGTTTACCCGTATCGAAACACTTGCTCGCGTATCGAATCGTTATGCCTCTAAAGGCTTTGTAACCCCTCGACCCGGCTAGTCGCAAGACCAAACCAAGCAAGCTATATTAAGTTTACCGAAGTAAACCGAGAAGATAAAACTCGAAACACGTCTATTTTTTTCTTTTATCTTATCTAGATGCATAATTATTAACCTACATGTGCATACTAATCTTTGGTGAAAACCCAACTCAATCGAGCATTGAATTGACATCCAAGTGATCATGTTTACGATTTAGGGATTATATTGCAATTTTAGAAAACTATAGGGTCTTAACTCATCTTTATGTTACTGATCTTTAATTAAGAAGGTTTCATGCTTACAAGTTAAAAAACAAATAAAAAATATCATCCAAACTCATTTAATTGCATCCACAACATTTAGGGACCAAAACGTAAGAAAATAGAACTTTAGAAGATTCCAAATAACCGAATTAACTACCACCATACCGGTACGGACAAGGGTGTTTCGATATGCCTTCACTAATTTAAAACCCTAGAATTTCAGTAGCCAAAACTCGTTCTGATACACCCTTCATGAAAATAGTGTGCCGTATCAAAATGCCTCCCTGAGTACTGAAACCTGGCCAAATTTGCCTAGACCCGTACCGAAACAGTTTCCCGTGTACCAGTACGCTAAGCCTAGAATAGCTTACTGTACCAAAACAGAAACACCCGTACCGGTACGCCTGGACCTGTAATGCCCAATTTTGCTGGTTCAACATGCCTTTGACCACAGCAAGACATCCTAACATGCCCCTAACACACATCCAACATATTCAAGGATCAAACCACACCAAGACAATCTAATTTCAACATTCATTCAAGGCATTATACATCGAATGTAAATCTAGAGGCATGCTTCCTAAAAAACCAATCAAGCAAAGCGTGAAACTTCAAATCATCACCACAAACAATCAATAATGGCCATTTACAAACCAATAGCAACAAAACAAACTTGCTCAAAAATGGAGTTCAACAAAACACCTCCCAAACCAACAACGGAAATCCCATTGCCCTTATTACTTAAAGTCTAGTCCAAAAAACATACTTTGGTTACCAAAATATTTCAAGACCCCTTGCTTCCCGCTGCCTTCCAAGACTTTAATCCTCTGCATTGATGGACAAAGAGAGCATAAGCACACTAGGCTTTGTGAGGAATGCTCAAGAACAAAACACCATCAATACATTTAAAACCATTTCTCAACAACACATTGAAATCTCATTTCAATCATTCTTTAAACATCACTTAAACATTATCATGCCTTTAAAACCATACACTTAACATTTTTAAAACCGCCATATTAAGCCATATGCAACACATATCATTAATCAACAACAAATCCCATTGCTCCACCTCAATTTAAGCCTTCCTATACATAACAACCATATGCAAAGATTAAAGAGTACACATGTATAAATCACATTATACAACATAAACCTTTCAATAATACATCAATAATTATGTTGGCTTACAAGTGATCATTAACCAAGTTCCTTTACCAAAATAGTTCATCGGATACATGGATTCAACAAGTGTTCTTGCAACATTTCAAGCCATCTCAACCGAAAATAGCGATACAATCACAATCGTGGTACCTACCAATCGGGTACACTTTCAACCCACGAGGACACCAACCCCTTACCTCGGTTAGATGCTTAATCCACTAACGGGAGTTTATGGTACTGTATAACCTCTCTACTATTAGGGTACTTGGATGGAGTTTTCGGTACACAGATCCAAACCCCTCAACATCCAAGGCAACTTATTATAGTGCACTATCAATCCTATGGCCGACCAACTATATCCGATAACAATCTTAAAGCCACATCACTTGCCAATATAATTAACCATTTACCATTTACCTCACTGTTTTTAACAAGCATTAACCAAACCAATTTTCCAAACCAAAAAAGCATGTTTTAACCACAAGTATAAACCATATACTTACAAGGATCACTTACAATGTGCATCCTTCAGCATTTCATGCTCAAAAACAATATATCATATACTTTAAATCATGGTTAAACAGTAGGTTCAATGTAAATCAAAACAAGTGCATAAAGCCATTCATAATAGCACGACCGAGAGAGAAAACCACTTTATACTTACTTTTGAATTTAAACTAGCGTATCAATCTAAGTTTAAACTCTCATAAACCACCTTTAAAACATTCCAAAGCTGGAATCAAGGTTCTCACTCACCGATACGCAAAACCTTGATTAGCCGACGCAAAATCAAGCGTTCAAAGCCTCCAAAGCTTCACCGATCACTTCCAGATCAACCTCTCATGTTTTAACCATAATACAACAGAGGATTATTGCATCTCAATGCATTCAAAACACTGTAACATCAATCCTTCATGGATTCTCACCTTTCTTTCACAATTACCCAACCACAACAACCGAAAAATCGTCTAATCCTTTCCAAACACAACCCAACCATAATGTAACAATTAAACTCCTTCAATATCATCAATCAACACCAAAAATATAGGATCAAAAAACCAAACACTTCCAGCAACTATACAGCCACCACAACTCCACAAAAACACAATTCTAACAACCTAAACTTGTAATACCCCTTTCCCGTATTCATAGCTGAATATGAGTCAGAGATATCAAAAACATTTGTAAAACCCTCTACATTTGTAACTCGGTAAAAAATTTGATTCTTCTAAAAATATTACAATATATTTAGTTTCTATTTACAAATGTAGTTAATCGTGTATAGTTTAAATATAATATTTTAATCTTCAAATCGAGTTTAATTTTAGGCAGCAACTTATTAATTTAATTTAACTTTATATAATTAATAAAACTACCTAAAAATTACCTAATTTAAAATTCATCCAGATACCACATAAAATACAAATTCTATCAGAGCAGTCATATCATTTTAATATACATGCCAATTAGTAAATATCAAACAGTGTCAAAATATATCTTACTGATACTGATGTACCTGTTATTGATTGATGATGTCCGTTTATGCTCTTTACTCCAACCATTTCTTCTTTCCTACGTGTGAAACAGTTACATGCTAAGTATTTACTTAGTGAGGCAATAATTCGAATCCAAGTGCAATTGTCATAATATCAATGTTAATGATTAACAATGCATGTGATCACCTTACCATTATATGCTCATTAACATAAATAAATATGTATATCAAAGTGATAAGATTAGATCTTACCAATACCGTTGCCATTCCATCCGTAAGCTTTCAATGCTTACCAATACCTTTTTCCCATTTCTATCTGCAAGCTTTCAAGCTTATCTTCCTATTTCTTTTTTATTTCTTTCAATTTATTTAGCCCAAGGTATTGAATTAAGAGATTCTATGTACACGAGTCATCCCCCCATACCCAACCTTTCTTGAGTATGTATATTATTTGCACTCTACCGGGAGTGCTTAGCACCGAAGTGCTTCTGTATACTTACTAGAGTATACAATATATCCCTCATTGAGTTTTTATGAAATTACACCGAAGTGTTTAGCAACCGTAGTAAGTCTGTATACTCAAACCATGCATGAGTATACTCCTCAATGAGTATTTATAATATTTGCCCTCTACCTAAAGTGCTTAGAATATTTATACAGCTGTTTATGACCCTATGGATATCCAACTATATCATCGTGGCATGTTTAGTCATAAAGAAAAATTAAAAGTCAAAATTGAAGGAAAAATTTGTTCATCTTTCCTTATGCAACCATGAGCTTCCAAGAGAAAGAAGAAAAGGAAAACAAAAATTTTCTGAAGGCATTTTTGGAAGGTTTAAAGTAAGACTCAAGGTATGGTTATTTAAGAAAAATTGATCTATGTTCAGTTCTCTATATTTTGATAGTAATTTTACATATAGTTATGAAGAAGTGTTTATGTTCTTGAAGATAGAGAAAATAGGATTTGAAGAATTAAGTTTGATTTTGATGAATTACATGCTATTAAGTTGTAAATTAGCTTGAATCCTACTCTAATCTCAAAACCCCAAATTGGTCACCAAGCTAGGGTTAGGGTTTAGGGATTCAATTGTGAAATTAAGGATGTTTATGAAAGATTAATGCTTGTGCATGATAATTTAGTGACTGGATTGAAGAATTATGTTAAATCTCATTAAGTGACCGAAACAAAAATTAAGTAAAGTTGGGGGCTGATCTGTTATGATTGGAAATGATATGTACTTGGATTTAATTGATGAATAGTATGCTTAAATTTAAGAGTTGGAAGCTTGTATCCTTAAGTGACCATTTCGACCACTTTAGGAAACCTAAGGATTTGATGTTCAAATTTCAATATGATATTGGTGATGATGATTAAGTAGGGATGAATGCTAGAATTTGATATTGGAATAACAAAATTGAAGGTTAATTTGAGGTGTTGGAATGGTTAAAGAATGCTAAAGATGTAAATTTTTAAAATCTGCCCAGAATTTTAGTCATTGGCAGTGAGTTCGGAAATTCACCATAAATTCTACAAAAATGATTAAGATGTGATCCTTATATCATTATATTTTTGGTTCAGTCTAGTTTCATTTGGAACAAACGGTGATTGATTTCTATTTGTATATCAAAAGATATAAATTTTTAAGTGATGAATGGTCAGAAAACAAAGTAGCAATCTACTCCGAAATTCAGCACTGGGATTTGACTTCAAAAATTCATCATAAATCGTACGAGTTGAATTTAGGATATTAGTTTATATGGTTGAAAAGATTATCGAATCTAGTTTCTGTCACAATAAAGGAATTGAATTTCGAGCTGTAGATTATTTTACAGAAATATTTCTTTGAAGGTAGCGCAAGCTGACAGATTATAAATGAGTGTCTTATGAGTATTATTAATTGTGCATGCAAGGGGTGAGCGTGAAGCACTCAGTAAATGCGAGAAATTATAAATTTAGTAGATAAGGCAAAGGATAAAGCTTGAAGTTCTTTTAAGTTATTCAATTTAGTTTGGGATGAGAAGTGTCAAGGTGAGTGCAATTGCATACATATCATAATACATTGATATTTTATACATTATTGGGATGGCTTGTGATGAGCCTACCTGAATGTTTATTGTCATTAAATTTATGTCATTGAACATGTGACTGACATAAAATAAATATGTCAATATTTGGAATATAAAATGCATTCATCATTTGATTACTTACATAGGTAAGTTTGAAATGTTATTTCGGGTATGAACTGCCCAATGTTGATATATATTGATATACATTGCCATGGATGAAATATTTGATGATATAAAGCCCAAGTATGATATACAGATTCAAAGGTATAGTTGGCTATCCATAGAGTAATAAACATCTGTATAAATATTCTAAGCACTATGGTGCAACATTTATGTATACTCAAGTAAGGTTGGGTATACGGGAGTACTTCGGTACATATTACAGCACTTCGGTGCAAATTTCATATATACTCAAGGAAGGTTAGGTATATGTATACTCAAGGAATGTTGGGTATACGGGGATGACTCGTGTACTTAGATTCTCTTATTTCAATACTTTGGGCTAAATAAATTGAAAAAACAAGATGGTAAGCTTGAGAGCTTGTTGATATAAATGGCAATGGTATTGGTAAGAATTAGACTTACTACTTTGATATATGTTATGTGACACCTAGGTTTTGGGCCTAGCGGTTTTGAGGCCTATTAGATGGTCCGGTGGACCGGTTAGACATTCAAGATAGATTAGGGACCGTATATTTTTTGGTAAGATAAAAATATGGAAAATATTCAAAAATCATCTTTTAATATATGATTAATATTGGTGAAATCAAGTTTTGAAAATAAGGTTTGGAGGTGTGACATTTTGGCTAGTGACCAAAATGTAATTTTTGAAAACTAGTTTTAAAGGTGACTAAAATGAAAAGGGTCAAATTCCTAGAATCCTTAAGGATCTATTTTACCAAGTCTTTACTGGTGATTTATCCCTTCAATTAAATCAATTTAACATGTGTTTTAAAGGATAATAAAAAGAGATTTTAGATATTAAAGATAGTTATTTGGTTTTAATGAAAATTGACGCAACTTTTCTCCCAACTTTTCTCTCCACTACTTTTCTGCTAAACTCTCAAGTTTTCATAAAAACTAGAGGTGAGAGATTAATTTTACTTATATTCTTGATCTACAATTGATTATTTAACTTTGATTTACAAAACCTCATTGAAATCCTGTGTTTTCCTAGCTTTAAACAAGCCAATTGAGGGATAAATCACACAATAGGGGTAAGGTCCGTGATCTCCTCTATTGAGTGGTTATTTATTGATATTACCAAGTGTTTGATCCTTGTTTTATGGTTTATAATCTGATTTCATGTTTTTTATATTCAATTAATTGATTTATTTGGGTGAAATTGATGAAATAGAGAGAGATTCGAATTGAATCTGATTTCCAGTGTTATAGATTGAGTTTAAACACATTTTGGATATATAATAATGTTGATAAGTTGATTTTGTCAATGGAATCCCGAAACTCTTGAATCTCTAATTGTTTAGGTTGCTAGAAGTGTACTTTGTGGTGTTGTGGTGGCTTTGAGATTGCTGGAAGTATTTGGGATGTGTTAATTATGTTTTAAGGTGTTAATTGATGATTATGGAAGTGTTATAATGTTAGGTTGTGGCTGGGTTGTGTTTGGAAAGGTTAAATAATGATTTCGGTTTTTATGGTTGGGCAATTTTGAGATGAGTGTGGAAGTCTGTGAGGATTTGTTGTTGCAGTGTTTTGAATGCATTGAGATGCATTGATCCTCTGTTGTAATGTGGTTAAAATAGGGGAGGTTGATCTGAAAGTGATCGGATACTCCACCACGGGTATTGAGGGGTTTATGTGGCGTACTGAATACTCCACCACGGGTGTCAAAACGATGGAGGGGTTTATGTGTACCGAAAACTCTTGTGTGGGAACCTTGTGTTGCCGGTGATAATATATGAAGTGTTGGGTAAACACTTGTTGAATCTGTGTATCCAATGAACTCTTTTGGCAAATGAACTTGGTTGATGCTCACTTGTGAGCCAATATAATTGTTGATGTATCATTGGAAACTTTAAGTTGTATAATGTGATTTATACATGTTTACTCTGTAAGATTTGCACATGGTGGTTATGCATGGGAAGGATTAAATTGTGGTTTAGCAATGGAACTTGTTGTTGGTTAATGATCATGTTGTATGTTTACTCTTTAAGCTTTGCATATGGTTGTTATGCATGGGAAGGCTTAAATTAAGGTCTAGCAATGGAATTTACTGTTGGAAATGATACATGTTGCATATGGTTTAATATGTTGGTTTTTAAAGATGAAAAGTGCATAGTTTACAAGGCATGATGTTTCAATGGTAATGCTTAAATAATGTATAAAGAATGGTTGGGATGAGATTTCAATGTGTTATTGGGAAATGCTTTTAAATACATTGATGGTATTTTGTTTTGAGCACTCCTCACTAAGCCTAGTGTGCTTACGCTCTCTTTGTCCATCAATGCAGAGAATTAAAAGTTGGAAGGCAGCGGGAAGCAAGGGATCGGTACAAGACTTGGTAACCAAAGTATGTTTTGAACTAGACTATAAGTAAAAAGGGCAATGGGGGTTTTCGTTGTTATTTGGGAGAAGTTTTGTTAAACTCCCTATTTGAGCAAGTTTGCTTGGTTGCTCTTGAGTTGTAAATGGCCTTTATGGTTTATTTTTGGTGATGGTATGAAGTTTGGTGTTTTGCTTGGTTGGTTAACTAGGTTGCATGCCTATAGATTTACATTTGATGCAAAATGCCATGAAATGATGTTGAATCTGTGATGTAACGTTGTGGTTGGATTTTAGGTTATGTTGGATGTATGTTAGCGCATGTTAGCCAGCTAAAAATGACATTACAGGCCTAGGCATACCGATACGCGGGGAACCGTGTCGGTACGGCTAAGCGAATTCAGGCACCTAGGATCGGTACGGGTATGTGCATACCGGTACATATAAGAAATATAAGCTTGGCGTACCAGTACAGGATAAGGCGTATCGGTACGAGAACTTGTTACTAGAAAGTTGCTTTTTGGGAAAAACCCGTGTACCGAAATAATGAAGGCTCGTACCGATACAATGTTTATATTTTGCAAGCTGACATGGCGTACCGATATGGTACACAGTATATCGGTATGGGTGGCTACTCCGTATCGGTACAGCTGTGATCGTACCAGTGGCCGTTAATTCTGTTAATGTCATGGGAATGAAATTGTATTTCATTGTGTTTTGCTCCCTGATTATTGTGGATGCAATTGCATAATGTCGAATGATCGGTTTGAGCTAAATTTTGGCATGTAAGCTTGTAATCTGTATAATTAAAGAATGGTAACTTAAAAGTGGGCTAAGTCCTTGTAATTTTTTGAAATTGCAATTTGGTCCCTAAATTACAATTATGTTCAATTGGATGTCAATTCGATGCCCGATTGAGTTGAGGTTTTACCTGTTATCAGTATGAACATATAGGGATTTAATTTGCATCTAGAGAAGATAAAAAGAAAAAAACTATGGTTCATTTTTCTTCTTTACGGTTTACTTTGGTAAACCTAATGTAGCTTGCTCAGTTCGGTCTTGCGACTAGGCCGGGTCGACGGGTTACATTTGGTGGTATCAGAGCCAGGTTTGCAATAGTTAGGAGTTGGTTTGATTGTTGTGATGTTTTTGTAAGTGTTTATCCGATGTTTAGTATGCACGATGATTGCAATATGCACGTTGATTGCTTTATGTCATGTTGAGGGAAAATTTGGGAAACCCATTACTTATTATTGTAGTTTGAAATGTTATGATTTTGAAATGGAAGTCTTGGATGCTTGCTTGAAGCTGGTCTGATTATTTTTGTTTTGAAATAATTATCATGCCTTAGAAAATGTGTTATATTACGACCGAGAGGAGAAATGAGAATTAGCGTGATGTTGTTGCCTTTGGGCAGTGAGTTAAGGAGAGTGTTGTGTCTCCTAAGGATTTGTTACCCTAAAGCATATACCACCAGTGCCGGTTGAACCAGTGTTGGGTGATATGATGCCTTGATATAGGCGATGTTTTGAGCTTTTAAGCTGTTGTTGCTGCAATGCGTGTGTTTGCATTGGCGGTTGGGCAAACGAGGTTGTCGTTGGAATATCCCTGTAGTTTGGGAGAAGTTGAGTACCGTAGGTTGTCACTCAAGGCATCCGAGATAGGAATGGCCAATGTTATTTAGGTTTAGACCAAATATGGTGTATTGGTACTCGTAGGTTGGGATGTGTTGAATCCCTGTTGCATGGTGATGTTTTTAGTTGGCAGACAACTGTATCTGCAGGCGTGGAACCTCATGATGTGGATTGGGAGTCTTTCCATGCTGTCTTTTGGAAGAAGTATATGGGGTTTAGATACTCGGATGATAAGAAATGAGAGTTTATGGCTTGAGTTCAAGGATGCATGTGTTTGGCTGAGTTAGGTTGCAATTTGTTCGATTGAGCTAGTATGCTCCTGAACGGGTATCGGTAGAGAGGTATCGCTGTGATCGATTCTGTCATGAATTGGTACAGGATGTTAAAGTGTATGTGTTGGCTTTTGACTACTCCATTATCGACGTGTTGGTACACGGGCGAAGTACATCAAGCAGAACCTGGGTTTATAGGCTTTGTGTGGAAGGTTCTGGCTTTGGCAAGAGAATTAAGGATTCTAGTTTTGGTAATGTTCAGTTTAAAAGGAATTGTGATAAAACAAGTCACCCTGAATTGAGGTGAGGTGATGACAGTGTTGGGTGAAGACCGCAGGGTCAGAGTATCCAGACTAGAACAGTATTTAATGCATATTAGGTATGTGGATCGTGTGATCTCTTGAGGCAGGATTATCCGCATTTGATATGTGGAGTGTAAACTCCTGTACTTGTTGTTGTTAAAGTTTGTGAGAATTGTGGGTTGAACAATCATCTCGTAATTGTTAGATGTAGGAATGTTTCCTCCGATGAGATGGTTGTTGCGAGAAGGGTGCTTGAAAATGTCCTGTGATGATTTAAAGTCTTGAGTAAGCGGTTGTTTTGTTGTAGTTACCGCTCTATAGTTTTTGATGTAATCTTGGGTTTGGATTAATGGTTGGAATACAGAGCTATGGTTGATTTTGAATCTTAGTGAGTTTCCTTGAACCTTGTTGATGATTACGGGGTGGTAATCACGGGCGAAAATGTTAAATTCTTGTCTAGTGCTATTTTGACGCTGAAGGCAAGTCGTTTGATGAATCCTTGGTTACAAGGCATTCCTAGCCTATGTTATGAATCTGGGGTCAAAGGAAGTACGTGCTCAAGATATTTGTACGGTATGTGAGTTCCTGGGTGTTTTCGAGGGAATGGTCGGGTTTGCCATTAGATTAAGAGGTCAAGTTTGACATTGAGTTGTATGAAAATGCAGCTTCAGTGTCTATTGCTCTATGCGCATAGCTCGAGGGAGTTGCTTGACCAAGGGTTTATTAGGTTTAGTGTTTTGCTGGAGGTTATGTCAGTGTTGTTGTGGAAAAGAAGGATGGCATGATGCAGATGTGCATGGGCTTTGGTAGCTAAATAAGTTAATGTTCTGTTGATCTTTTTAGAGGTGCTTTGTAAGATTGGTTTGAGTTCGGGTGTTATCTGTTGAAGGTAAAGGATGTGTTTGTGTTTAGATTTGCCTTCTATAAGGGGTGCGGCAGTATGTATTTTTTGTTATGTCGTTTGGGTTGACTGATGTATGGGTTGCGTTCATAGTTATGATGAGTCGGGTAGTCCTTGAGTTCTTGGATCAGTTGGTTGTGGTGCTTATTGTTGGTCTTTCCGTGTACAAAAGCACTGAGAAGGGTAGTTATCGATAGGTATGGTTGGTTTAGTGGATTCTTGTGAGAAGTGAATGTTGCTCTTTGTTTGGGAAGTACGAGTTTTAGGTATGTTGCTAAGAATTCTGGTTTTGAGAATATTATTAGTAAGTGTGAATAGATAAACATGCACAGTGCAAAAACACTTATATGTATATATAAATATGTCAGTACATGCATACATTTGGGCATGACATTAGAGGTTTTGCATACATACACATAGACATCTATGACGGCATATAAGTAATCATGCATACATATGTTCACACTTACGGATGACTGATTGGAAATCAATGGAGTGGTGGTATAAGTAATGTAGCGTATGAAGGTGGTTTTGGTGATATGGTTCTTGGGAGTTTGACTTGTGCTAGTTTTTGAGCGACCAAAGTTAAAATTGGCAGTTTGTGGGTTTGCTAGATCCAGTTCTTAGCATCGAGGTTTGTTGAGATTGTAGTTTTGTAAGTGAAGTTGTGGCTTATGCATCTAGATAGTTAAAGGTGCATGAGCGCTTTTGTCCTACGCATGATGTGAAGCTTGCTGCGATGGTGGTTGTTTAAACGTTTTAGAGATACCAATTCCATGATGAGAAGTGTGTCGTGTTCACGGATCATGTGTGGATAGAAAAAAATGAATGCTGATTTGAGTTTTTGACAACTTGGATGGTTGGAGTTGTTTAAGAGTTATAGTTTGATGGATGAATATCGTCTGAGCTAAGGTTATAGCCGATGTTTTGTTTATGAGGGTTGCGGTGGAGTTGAGAATGTAGTTTATGCGGTTGGGTATGATTCATGATGGAGGCTTGGTGGCCGAGTTGCAAGTGAAGTCATCCTGGTCACAGTTGAGTAGAAGAAGGTAACTATGTGATGATGCTTTAGTATCAAATGTCCAGGTTATTGGGGGAAGGAAATCTGATGGATTTTCATGTTAATGGTGGTAGGATGTTGTGTTTTAAATATCGGAAAGTGGTGTCTCTTGATGTTGAGTTGAGGTTTTTTGTTTTGATGAAGGCGCATGCCAGTTCTTGTGATATGCATTTCGATAATACCAAGATATATCAAGGTTTGAAAAGGGATAGCTATTGGGTTGGTCTAAAGGAAGATATGGTTGATTTTTGTTGTTTGATGCGTGGTATGTCAGTGAGTGAAAGCTGAGCATCAGATTTCTTTTGGGTTGTTGATTGAGTTCCGAGGCGTGCGCACCTTTGTGGCTATGCTTGTGATGTATGTGTTGGAATAAGTGTCAGATTTGTATATTGCCAGGTTAGTGCGTTTGCACAATGTACCTGAGTCCATAGTTTTGGATGGAGATCCGTGGGTTACAGTGAGGTTCTGGGGTGTCACTTGAGCTTTAGTGTATGTACTTCATATCTTTCCCAGTTGGATGGCGTGTTGGAGCATGGATTTCTGGTTTTGAAATATAATATGGGTTGTGTATCATAGAGTTCTAGGGAAAGTGTGAAAAGCAAATGCCTTTGGTAGAGTTTGCTTTAATGGCAGTTATCAGGCAAGTATGCAGGTGACACCGTTTGAGGCGTTGTGTGGTTGGAGGTACCGTACGCCCGTGTGTTGGGATGAAATTAGGGAAAAGTACATTCCTATGTCTGATGTATTGAAAGGCACCAGTGAGAAGGTGAAGTTGTTATGTGAGCACTTGAGAGCAGCTTCGGATCGTCCAAAATTCTATGTGGTTTTGAAGTGTAGTGTTTTAGAGTGTGTTGTTGATGGTTGGATGATCATGTTGGTATCGCCTTGGAAGAAGGTGATGCGTGTTGGACAAAAAAATAAAGCTTAGCTGAGGTTTTGTGGACCATACAAGTTTGTTAATCGTGTGGGTCTTGTTGCTTATTGTTGAGGTTATCTCCTGTGTTGAAAGGGTTCCATGATGTGTTTCACGTGACAATGTTACAAAGGTATCAGTTGGATTCCTCGCATATTGTGCCGGGGAAGGCATTGTGTTGAGATTAGATTTATCTTGTAATAAGGATCTAGTGGGGATCATTGATGTCAGTGGTAGGGTTTAGCGTGGTAAGATGGTTAGGCTTGTTAAGGTGTTGTGGAGATACCGTAGTGTTAAGCAGCCACATGTGAATGTAAGTCAGAGATGTTGGAGTAGTTTCTGCTTTTATTTCCTTTGGGTAAATTTCGGGGACGAAATTTCTTAAGTGGGGGAGAGTTGTGACACCCAGTTTTGGGCCTAGCGGTTTTGAGGCTTATTAGACGGTCCGGTGGACTGGGTTAGAGATTCAAGTTGGATTCAGGATTGTATATTTTTTGATAAGATAAAAATATGGGGAAATGGTTAAAAATCATCTTTTAATATATGATTAATATTGGTGAAATCAATTTTGGAAAATAAGGTTTGGAGGTGTGACATTTTGGCTAGTGACCAAAATGCATTTTGAAAACTAGTTTAAAAGTGACTAAAATGGAAAGGGTCAAATTATTATAATCCTTAATGAGCTATTTTACCAAGTTTTTGCTGGTGATTTCTCCCTTCAGTTAAATTATTTTAACATGTGTTTTAAAGGATAATAAAAAGAGATTTTAGATATTAAAGTTAGTTATTTGGTTTTAGTGAAAATTGATGTAACTTTTCTCTCAACTTTTCTCTCCACTTCTTTTCTGCCAAACACTCAAGTTTTCATCAAAAACCAAAGGTGAGAGATCAATTTTACTTAGGTTCTTGATCTACAATTGATTATTTAACTTTGATTTACAAAACCTCATTGAAATCTTATGTCTTCCTTGCTTTAAACAAGCCAATTGAGGGAGAAATCACACAATAGAGGTAAGGTTCGTGATCTCCTCTATTGAATGGTTCTTTATTGGTATTCCCAAGTGTTTGATCCTTAATTTATGGTTTATAATCTGGTTTGATGTTTTTATATTGAATTAATTGATTTATTTGGTTTAATTTATGAAATACAGAAAGATTCAAATTGAATCTGATTTCCAGTGTTATAGATTGAGTTTAAACTCATTTTGGATATATAATAATGTTGATAAGTCGATTTTGTCAATGGAATCCCAAAACTCTTAAATCTCTAATTGTTTAGGTTGCTAGAAGTGTGTTTTTGTGGTGTTGTGGTGGTTGTAAGGTTGTTGGAAGTATTTGGGATGTTTTAATTCTATTTTTGGTGTTAATTGATGATTATGGACGTGTTAGATTGTTAGGTTGTGGCTGGTTTGTATTTGGAAAGGATTAGATGATGATTTCGGTTGTTGTGGTTGGGTAATTTTGAGAGGATTGTGGAAGTCCATGAGGATTTGTTGTTGCACTATTTTGAATGCATTGAGATGCATTAATCCTCTATTGTAATGTGGTTAAAACAAGGGATGTTGATCCGGAAGTGATCGGTGAAGCTTTAGAGGCTTCGAATGCTTGATTTCGCGTCGGCGAATTGAGGTTTCGCGTATCGTTGAGTGAGAACGTGGATTTCAACTTTGAAATGTTTTAAAGGTGGTCTATGCGAGTTTAAACTTATCTTGATATGCTGATTTAAACTCGGAAGTAAGTAAATGTGGTTTTTCTCTCTCGGTCGTGCTAGATTGAAATGGTTTTATGCACTTGTTTTGATTTACATTGAGCCTATTGTTTAAGCATCTTTTAAAGTATTTGAGATACTGTTTTCAAGCATGAGATGCTGAAGGATGCACATGGTAAGTGATCCTTGAAAGTATATGGTTTATACTTGTGGTTTAAAGCATGGTTGTTGCTTTGGAAAATGGTTTGGTTTAATGCTTGTAAAAATCAGTGAGCTAAATGGTAAATGGTTAATTATATTGGCAAGTGACGTGGTTTTAAAATTGTTATCGGATATAGCTGGCCGGCCATAGGATTGATAGTGCACTATAATAAGTCGCCTTGGATGTTGAGGGGTTTTATTCGGTGTACCAAATACTCCATCCAAGTACCCTAAAGGTCGAGGGGTTATAAGGTACCGTAAACTCCCGTTAGTGGATTATACATCTACTGATGAGTGGTGTTAAGGGGTTTATGTGGTGTAGCGAATACTCCACCATGGGTGTCACAATAGTGGAGGGTTTATGTGTACCGAAAACTCCCGTGTGTGAACCTTGTGTTGCCGGTGAGAATGTATGAAGTGTTGGGTAAACACTTATTGAATCTGTGTATCCGATGAACTCTTTTAGTAAATAAACTTGGTTAATGGTCACATGTGAGCCAATATAATTGTTGATGTATCATTGGAAAGTTTATGTTGTATAATGTGATTTATACATGTTTACTCTGTAAGCTTTGCATATAGTGGTTATGCATGGGAAGGCTTAAATTGTGGTTTAGCAATGGAACTTGATGTTGGTTAATGATACATGTTATACGTTTACTCTTTAAGCTTTGCATATGGTTGTTATGCATGAGGAGGCTTAAATTGAGGTCAAGCAATGGAATTTACTGTTGGAAATGATACATGTTGGTTTTTAAAGATGAAAAGTGTATGGTTTACAAGGCATGATACTTTAACGGTAATGTTTAAATGATGTATAAAGAATGGTTGAAATGAGATTTCAATGTGTTATTGGGAAATGGTTTTAAATGCATTGATGGTGTTTTGTTTTGAGCACTCCTCACTAAGCCTAGTGTGCTTACGCTCTCTTTGTCCATCAATGCAGAGAATTAAAAGCTAGGAGGCAGGGAGAAGCAAGGGATTGGTACCAGACTTGGTAACCAAAGTATGTTTTGAACTAGACTATAAGTAATAAGGGCAATAGGGTTTTTCGTTGTTATTTGAGAGAAGTTTTGTTGAACTCCTGTTTGAGCAAGTTTGCTTGGTTGCTCTTGAGTTGTAAATGGCCTTTATGGTTTATTTTCGGTGATGGTATGAAGTTTGGTGTTTTACTTGGTTGGTTAACTAGGTTCATGCCTATAGATTTACATTTGATGCAAAATGCCATGAAATGATGTTGAATCTGTGATGTAATGTCGTGGTTGGATTTTAGGTTATGTTGGTTGTATGTTAGGGGCATGTTAGAATGTTTTGTTAAGGTTGAAAGCATGTTAACCAGCTAAAAATGATATTATAGGCCCAGGCAAACCGATACGCGGGGGACCATATCGGTATAACTAGGCAAATTCAGGCACCTAAGATCGGTAAGGGTATATGCGTACCGATACTTATAAGCAATTTAAGCATGGCGTACCGGTACAGGATAAGGCATATCGGTACGAGAATTCATTTCTGGAAAGTTGGTTTTTGGGAAAAACCCGTGTACCGGAACAATGAAGGCTCGTACCAATACGGTGTTAATATTTTGCAAGCTAACGTGGCGTACCAATACGGTACACAGTGTACCGGTACAAGTGGCTACTTTGTACTGATACGGTTGTAATCGTACCGGTACCTGTGGCTGTTAATTCTGTTAATGTCATGGGAATGAAGTTGTATTTCCTTGCATTTTGGTCCCTAATTATTGTGGATGCAATTGAATAAGATCGGATGATCGTTTTGAGCTGAATTTTGGCGTGTAAGCATGTAATCTGTCTAATTAAAGAATGGTAACTTAAAAGTAGGCTAAGTCCTCATAATTTTCTAAAATTGCATTTTGGTCCCTAAATTGCAATTGTGTTCAATTGGATGTCAATTCGATGCCCGATTGAGTTGAGGTTTCACCTGTTGTCAGTATGAGCATGTAGGGATTTAATTTGTATCTAGAGAAAATAAAAATAAAAAGGGGCGCGGTTCGTGTTTCTTCTTTACGGTTTACTTCGGTAAACCTAATGTAGCTCGCTCGGTTCAGTCTTGCAACTAGGCCGGGTTGAGGGGGTTACATGTTAGTACGTGTGATGTTACTTATGTTAACATGTATGAAAATGGTAAGTAAGTTAAGCTTGAAAGCTTAATATTAATGGTAAGTATTGATATGGTGTTAAAGGAATTGAACAAGCATATTCATTAGCTTGTATCATGGTATATATATATATTCATGCATTGATGCATAATGACATATTATGACAAATGGACAAGCAAGAAAGTCTTGTGACATTAGCATGTAGTAAATCATTACTTATGCAATGTAAAAGTTGATGCATTGGCATATATCATGTTATATAGATGTAGCCATAAAGTTTAATAAGTTTAAATTATTGTTATTATCTTTGTTTATGGCCTCACTAAGTTATACTTAGCGTGTGTTTGATTGTGCACACGTAGGCAAATCAAGATGAGAGTGATAAGAGCATTGCATCAATATTGGAAAGCTCAACAGGTAATCACAGTAATGACATCCCTAATTGAGGTTTGATTATTACAGTGGCATGTATGCTTGCTAAACCTATTTGAGTTGTAATTGGCCTTTAATGTTCGTTATGGTTTCATGATAATTGGCATTTCTGTAAAGATTCAAAGTTAAGAGTAATCTTAGGTGATGATAAGCTTGCTAAGATAATTGAGAGCATGTATGTAACCCCCTCGACCCGGCCTAGACACAAGACCGAACCAAGCGAGCTACATTAGGTTTACCGAAGTAAACCATAAAGAAGAAACTTAAACCGCACCCATTTTTTTCTTTTTTTATTCTCTAGATGCAAATTAAATCCCTACATGTTCATACTGACAACAGGTGAAACCTCAAATCAATCGGGCATCGACTTGACATCCAATTGAACACAATTGCAATTTAGGGACCAAATTGCAATTTTAGAAAATTACGAGGACTTAGCCTACTTTTAAGTTACCATTCTTTAATTAGACAGATTACATGCTTACACGCCAAAATTTAGCTCAAAATGATCATCCGATCTTATTCAATAGCATCCATAATAATTAAGGACCAAAACACAAGGAAATAGAACTTCATTCCCATGACATTAACAGAATTAACGGCCACCGGTACCGGTACGGTCACAGTCGTACCTATACGTAGTAGCCACCCATACCAGGACACTGTGTACTGTATCGGTACGCCACATCAGCTTGTAAAATATTAATATCGTACCGGTACAAGCCTTCATTGTTCTGGTACACGGGTTATTCCCAAAAAACAACTTTCCATTAACGATTTCCCGTACTGATACGCCTTATCCCGTACTGGTACGCCAAGCTTAAATTGCTTATACGTACCGGAACGCACATACCCGTACCGATCCTAGGTGCCTGAATTTGCCTAGTTGTACCGATACGGTCCCCCGCATATCGGTACGCCTGGGCCTGTAATGTCAATTTTTAGCTTGTTTAACATGCTTTCAACCTTACCAAAACATTCTAGCATGCCCTTAACATATAGCCAACATAACCTAAAATCCAACCACAACATTACATCACAGATTCAACATCATTTCATTGCATTTTGCGTCAAATATAAATCTATAAGCATGCAACCTCGTTAACCAACCAAGTAAAACATGAAACTTCAAACCCTTCACAAAAGTTGGAATCCACGTTCTCGCTCACAGATACATGAAACCTCGATTGGACGATGCAAAAACAAGCGTCTGAAGCCTCCAAAGCTTCATTGATTACTTCCGGATCCATCTCCCCTGTTTTAACCACATTACAACAGAGGATTAATGCATCTCAATGCATTCAAAACACTTGGGAATATCAATAAAGAACCATTCAATAGAGGAGATCATGGACCTTACCCCTATTGTGTGATTTCTCCTTCAATTGGCTTGTTTAAAGCTAGGAAAACACAAGATTCCAATGAGGCTTTGTAAAACAAAGTTAAATTTACTTCAATTCTCATTAAAACCAAATAACTAACTTTAATATCTAAAATCTCTTTTTATTATCATTTAAAACACATGTTAAAATGATTTAATTGAAGGGATAAATCGCCAGCAAAAACTTGGTAAAATAGCTCCTTAAGGATTCTAAGAATTTGATACTTTTCATTTTAATCACCTTTAAAACAATTTTCAAAAATTGTATTTTGGTCACTAGCCAAAATGTCATACTTCCAAATTTCATTTTCCAAAATTGATTTCACCAATATTAATCATATATTAAAAGATGATTTTTAACCATTTTTCCATATTTTTATCTTAGCAAAAAATATATAGTCCCGAATCTGACTCAAATCTCTAACCTAGTCCACCAGACCGTCTAATAAGCCTCAAAACTGCTAGGCCCAAAATCGGGGCGTTACAATGTATGTTTTATGAAATCCAATTGTTCCCTATAAGCATACATAACATTTGAAGACATTTGGGAATTTAATTAGGATGAATTAAAAATATAAAAATGCAAGAATGTGCGTTTTGGGACAAGGAGTACTAGTACTCAAGATTTGGGTTCAAAATCATCAAAACTTGAATTTTGTTTCAAATATCATTAATATTTAAGGATAGTAAAGTTGTGACATTCCTGACTTGTGTTTGTCGTACGGATACAAAAAGCGAATGTTACAAGATTCCTCAGACGTTACTATAGCATTACTCTTTTAGATTCATCGAGTGTTGTTACGTTATTGCTCTTTTAGGCTCATCAAGCTTTGTTGTGGCCACTCATTGTTCAAACTCATTCGTTGCTGGGCAGACTTTCTCATGCTCTCAACTTAGAGTTTTAGTTTGTTCCCCACATATTGGGAGATCTCTTCGCATTGCTCCTCGTCGTCTTGACTTGGGATTTTATTATCTCCTTGAATTGGTTGTTACGGCATGCTATCAAGACATTCAAAAATATATTCAGTGTGATTTATAATATTTCTCAATGTTTCAACAAAACTTTGAAGCTCAACATCCATCCAAGCTTTCATAGCCTCCATTGAATTTGATTCTGATAATCACTGCTTTGCTGCAACAATTGATTGAACTTTGATGGTGCAACATGGTTACAAGGTGCATATAAATTGTTAATAAGGACTACATTGCCATGAATGTGTGCTGCAGCAGCAAAGTCATTACCATCATAAAAAAATTAGCTCCTTGATCATACCATGAAAGATTTTGCATTTACACCGTTGGTCGCACGCTTTGAGGTGGTCCCTAATACTCATTTTAAGGTCCTCCTTATAGCAGTATGCATCAAGGTTGTATGGGTAGTATTCAAATAAATTTTGTCCCCCACAATAATCACAAGAATGTGCCACGGCATGAACTCTTTGGGGTGCTCTCAGAATTTACATTGATGTGATCGTGTTGCTCAATGCCACAGCTTGTGTTGAGAGTCATGGAAAAGCATCATCTCCATAAAAATTATCCATTCTTCTCTCTTGGAATGCTCTAGTGGTTGGGTATAGGTCGTCAATGGTGGGTGTAAGATAGTCTCGAATAAATCAACCTTTAATTCCCATCATGTTGATGTTTCTTTCCTTGTAACACACTTGAAAAAAATAAAAATAAAAAAATAAAAAATAAAAAGATAGAATTAAACTAAAAATTAAGTGTAACAACTAAGCTATAATCACCAATTGCCAATCCCCCGCAACGGCACCAAAAAACTTGATGCGTGAAATATGATGCGCACTATAGAGCAATTATATTCATCGCCCAAGTAATAAAGTGATAAGTATCGAGTGTCGAACCCATAGGGTTGGAGTGATAAACTCAAAGCAATTACACGAAAGAGTTAGTGAAATAATGATAAGATGACATGGTGATAACAACTATAAAATAAATGCGATAAAGAAGTAAAGATGAAGCAATGATCAAAGGACAAGCAGATATTAGAAAAGATTCTAATGATTATGGATGTTGGGTTTATTGCCTAAGAACTATGCTAATTATCATTCGAATGCTATAGAAGTTGGCAATACATGTCTGCGTAAACCAATTATATTTTTATCTACACGATATGGTTTTCTAATTAACTTTTAGACTCTCTCAATACCTAAAAGTTGATGATAAAAAGCTATGGCAATAAATGTCTACGTAAACCCTAACAACTTATTATATGTTCAAGTTCCCCTTAATAGTCGTTGAAATCCTAAACTTATGTCTAAGCCAAATTAGAATCTAAGTTAATAGCTTAAACTCCACTATTCATGTTTGTCTAGCTTAACTCTTTCGATATTAAGCCACAGGTCAATAATTAAAAGGCCTCTCTCGATAGCTCTTACAATAATTATGCATTAAGAGCAATGAACATAATAGTAAGAAATGGATGTTATAATATTAAATAAAGGAGAGAGACACATGTGTTAATTAGCTGTATCCCCCTCGACCCGACTTAGACGCCCGACCGTACCGAGAGAACTACATTAGGTTTGCCAAAGAAAACTGGAGATAGATTTCAAAAACTGGTCCATTTTTTTCTTTTTATCTTGTCTAGATGCATATTATTAAACCTAAGTGTACATACTTACAGGTGAATTTTCAAAGGAAACGGACCACGAAAAGGCATCCAATTGCATAACATACATTTCAGAGACTAAATTGCAAAACTAACAATTTTAGGAACCAAAACTGAAAATTAAAGTTACCAATCCTCAATTAGTCTACTACATGCTTACATGCCAAATTCCAGGTCATTACGATCATCCAAACTCATACAATTGCATTCACAAAACTCATGGACCAAAATGAAAGAAACAGAAACCTTTAAAGATACCTAAATAATAGATTTAACAGTAGCCGTACCGGTACACTTAGAGGTGTTTCGGTATGCCTTAACATTTTCCAAAAGCTCAGATTCCAGTAACCAAATATCGTTCCAATACGCTTACGCGTTTCGAAACACCCTTCATGAAAAATCTGTACCGTATCGAAATACCTCCTCGATTACCAAAACGTAGGCCAAAATAGCCTAAGCCCATACCAAAACAGTTGCCTGCGTACCGGTATGCTAAGCCTAAAATGGCTTACCCGTACTGAAATAGGGACACCCGTACTGGTACGCCTAGACATGTAATGTCCCAATTTGTTGTCTAAACACACTTTGATGATATCCAAAACACTCCATCATGCTTCAAAAACTTGTACAACATTACTAAGATACATTACCAACCAAAGCATCACAGATTCAACAACCAGTCATGGCATTTATACTACTCAAGACATTCTATATGCATGCATCCTAATATCATTTCACCATGCAGCCAAAACTCACATTTGGTACATTTAAGGCATACTCTACATGCTTGAACACTTATAGCATCATACCAAACTTGCTTGAATCATCAAACTATGGCAACCAATCAAATCCAACTAGATGCATACTTTAGCACTTAGCTAGTAACAACCTAGGCAAGATTCACCCAAGCTCAATCAACATCAAACAACCATAAAATCCAGCACTACACATGCTTAAAACTCATGGAAAATCAGAATTACAAATCCCCAAAAACATGGCAAACACATTTCCTTATTAACTGAAAACATAAACCGAGTTCATACTCAAAGTAGTTTTGCACTTGGATCACTTCAAACCTTGCCTTTGCTGCCCCCAACATTAATTCTCTGCATCATTAGGAAAAAGAGAGCGCAAGCACACATGCTTAGTGAGGATGGTCTTAAAACAATGATGCAATAAAAACCTTTTGAAAACCAAAACTACTTGTTTCCAAAACATGCTTAACAACCCAAGCATTTTCCATGTTTCTGACCGAAACATGCATAACGACCCTTATGCAACATCATATATAAACTTCATGCTTAGATCCCAAAGAATTAAACCATTTTACCATGCTTAAATCCCAAAGCATTATATCATAAACCATTCTTATATCCCAAAGCATTGTAATAGGTTTAACACATGAACTTGCATATATTGGCATTTATAGTGACCCAACCACTATCCTTGATTAGCCGGCCACTAATCTTTAGGTAACCGACCGTTAACCTTACATTTCGAATACACAGATCTCCCATGATAGTCGACCACCACCATGACCCATACCATACCGACTGCATGATACAACACCATTGTCGACCGCAAGATCAACATCAACAAGGGGAACTGACCGCTTAACCCAAGTGACAACATCATAGTCCGAGTAGCCGACCGCTTACTTTAAGGACCCTTAACCATGATCAATTTTTAACATATTATAGTGCACTTCATTCTATGGCATTCCAACTATATCCGAATGTTTTCTCAAAATGTCACATAGCCAATATATCCTTTACAAAACCATTTACTCATTGTTTTACAATGCATTATACAAAATCACCACATATGCAAATCACATTGCCAACGCAATAACACCATTCCCGACCGAAATGAAAACCAATGCTCACAATCATTTCTTATACTTTTAAACTCCTACATATGTACTTAAAATCATGCATTTCCAGTATATAAAACAAACCATGTTTACGACCTAAACATGAATTACACATGCTCATATCTGAACCGATATTAAAGAGAAAAAGAGGGAAACTTACTTTCGAGCTTAGGTAAGCGTTTCACGCTTACCCTAAACTCTCAGCAACCTTCATTAAACCTTTGAAAGGCATTTGAACCAGTTTCCACTCACCGATACACCTCGCATTGCTTGCCAACGTGAATCGAGCTCCCGGCAAGCAGCAAACAACGTCAAGCTTCATCACCTTGATTATCCACTGTTTTAACCACATAAAACTAGAGGGCAAATGCATTATTATGCATTCAAACCATTGCCAAAAAGCAATTACCCACAACTCTCAAGTTGCCCACTCAAAAACCATCTGAAACATCAAAATCATCCTCAAACACTTCCAAAACTCAACCCAGCCATAATATAACAATTCAATACACCAAACCTCCTCAATTAACACCTAGAAACTCTTTCCCAACATCCTCTTACTTCCAACAATGATTAAACTCAACTATCACCCCACAAACCCTTGATTAACAACCTTAAACATTAGAGATTCAACTTGTTTCGGGATTACAATGTTAAAACAAGATATCAACTCAATTAAACATCAAAATCATGATCTAATCTGATCAAAATCCCAGCAAAACAGAACAAGTATGAAGATCCACCAATTTCATCAACCAAAACAAAATTAAACCAATTTTCCTCAATTAAACTATCAAAACACATTAGAAAACATTTGTAATGAGTTAACAACTTGAGAATTTCAGTAAAGAACCTTTCATTAGAGGAGGAGAACAAACCTTATCTCTAATGGATGCTTTCTCACATAATTGGATGATTTACATGAGAAAAAAAAGTTAAAACAATAAGGTTTTGGAAAACTAACAAGAAGAAATCATATACAAACAAAAGATTTAAGAAAAGAAAGGTTTACCTTAAGATTTAAAAGAAGGAATTGATGTTTGGTTGGAGAGATTTTGAGAGAAAATATTTTGAGAAAGTAGTTATGTGATTTTTTGTTTTAAGAGATTTATTAACAAATTAATTCTCCCCAACCTATTTATATTTTCCAAAACACTTTTAAAATAGCCAATTAAGGGATAAAGTCTAATATTAGACTTTTAGGGCAATTAGCTTCATAAAGACTCAAAGTTTTAACTCTTTACATAACAGCCACCAAAAATAGGTTTTAAAGTTTACATTTTGGTCACTAGTCCAAAATGTCTAATTTCCAAAACTCCTTTTCCAAAATTAATTCAACCACAATCATTAATATATTTAATAATGATTTTAGAATATTTTTCCACAATTTTACCACCTTCAAAAATATTTAATCCAATTTAATCCTGAAACTGACTCGAATCTCTAATACCGGTCCATCAGACCCTCGAACCAACCTTTAAACATATAAGCCCAAAACCGGGGTTTTACATTAGCCGTCAAAAGGGTCAAATATTCATCTCCAATCTTATAGCAATAATGTGGCATCCAGTCTATCACGAGAGAATGTTGCTGCAATACTTTGGCACTCCACTACTCTGTTACTTCCTACACAAACACCACTAAAATACACTACCTTTCTTATTAATAGCATCAATATATATAAATCATTATGCTCAAACACCATAACTCCATAACTATAGGCAAACTACTCCTAAATACAACAATATGCTTTCGAACACATGCAATATACTAAGTACACAATCATAAGGTAACGATTAAACTTGGGTGGTACAACAATGGTTGACTGTAAAGACAAGATCGGCAAAGATGATTTGAGCTAAGTTAATACGGTGACCACCTTGAAAAAAAATTGAGCCACCAAGCACGATGCTACAAGTGGAGTATTTACGTCCGGATGGTCGAAACCACTAAGAGATAAGAAGATGAAAAAAAAAACAGTCATGAGCACTGAAGACCCTTATAGAGGAACCAAAATTGTGGACAAAGGGAATAACTTCACTCTCATTGTCTACACCTTCATTCTGAAGACCTAAATGAGTAGCAATAATGGTAGAGTCTAAAAGAATGGGCTTACCCATGACATAGGACTCGACCCCAACAGTAATTGTACCTGTAACATCATTAATGCAATGAGCATTAGAATAGAAAATGTGAACAAGTGTCGGTAGACAATGGGGTTAATCCTAAGCATAAGCAATGGAAGTTATCAAAAATTAAAATTGGTGGAAATAAGAAAGGGATAGTCAATCGCTCGTTCTTTTCGAATTTTAAAATTATGAAAGTAAGAAAAGTTTTCGAGCTGATTTTGTTGATCCTATTCATTAAACTCTGACATACATAATAGGCAAGTTGGGTTGAGGGTTATTACGAGGTTGACTCGAAGAATCCGGACCTAAACGACCACATTTAGTAGGAAGTTTAGGAGCCATTAAGATAGAATTTTTGAAAACAACTTAATGGGATCTAAACACTAACCCAAAAAAATAAATACCTCCGAAAAAATAAAATCAAGAACACATGAATGCAAATATCAATCTCCCAGTCCAATTAAAGCAGCCAAAATTTAAGGTAATAGATAATTGTACATAAGTATATAAATACAATATATATATAAAAACAAGTGTATAAGTATGTATGTAGTTTATATGTAGAAAAACAATATGCATATTATATATATATAAGTAAACGGTGTATATATATATATAATCAATATAAAAAATATACGTATAGTTTTAAAATATATATATTGTTTAAAATAACAGTATATAGTGTATACAGAATATAGAGAGAGTAATTTTGAACAGATTTTTAAAATATATAGATGGGTAAACGGAAACAAAAACAAAAACGAATATATAATATTTGAACACAACAAAAGAAAATCGAGGAAAATAGGGTTTACCTTGAACTTTGGACAAAGGGACGAGACTAGGATGAGATATACATGAATTTGATGAAGATGAAGATAAGGATGGATTCCACGGTTTTTTGAAGAAAATCCGACAAAAATCAACCGAAGGAAATTTTGCTGAAAATCGAGAGAAATGATGATATTAGAGTTATGGTTAAAAGAAATTTGTGGGAAACGATTTAAATCCTTAATTATAGTCCCAGATCTCAAGCCTTAATTATAGTCCCAGATCTCAAATACTGATACTCACTTAAATGAGTTTTAGATTAGGGTATCGGTACTAAATCCTTCAATACCGATTCTGAATGAATCTTGTACCCATACTAACTGCACATTTTGGTAAAAAAAATACAAACAGTCACCTCAAGATCCTTACCGAAATGCATCTAAATGCATGTTATGATGTATGAACATAAAGTACATGATTTGAACATGAAACACACAAGAATGGATCATACTCAACACCCCCTAACTGTTTGAATGTAAGCGCCAAGAAATTACTCCAACAAGAATTTCAATCAAATTCAAGCTGCAGGTAAGATCAAAAACACAATAAGTTCAAGAATTGAAACTAAGATTTAAGGTAGATTTATAAGACGCAACTCTCTCTTAGGATTCCAAAATCTTTCTTTATCTAAAGGCTTCATAAAAAATCACAACTTGCAAAGTGTCTACAAACTCTACAGCTACATCTTCTTTCAGGACATAACCTCTAATGAAATAATATTTTATTTCTATATACTTGATTCTAAAATGTTGGATGAGATTCTTAAAGAGACAAATAGAATTAGTATTTTCATAGTTTACAAGAATGGTACCAACATCAATTCCATAGTCTAAAAGTTGTTGTTTAATCCATAAAATTTGTGCACAACAATTATTGGTCGAAATGTATTCTGTCTCAGTGGTTGATAATGCAACATTATTTTGTTTCTTTGAACACCAAGAAATAAGCATGTTTCTTAGGAATTGACAAGTATAAGAGGTACTCTTTTTATCTATTTTGCAACCTCCATAATTTGCATAAGAATAAGCTAAGGGCGTGCAAATTTAGATATTTGATCTGATCAGATTCGATTCAAAAATTCGAATATCTCAAATTTTGGATCACAAGAACAATAATCTGTATCCAGTCTAAAAAAATTATATGTCTAAATTTTTGGATCGGATATCCAAACGTTTCACTTAATTTGCCTAAAATTTTCTCATGTTGGTTACACCAAAGCTACCATCACCTCAGCCCCCACACGGCGCAAAACATTAACCAATATAATGACTTGCATTTCCTCTTTACCAAATCCAATTGGAATCAAAACCTAATTATCCACATAAACAACATCCAATCAAAATTTTGAACTCTTACTCCAAAACTATAAAAGCTAATTAAATCCCATTAAACTAAGTGCTCAACAACGTAAGTAAACTAAGCCTTTTTCACTCTATGAATCGATGGTGAAAAGAGTTTTCAATATTTTGAGATGCACACTAATTGCAAACATAAAATGAAGAATTTGAATAAATAAAGGGATTTTAGGAAAAGAGACACTTTTCTCGTAAAATTCATGCGGTGTCTATGCTTCTGTAACACCTCCCACCCTGTCTGGGAGTTAACCAAATCGAAGAAATCACCTTAAAACGAATCAAAACACACAATCATAAAATTCAATTCTTGAACATAGAAATGAAGCTTAGGTCACAATAACTTAAGCATACAAAGCATGCATAATACCTAAGCAAATCGCTATTCATCAATTATTAGATATTTTATTCCAGCCAATTCTGAGTTTTAGTCAACTAGGACTAACTTGCAAACTTTTCAAAGTTCGGGGGCTGAAGTGTAATTTTTATAAAGTTCAAAATACTTATCTGAATTTATCTTTTATCCTTTCTTTTTTTACTAAATTCGGTTTTAGTGAGTTGAAACCACATTGAATATAGAGTTAGAAGTCTTGATTTCCCAAATAGGGACCAAAATGTAAACTTTTAAAATTTAAAGTCATTTCAAAAAATTAACTACATACTCATAAAATTCATGTTAAATCATGCATACTAATCAATACTTAGCTCATTTGGGCATTTATAACTTATTCAATTGATGCTTACCTTATTTAGGACTGAAACGTAAAGATTTTGAATTTTGGTTAAGTCGTAATTAACTGAACTGCCATCCGTACAGATATTCAAGGAGTCGTACCGGTACTAGATAAATTCTCAAAATCCAATAGCATAAATTAGTACCGGTACCAACACCCATACCGGTACTGAGCAAGCATTGTACCCATACTCAGGGATAATGCACCGATATACCATAAGCAAATATTTTCCAGTAATGAATTTTCGTATCGGTACATTCTGCACCAAAAAGTTTGTTTTAGTCTGGCCATACCGGTATGCACCAGATGTCGTACTGGTATGCTCTGCACCAGATTGCATATCTAAAATCCAAATTCCATTTTTGATTCCTTTCAAAGAGCTTTAAAGACATTCTAAACATGGTGCCATCGATTTTTACTTACTGAAGTAATTAGACATGTATTACCATTTATAAATTCCATGTTCTTAGTCCAATGGTTCATACATACATAATTTAAAGGTTAAAATGTGTGCTTCAAAACAACTTCTAGTATTCATCATGACTCTTCATAGCTTATGACTCAGACTTATACTTTATCATATCATTCATATAAAACATAACATATTTACCTTAAGCATACCATGTCTTAGAAACACTTATTTGAACTTGAACTTCTAGATTTAATAAAGCTTGCCATACTTAATGAAACCTTACTCAAACTAGGCATATCATAAATTTACCCCCAAACGTAAACATGACTAGTTTATTACATGTGATCCATTTATTTCTCAATCCTTTTCAAACTTGTCCCTATAATTAGATTATCATGGAATCATAATCAAGCATTCAATCCCTGATATATATATTATCATGTTCTAGTTCCATTATTGACCGTTTAATCCAATCAAAATATCATTCAAGATCATGTTCGTCATAATGCAACTAACATGTTTAGTTCATATTCCACCATCTAGGAGTTTGTCAATGAAAACTTAGAGCCTTAAGAGTGACTTGCGACCCTAGCAAATGATCCCGAGCTTTTCACAGAGATTCACTACCTGACATGCATGCAAAGAAACATGATAAGCTAGCTTAGTGAGGTAGTATTCTTAATTTCTATAAAATAACATATAAAACTAATTATATGTATTTAATATTAACAAAACTAAAGGTGGCACCAATGATCATGAATCTTGTAACAACGTTTGTTTTCGTATAAGTTCCATGAATTGTCATGCTAACAAAATAACAATGCATATTCGTATTTTTCATGTATGTGTATAAATCATGAATAAATAGTTTTGTTTCATATTTATCCTTGGATCACAACAACCAATGGATACGCGAGTTCTCAACAAACATCGCCTAGCCATGAGTGGTCAATCCCTCTCGCCAATGACCAAAACATACATCCCTCTACCTCGCTACATAAGGGTCGTTCCCCAAGGACCAGAGTCTGCCCGTACATGAGCTCAATGAATTCTATGGCATGCCAATTGTATCCAAAGTACACTTTATAACGTGTAGTTTTATAGTTTCATGATTCATATAACATTTCATGTAACATATTAGAGCCTTAGCCCCCATGTATCATTCTTGATAACTTGTACTCATAATCCATGCTCCCATGGATAATCATGATTCATATCCATGTTATATATCATCATATCATGCATTTTCAAGCATATCATATGCATTTTCAAATCATGGACCATCATGTAACTTCACATTATATTCGTGAAGAATAATTAGGCTTACCAGGCTGAACTTTTTATACCCTAAATGCCACCGAGTTTACTCTATGTAAGCTCTATGAATCTCATAATAATCAAATTTGAATTCACTAATCCTTAAATTAGAAGGCTTGGAATCTAAAGGAATTTAAATCTTTAACTTACACATGAGGAAAGTTTAGAGAATTACTAAATACAGTATTCCCTCAAATTCCATAGGGTAACTCCAAAAAATTGATTTGGACGTTCTAACCCAACTTGACATTAAAAAGGAATAATACATAGATAAACTTATAGCATGAACAACCCATTCCAAGGCTCAATCCTGTTTTTTATTAACCAACTCTTATTTAGAGAAAGCTTGAGATCCTTACCATGGAGGATATGGTGTTTAGCTTAGCTTTTTCTTTCCTCTTTTCTACTCAAACATTCAAATGGAACAAGAAAGCAAGACCACCAATTTTCTCCCTTTCTTCTTATTTTTTTATTTTAATGTTCGAAGGGCCCCCAATCAAATTGAAGACCGAATTGTCTTTTTTTCATTTTCTTTTTCTTTTTAATATTTTAAGACCAGAATATCATAGAATGACACTTAGCATTTTTAGTCATTGCTTTAGGAACATGGCTAAATTACACTTTAAGTCCTTTAACAATATTTCCTCTTGCATGAAGAAACGTCATGGTTTAATTAACCATGATCCATTAATACTTTCCTTTGTTTACACTTTAATCACTCATCTTTACTATCTTACAATTTAGTCACTAAACATATTTTCAATTCTTACCTTTTAGTTACTAAGTGGTCTAATTACACACTTAGTCGTTCCATTCTCTCATATCTTACACTTATGATTGAAAACTTCACATCTTTACAATTTATCTCTTAGCTTCAAAATTCATAACCTTACAATTTAGTCCTGATTTTTTAAACTTTCAAATTAGACCTGAAACCTTACAATTTATCAAATTAATCCATTTTACTCATTTATTTCCTTCATTTAAACTATCGGAAATATATTTTCGATCATCGGAAGTCAAAATTTGACTATGATGGTTTTCGGGGTGTTACAGCTTCTAATAATGGTCGTCGTTCATGAAGTTATCGAAATTGCTGATGACGACATCTTGGTGGGGTTTAAAGCCAATTTTAAAGCTTTTCATGAAAACTGATAGCCCACAAAATAAATGAATGAGAAGAAATAAGGGAAAGCATGGGTTCAGTATGAGATGGCCTAGGGTTAAAGGCCCATTTTTTGATTTTTCAGATAATCTAAAATTAAGATTTGTTTAATCCATATTTATCCAATTATCTAAATTTTTATCGGGTATCCATCCGAATTATTTGAAAAATCATATTGGATCATCGGATATACGAATCGGATTGTTCAGATCAGATATTTTTTGCACAACCCTAGAGTAAGCGTGCAAACTAAAGGAATAGTTTCTAGGATACGAAAGTCCTAACCGAGGAGTGTCTTTAAGGTATCTAAAGATTCTCTTAATAGCATGTAAATGTGATTCCTTAAATATGGTTGAAATTTAGCACACAATAAAACATTAGACATTATATCTGGTCTACTTGCAGTAAGCTAAAGTAATGAACTAATCATGGATCTAATAAGTTTAAGATTAACACATTTACCTCCTTCATCTTTATCAAACTTTGTATATGTGTTCATTGGTGTAGCTTAAGATTTCACATCATCTAGTCCAAACTTCTTGAGTATATCTCTTACATATTTTTCTTGATTGAAGAAAATAATGTCCTTTTTTGTTTGATTTGGAGTCCTAAGAAAAATGAGAGCTCCCCCATCATGTTCATCTCAAACTCACCTTGTATTAACCTAGCAAAATCTTGACAAATAGATTCATTAGTAGAACAAAAAATTATACCATGAACATAAATTTAAATGACTAAAATTTTTTCCTTTCTTTTTATAAAAAATGTTGTGTCAACATTCCCTTTATTGAAACATTTTTCAATTAGAAAAGTAGATAATCTTTCATACTAAGCTCTAGGAGTTTGTTTCAAACCATATAAAGACTTTGAAAGTTTAAGCACACGGTATGAAAATTTTGAATCTTAAAAATTGGGAGGTTGTTCATCACAAACTTCTTCATTTATAAACAAGACATGAAATAAATAATAGTTCCAATGGAACCTTCTCTTCTACCGAGGATTGATCGTTCATCCACGAGCCAAGCTATTACTTTCTATTCGCTATTCTCTTCATTACTATTAACAAATAAACAAATCTTAACAACTCAACTTATGGAAACAAAATAAATACTAAAAAGGGTGAATCCACTCTTTTTATCTTAAGAATCATTAAATTCTATACCTATAAAAGAGCAGCCTGATGTATCATGTAAATTGTTTGAAATGCAAGAGTCAAATAATTCTTTGTGGTGGAAGAAAATTTCTCATTTCTCCCCCGAAGAAATTATTATTTTTTTTCCAAAAGAATGTTGTTATGTTGCCGTGACCGGTGCACTAATCCTTTAAATCCATTTAGAAAAGCATTTTTAACATCCATGTGAAAAAAATTGAATCCATGAAAGCATGCAAAAGCAAGTATCATCCTAATGACCTCTATTCTAGCTACGAGTGCATAGGTTTTATAAAAATCGATTCTCTCTTCTTGAGTATAATTTTGAGCAACAAGTCTAGTCTTGTTTCTCATAATGTTACCACTCTCATCTAATTTTTTTATAAAAAAAAAACTCATTTAGGTCTTTCAACTAATATCCAAACTTTACTTCTCTCAAATAGATTTAACTCTTCTTGCATAGAGATAATCCAATATTCATCATTTAACTACTTCTTTAACATTCTTAGGCTCTATTTATGAGATAAATACAACATACTTACATATATTTCTAAGAGGAGATCTAATGGTTACCACTTTGGATGGATCACCCAAAATTTTATCAGCTTTGCCATAGTTGAATTCCCTTGGATAGGTAACTTCCCTTCCCTCTAAAGATAACTCCTTTAACACTTCTTAGGTTGGTTCTTGTGGTTAATCTTTGATGATTGTTCTTCATTTTCATTTGAATTCATTATATCTACATAATCATCAACACAAAAATTCTTTCTTGAATAAGAGTTATCATCGAAAATAGTATATATACTCCTCTACTACTAAAGTTCTTTTATTAAATACAAAATAAACTTTAGAGTTCAAAGAATATCCAAGAAAAATACATTCATCATTTTCTGCATCAAAATTTCCAAGATTGTCTTTTTCATTGTTTAAAACAAGACATCTAGATCCAAAACATTGGAAATAGCTACTGTTAAACTTTCTATTTTTGAAAAGTTCATAAGGACTTTTCTTTAAAAGAGTCCTAATCATTACATGATTGACAATATAACATGATGTATTTGTAGCTTCCACCCAAAGGTATTTTGGCAAATTATTTTCATAAAGTATGGTTCTAGACATTTCTTTCTAAAGTTATATTTTCCCTCTCAACTATCACAGTTTATTGAGGTGTGCGAAGAGACAAAAAATTATGGCTAATTCCATTTGAATTACAAAACTCATAAAAACCAAAATTTTAAAATTCGGTTTCATTGTCACTCATAACATTTGAAATTGAGTAACCCACTTTATTTTGGTTTATTTTTAAAAATGTGATGAATTTTTCTAAGGCTCCATCTTGTACTTAAGAAGAGAACCCCAAGTAAATACATTATAGTCATCACTCAAAACAAAAACATACTATTTTCCATCCAAACTCATAGTCCTAATATGCCCAAAAAGATCAATATGAATCAATTATAATATCCTATTAGTTGATACATAATTAATAGGTCCAAAAGAAACTTAATGGCGTTTGCCTGTAACACATTAATCACATTCTACTATATCATCTAAATGTCATAGTTTTTTATGTCACAACCAATAATCATATTAGTTGAAATCAATTTCTGCAAAACACTCATGCTAGCATGTCATATTTTTCTATGTCACAACCAAAAATCATGAACATCTTTAGAAACTAAGCATACATTGGAATATACTATATCATCTAAATGTGTCGTGTAGATGTTTTATATCCTATGACCAACCAGCACAATCATATTAAATGCAATGTCAACAATTTTACAACCATTAGACTCAAAATGACATTGTACCTTTTATCACACAATTGACTTATGTTTAATAAAATATGTTTTAAATCATTGACATAAATAACATTTTCAAATAGCATAGAAGAATTGTTACTTATATAACCAATTACTTTAATATGACCTTTGGAGTTGTAACCAAATGTTACTGCTCCTCCACTTTTTGGCTTTATTTCTATGAAACAATTCTTGTCATTGATCATTTATCTTGAGCATCCACTATCAAGGTACCATGAATTTTGACTTGCATTTTGGGTCTTGTAGCAATGCTCCCCATACAAACATAGAACTAAGTCTTGATTTTTTGGTATCCAAATTCTTTTAGGTCTATGATTATTAGCTCCCAAAATTTTAGTCATTTATGGAATCCATTTGGCAATAAGGTCATTGTTCATAGTAGCTATGAGTTCTTTGGGAACCCAAACGCTCCTAACTACCTTTGCATTTGAGGTTCTATGGGGACCTCTTTGTTTGTAATCATTAAAAATTCTTTTAACATAATTGGTTTTTCGAAGTATCTCATTTGTCAAATATTTTTACTCCCATTTTGTTAAAAGAACTTTTAAGATCATCAAACTCTTTTTGATGATCATCATGGACCTTTGAAAGTAAGTTATGCAAGTCTTGATTTTTCTTTTCAAACTCATTTACTTTTATTAGCATTTCCTCAACTCCACTTTAAAGTTCTACTTTACTTTTGGAAAGAGAGTCATTTTCATTTTTTTAATTTAAAATAATATTTTTTGTTTTTTTTTCAAAATTGACTCTTTAAATTCCAAAAGCAGATCATCGTAAGACTCTTACAATTCATCAAACACATAATCAAATGAAACAGATGAATTAGAGGTTAACTTAGAATCATCCTCAATTTCAATGAGACACAAGTTGACTACCTCTTGTTTTTCCTTATTGGATAATTCTTCATCTCTCCATGTAGTCTTATGAGCCTTGTTCTTCTGTTAGCTAAAGTTCTTCTTCTTTAGTTAAGGACACTTAAATCTGATGTGTCTTAACTTTTGCACTTGTAGCAAATAATTTGATCATTCTCTTTAGATTCATTCTTGAAGCCTTTATTTCTTTGAAATCTTCTTCCTTTGTCGGACTTCGTGAATCTTGTGAATATCTTGGCAAGAATGGCCATATCCTATTCTTCTTCCTCAACAGAGTCACTCTCTTCTTTAGTAGATTTGAAAGTAAATCTAACCTTCTTCTTTCCACTTTATTTTTTTCTTCCTTCTTCTTTTATTCATCATTTCTTCCTTATCTCATCAACTCATGAGCGTGCAAAGACTCATTGAGTTCATCAAGTTTGAGAGTCTTGAGGTTCTTTTCTTCAATAATAGTCGTCTTCTTAGAATCCCAAGAATCAAAAGGAGAATCTGGAATGATTTCTCCATAACCTTTGAGTCCAATGACGAAGAATCCACCGAAAATGGTCTTCATATCTTCATTCGCGTTCATCTTGAAGTTCTCGTAGTTAAGATTGAGAAAGCCAATTTTGGTCTCCTTTACTTCATTCGTTCCTTCATGAGTGACTTCAAGTTTATCCCAAATTTCATTGACATTGGAACAAGAAAAAACCTTTCCATACTCATCGGGACCAAGTGCACAAAACAAAATGTGCATGGCATTTGCATTTAGTTGTATATTCTTCTTGTCTTCATCATTTCACTCTTTCTTTCTTTTGAGGACAAGAACTTCTCCTTTCTGTAATATCCCAAATTTTGGCTAGTGACTAAATTGTAACTTTTGAAAGTTTAGGGGGTTAAAGTATAAACTTTGGAAAAGTTTGGGGACTAAACTGTAAATTTCCCCAACAAGTAATTTTATTCAGTATAAGAGTGAATCGGATCGAAATAAGTACCTTGATATCGGTTTTAAGAATTAAGATGCACAAAAGGTACCGAATTTGGATCGAATGAAATTGTTAAGCGTGCTCAGGCTAGAGAAATACAAGGATGGGTGACCTTCGAGAAGGTCCCATAAAAGTGTTTCTAATCGATAATTTGGACTCAGTAAGAGTAAAGAATAATCGTATGGATTTACGATAAAGGATTTCTAAGAGAAATTCTACTCTTTGAAGATTTTCGATAATTATTGAGATAATAGACTGAGTTAAGAAAATCCAGTCTAAGACTTTAGTAAAGGAATTTTTTTATAAGATGATAGTGTTCATTTTCCAAATATGGAAATATGGAATTTTGGGAATAAATTTGATAACTCGATAAAGGTGAAATCACAGTAAAAGTATTTTATGAATATCGGGAAATTGGATCAAACTGAAATTTCAGAGGATGATCCAAAAGCCATTGAAAAGTCATAAAATACTATTTTATGAATATTTTATTATAGTTGGTTGGATTTCAACTAGACTTAGTTGAATTTTTACAAGAATGGCAAACTAGTAAATAAAAACTAGTTGGAGGGCAAATTGGTCATTTTGCCCCAATGGCATTTTTGAAATATTTAAAAAGTTACAAGAAGAAAATGGAAGATTAAATCTTGACCCTTGATTAATGATAAAATCAATCTCAACCGTTGAATTAAAAGGGCATTTTAGTAATTTCACTATCTAAATAAATTTAAAATTCATTTATACAAGACAAGTGGCCAAATTAGATGAAAAACAAAAAGGATGAAGACTTATTCATCCTCAAAATTTGGAAATATGAGGGGAGAAAGAAAGAAAAATGGAGAAAATTTTTCCAAGTTCGATTCAAGTCTCGAAACTCGATTTTCAGGTAATATTTTCAACTGCAAAGTTGTTCTACTCTTCAAGATCTATCTTTTGGTGTAAATAATTCATGGAAAACATGCTTGATTGATGAGAATTTTGCATGAGAAGAAATTAGGGTTTATAGAAACGTTTGGGGCTTTTTGAATTTTACGATTTCATGATGAAATTCAAGTTGAAATCAAACTAGTATAATGTTAAAATCATGTTATTGAGTTGAGATTTAAGCCCTACATATTTTAGTTTGTATGAAGACGATTAGGGTTTATGGATTCAGGTTTAATTTAGGGTTTGTGATGTTGAATTAATGATCTAGTAAGCTTGAATTGTTATTTGGAAGCAAAACCCTAAGTTAAAGGTATAGGGACAATTTCGAAAATTCTGAAAGTTATAGGACTAATCTGATTTCTTTATAATTTTGAAGTGTATTTATGTTATTATTGAAGTTGGAGATGTGAAATTGAAGTTAGAATGTTAAACCGATGTTGAATCGAATTAGTGACTATTTTGACAAATTGTCAAAGTTAAGTGACCAATTCGGAAATGAGGTTTTAGAGGATGATTAAATATGAATTTTAGTTATAATGATGGAATTAAGATAGTAATGTTGATTCGAGGACTAAATTGCAAAGTTAAGAAGCTAGAATCCTTATCTTTGCATTTTAGTGACTATTTCGGTTAAGAAGGAAAATTAAGGGAAACTATTGTGAATAATTATTTGATGAAGAAGGTGATAATTTGATGGTTTAAAGTAAATAATGAGACTAAATTGACAAATAGAGAAGTAAGATAAGGTAATATAAAAGTTGAAGTTAATTATGAAAGCTGTGTAGAAAACTGGATTATGGAAGTAAGTTTGAAAATTCACCATAAATTATACAAAAATGGTTTGATGGTAAATTTTATACCTATGTAAAGATTTGTTCGTCTAGTTTCGTTTCCAGCAAACGGAAACTGATTTCGAGTTCTGAGTAAAAAGATGTGAATTTTTAAGTGGTGAAAAGTCAAAAAACATTATGGTAGTCCTTTCTGAAATCAGCACTGAAAATTGACTTTGAAAATTTGTCATAAATCGTACGAGTTGAATTTGGGCTATTAATTTATATGGCTGAAAAGCTTATTGAATCTAGTTTCTTTTAGAACAAACGAAATTGAATTCCGAGTTTTATATCATTTTATAGAAATAAATCTTCAAAGGTAGTGCAAGCTACCAGAAAATGGAATTTGAGACATTTTGTATCTAATGTTAGTTAGCAAGCTTGGAGGAATTATTTGAAGTTCAAAATGGTCATTAGGGACAAAAAAATGAGTTTTGGACAGTATAAGAAAGGAAGGAAATTTTGTATATTCGAATGATTAGATTTGATAGCATGTTTAAAATATTGTTAGATTTGAATCTAACAAGTGTTATTCACATTCATGTGATTAATGAAGTTTGGATCCGAATCAAAAGAAGGTTCGAGGCACTATGAAAGAAAGGATCGAATAGAGCTTAGTGAGTCAAACTAATAAATGGCCCAGGTGAGTGCATTTCTAAATGTTTGCATTACATTGAAAATGGCATTGCATTTCTCTATAATACATGATATGATACATTGCTCGACATGGCAAGCATGATGGAATACCAGGTATGAATTATTGTTTGCATAAATGATGATGCATTATGCATACATGAAATATGGATAATGACAAGACTAAAATGAAACAAGATACACCCTGGGGATCCATGCCCATAGTGCAATTTACACTAACAAGGTGTTTTTAATATAAGGAGCAAAGAGCGTCCTTATATGAGGAACAAATAGCATCCTCTCTTGTACGTACTCTACATGGCACTACGGTGCAGATAGGCTGCGGGGTTTCTATGGGCCTCTAGCCAGACACGATGATAATAATAACAAGATGATACATGATTCAAATGTTACATGTTACTTGCTACAAATGTTACATGATTACATGATACATGAATAATAAGTTACATGTCACATAACTAAGAAGCGCATGACATACATGATAGAAAGGTTACATGATATATGATAGAAATGTTTCATGTATTACTTGATAGAGATAATTCATGATTTACGTGTTAGTAAGAATACACGATATACTGATATATATGACATATTGTCAATTATAGAGAATGGGTAATACACTCATTACATGACATATCAATTTGTATTACATTATGTTTTTAATAAATTGTTTTATATGCCTCACTAAGTTCGTACTTAGCGTGTGATTGTTTCACACGTAGGTCAAGTTGGAGCACTTGAAGAGGAGTCAAGCATGCTGTTCAAGCTACAATTTGCAGAACATCAGTAAGACATTCTAAATTATGACAATCTCTAGTGGGCATGTAAACTATTTATTTACTGATAGTATATGATGCATTAAATTGAATTATAATGATAGTTTAAATAATCAGCTAGACGATGAATCGTATAGAGACAAAAAAAAACTAAGCTTAACTTTCAGTAGCATGTTTAAATATCTATAATGTATATTCAATTACGAGTATTGGTGTTACACTTTCTTCATTTGAGGGATGAATGGACCATCTACAATATCCCACAATGAGCAGTTGGTGGCTTGAATAAAAAAACATCATCATATTCGTTCAATAAAAATAGTTGATCTCATTGAAGTATGAATGCTTGAAAATGTATTTTGAATCTTTTATAAAGTAGTTTCCAAAAGTAGAAGCCATTGAGCACCTTAAAACTTTAAAATCAAGTTGGGTATTAATACACGAAAAGGGTATTGATACCTACCCTCATGTATCAATACTATCATAAATTTTTCTTAAAGAAGATTTCAATACTTTTACAACAAGGTCTATTTTCTAAAATTGTTTATAAATGAATGGTTCAAATTTCAGAAAAATGGTCTAGCTTTTAAGAAAATGAGGTAATTTTATGATAAATAAGTTTTAGTCTCGTCCTTGTTTTGTGATCCCAAATTACTTTAACTACAAGTTAGTCCTTAGTTTCTCAATATTTACAATTGATCCCTAATCAATTTAATATTTTTCATTTTTTAGAGATTAGGTTTTAAGCTTAATTTCTCTCGCGTATACGCATGATTTCTATAAATAGTTTGCGATAGTCGTAGACTCTACTATATGTGTCATGAAATTTCCAAGTCTCAATTTAGCCTCTTCCTCGCTTGACCATTAATTGTAACGTTTCTTACCTGCGAAAGACCATTAAATTGAATATGGATTGTTACATTTTCTCTTTCTTTTCATTTAGTACTTTTTTATAATAAAAAAATTGTCGAGTCTTTTTTTTAATATTTATTTCATATTTTGTGATTATTTGTTTAGTTTTGTGTTTTGCATTTAGAATTTGAGGCTTACGTGTCACTCAAAATTTTTTTGACATGTCCCCTTTAAGCCCACCTTAACGTTTTTTGGAGAGCTACCGAAAATATCCACCTCCTCATTTCAGTTACTGATTGTTTCTCCAAAGGATTATTCAGGTATCAAGGATGGCCTATTTTAGGTCGATATTCTTCATGGTATATGTTCTTTTTTCTCGTTTTCTACAAACGTGTCAATGGTTGATACAATTGTAGGGGTGTGTATTTTGGGATATATTTTAAAAAATAAATTTGATATTCGATCTAAAAATAAAAAAAATAAACCGGATATCAAAATTTACAAATTGGATCGTGCACACCCTTATATACAAGGTTTAGGGCTCGAATTGAACCAAGAGGAGATTGAATGAGATAGGGTATCGTATAGGTAGGCAATAGCAGGACCATATGATAAGGCATTGGAACACATTGGATGGATGTCATGGAAGAAGGCTTCAATAAATCTTTAACAGTACATGGGTGATTCCCTAGATTGCGGTGGACAATCCTCTTGAATAAATATCAAACCGAGTTTAAACTCAGTTTTAGAGCGATTGTTTTGTTTTGCGACGCAGAAATAAAAAATGAAGGAACAAAAGTTCAAACTTAACAAAAAAAGATTTCTTTTTTAGTAAGATTATATAGAACGTAAATAAGAGATCTACAATCGTAAGCATTTTAAATTCAATTTAATTCAATCATTATTAACTAAACTCGAATATCAAAATAACTCTTTTTCTTTTGTATATACTATATTAAAAGATTACCATTGTACTCTTACAATAAATATATACTTTAAACCCAAACCTTCCTTTCTCTTTAGTCCTTACCCAAGCGTCTCTCAAAACCAGCCCTCCTTCCTTAAAGCCAATTCATTCCGAAATCACCCATATAGTTCTCAGGTTTGTGCGTATCTTTCTAAAGAAAGTGGACACAATAGACATTCAGTCCAATTGAAACATTTACAACAGAAACCAAGAATCATTCCGGTCACTTTGATTGCTACGTGATCCTATATTGCTCCAATTCGTCATTTAGTTTGACAAAATATACATATCCAATACTCTAACTTTAAAAAATATATATATATCTGATTATACCCCATGTTGGATGCATACCACTGACCTAACATGTTATTCATTTCCCTAGGAAAACTAATATTCTAGATCCAAGATTCAAGCTAAGTGTTAGTACAAGTAGAATGTTACACATTCCGAGTTTAAAAAGACAATTATGTCAATATACAAATATCAGAGAAATTATCATCATCAAAGAACAAACTTATTATGAAGTTATGGAGAACAGATCCTACCTCTTCAAGGCCATGAGCTGATAAAAGAGAGCCTTGAGTATCACAGGAAGCCCACCGGATAAGCGAATTTGTCATGTCTATCCACTGTTGGTGACGGTGTCCACAACAATCTGCACAACATAGGCATCTTTACTGACAGCCATGAGGAAGAACTACAAGTCCAGCGTGCAATACAAAGTATGAGCTAACAATGATGGAGCAGTGCCAAAGTCAATCTGTAGATGCTGGGATTTTGCTCCGTGTTAGTGGTCGGTTCTGTCATGAAACGGAACTTTGCTCATCGCCAGTATGTATTGTGGGAGATAAAGAACCTGAAATCTGGATGATCAACTCGCAAAAGCCGAAGCCAATTATCAGCAGCTTGCAGAAGGGAATTAGCGTTCTGGGATTCATTAAATCCATCGGGATTCCAAACAGACTCTTTGAACTTATAGAAAGCAAGTCCAAAGGTAGGCAATGGTAGCTTTAAGGACATATCAGCGTCTTGGAACTCCCTAATGTTATTGCCTCGGAAGGGTAGCCTATCTGTTCCAGTACCTGCTCCAACAATATTGACATCGATTACTAAACAAAGTGTAAGGCAGAAATATTACAGAAAATAAACCATATTATGAAGAAAGATGCTTACATGGAGAGGTTGTAGAAAGAGAGTGGTAGGTTAAAAAGCAGGCATCGAGATTTTGCAGAGTCGGACCCATCGGTATCCTATATATTGGATACCTTCATTAACAAAAAGGAAAACTTGTTAGATATATAGGATACTATATATCAGGTACACTAGTAGTAGAGTTCTCTTAACTCCAAGTAGGACCAAAAATCTGTTCCATATCTATAAGCAATATTTTAAAATTAAAAAAACAAATAAGGATACTTGGCAGTTTTTCAACCCTGCTTGTGGAGTTAAATCACTATATCAAATAATTATCATAGATATAATAGGGTTTAAAATCACATTTCAAAAAAAACGAACCATTGATGAAGTCATTTAGAAAGAGAAAAACATACCATGCAACTGAAATCCAACTTGAAGGAGATAGATCACAGCTCCTATATGTCCTCAGGGCCGGAAACTGAGATGCCAGAACTGAGATCTGCAAGATGCAAAGTTATTGGAGAGATCACAACAAGCTGCAATACTAATATAACAAAGGACATGGGAATTACCTTGTCAGCCAACGGCTCACGACTAAATGGTTGATCATGCTCCAAGTATTCAAAAATAAGCTGACCCGGAGTGTTACAGGTATCACTTTCTTCACTTGACAAACCCCCAAAGGGTCTATTTCTGAGTGACAGTGTAGTCAATCTTTGAATATTCGAATCAGCAATCTTCAGCTGATTCCGAGACCCTGGGACAATGTTGTTAGCTCTTCTTGCTATTACATAATCACTATCACTACCTTCACTACTTGTCTCCCTGGACGACTCCGTATCACTCCCCTCACCAGGCATCCTGTTCAAAGATGGATTGGAAAACGAAACAACAAAACCAGCATGCCATAAGTCTAGCATTTTGGAAATTATGATTAACGATTCACAGCTTAATATAACACATCCCCCAGCACTTCAACTTCTATAATAAGGCATATAAACAAAACATTAAACCATTGAATGAGACTCAACCGACATGACTTCCAAAATAAATAGAAAACTATTTCTGAAAAGCAATACAGTGATTCCAATCACCCAATTGAGTTTCGTAAATCAGAAATAGGAAATATGCACCAGCTGTCACCACAAAACGCTCCAAAGGGTAATGGGAAATACTTGGTTAAGATAGGCACCAGAAAGACAAGAAATCAACACGACTCTCAATAACAGCAGCTGATTTGATAAAATGAGGTGTGAATGGCTTACCTCTGCCTTGGGGAGGGTCTTGATGGGTGGATATACAGCTGAATGCCGGACAAATAAGGGACATAGTATTGCATTACATAGTCACTCCCATGCAACAAAAGTGGAACACCGGCTCCGTATGCACTCCATTCCTTAAAGGACTCCCACAAATCCTTAAGGACAAAATATGGAGGACACTCCAGTCTGCGCTCTCGCCCTTTGCATCCTCTTATGCTTGTCTATAAGATCATGGAAATTTCATCACTAAAAGTGTTCACCCACCCACACGCACACACATGTTTACATATATAATCCTCAAACACTTCAGATAAAAGCAATCCCACTTTTTTTTTTTTGCACTGATTCTGATTGTCTGATCTCCGGTTGATGAGCAAAACTTCTTCAATTTTCCTACATTTTCTGACTAGTAAAATAAAACTCAATTCTTCAGCTTCCAATTGCATTGTGATTCTTACAAAGAAATTAGCTATGGTCCAGTAATTCCGCTAATTTAAGCTAATCAGTAACATCCACTCATCCTTCAGAAAACAGATTTCCACGTATTTCATCATATAAACAGAACTGGACCTTTTTTCAATCAATCCAAGAGCCTCAGAAATTAAAGAATAAACCAATTTTTTAAATAAACAAACAAAAAGAAACAAAATAACAAACACAAACGTTCGAACCTCGTAATTTAGCAAAATTGGCTATTCTTTTTTTTTTAATTTACCTTGGGTAAATACTGAGCCGAAACCACAGGAGTCGTAAACTCCAAGAACCGATCCAAATTCGTCGATTTATCGTCATTTTTTTTACTACTATTATTGGACTTAGAAGAAGGCAACGAGGTGGCGCATTCGTCGTGATCCATACTCTTCTCCGTTGAAATCTTCGAAATGAACGGAGGCCTCTTTTCCCTCGGCTGCATCATCTGCTGCTGCTGCTGTTGCTGTTTCCTCATCGGCGGCGGATTGTAAAATCGGTTCTCGCCGCCACGGCTTCGCGCGATCGAAACGCCACCGGAACCAGACATTGTGCGGTATTTTTTCGGTACAAAAAAACACTAATCGGGGAAAAAATGTGTTTTTATAATCTAGGGTTGGGAGTGGTGTGAGTATAAATCTAAGATTTTAGTGAATTTGGGAAAGGAGATAATCAAAAGAGAGTGAGGATTTTAAATTGATTCTTTTTTAGAACAAACAATGTGTTTTAATATTAATTCTTTTATTAAATAGAAATATTTGGTATTTATGAATGGGAGATGAGATGTGGCAGCCAGTGATGGAAAGTAAAAGAAAATTACTGGAACAGCCCAGAAATTATTTATGTTTTCTCTTTTACTTTCTTTCCTCGCCTTACATTTTATATATAATTCTCAAATGAAATCCACAATTCCATCATTAATTAAGGGTAATCTATATCATTAGTTATTACACTATTAAAACTTTTCTGATCATTGAACTATCTTTTTTTGTAACGATAGTTATTAATATTTTTTTATTTTGGTCACTAACGTTACGTGTTTTATTTTGGTCACTAGTGTTAATGTGACGTGGCATAATAATAGTTTTAGTCTTTAAAATTTATACATTCAATTAATATGGTCATAATTTGAAAAAATTCAACAAATTAATTTTAACCTTCAAAATTTACAAATCCTATCAAATTAAAATGAGGACCAAATTGACAGGATTTGTAAATAATGAAGGTTAAGTTTATTTAATTATATTTGAATTAAGACTGATTTGATAGAAAATATAAATTTTGAAGACTAAAAATTCAATTATATCATGTCACTTCACCATCTCTGTTAATTTTAACAGATACTTAATTGTTGGTGACTATTTAACGGATACAAAAATAGGGGAAAACGTAACATGAGTGATTATTTTTGCAGGAAAAAATTATCTTGTGACTAAAATAGAAAAATTTAATAATTTGATGACCAATAGTATAATTTATCCTTAATTAAATTATTGGAAATTGCAAACTTAAACTTACACATTCAAGTTATTGTAACGGAGAAATTACCTAAATATTGTACCTAACATTTTTTCCACAAATATGGCACAAGCTAGATTATTTGTAAGAATATTACTTTTGTTACAATAAATTTGAAGATGATTCCAATACATATCGATTTGCTACAATATTTGTAATTTTCAGAATAAAAAATTAAACTCGATTGGACTACCTATCGACTTGCTACAGTGAAATGTAGAAGGCGATCAGAAAGGGTATCATCTTCAAACAGTGGAAGCATGGCCATGTGGCACACATGCAGCCGCGACACTGCTCAAAGATGATACCTACTCCCACCGTCTTCAGCATTTATGGTGGGAGGGTGGCAGCTCGTGTGCAGGGTGGCAGGGAGCTTTAGGGTAGCTTTGCATGCATGGGTGGAAGCTCAGGAATGGTGTTTTATTGTATGATTGGAGGATGGGTTGGTGGGTTGAGTGGTTGAAATTTAAATTTTAGGATGTTAAATAGTGGTTGAAGGTGGGAAATGATAAAAGGAAATTTTTTGGATTGATAGAGTAAAGGAGAAGGAAGAAGACTTGGAGAAAATATTGTAAGTATAGATGTGTATTTTATTTTATTTTAATTTAGTAATATTATTTCATTAATTTTAATTTAAAATTAAAATTGTATGTTAGTTAGTACAAAAATTCAATTTTTATTTTTTTAACTTAGTATTGATGATGATTAATATAAGTTTAATGTTTGATTTTTTGAATATTTTTTATTTAAATAGGTGGTTGAAGATAAAAAAATGTAGAAGAAAATTTTGGAGAAAATTGAGTAAAGAAGAAGGAAGATTGGAAAAATATAGTACGTAGATGTTGTGTATATTATTGCTTAATTTAGGTTCATTAGATTTATTTTTAATTTTTAAATTGTATGTGATATTATTATTATATAACTATAAGAAAAACTATTTTTTTATTTTTATGTTTGAATATTTGGAGAAAATATAGTTTGTAACGCCCTGGTTTGGGGTCTAGCGGTTTTGGGGCTGGTTAGACAGTCTGGGGCACGGAGTTAGAGATTCGAGTCAGATTCGGGAGCGAATATTTTTCCGAAGGGTAAAAATATGGGAAAATGTTTACAAATCATATTTTATTATATTAAAAATATTGGAGAAAGCAATTTTGGAAAATGAGCCTTGGAAGGGTGACATTTTGGCTAGTGACCAAAATGCAGTTTTTGAAAACTGTTTTAAAAGGTGGCTGTTTTGTAAAGAGTCAAAACTTAGAATCTTTAAGGAGATATTTTACCATTTGGTCTAATCTGAGTATTCTCTTAATTAGGATTATTTTAAAAAGGTTTTAATTAAAAGAATTAAAAAGGGATTTACTTAAAAGGTGGTTATTTCTTTCAAAACACAATTTGACGTAACTTTTCTTCTCTCGCATTTTCTCTCAAAACACTCCCATCCAAGCACTATTTTTTCATCAGAGATTTAAGGTAATGATCTTAATTTCTCAACTCATTGATTTGCTAAATGATTTCTCAATTTGTTTTCCAAAAATCTTATTGAATTTCTTTGTTTTTCAAGAGGAAAAATCATCCAATTAAGGGGAAACTCATTCATTGGAGGTAAGTTTCGTTCTTCTCCTCTAATGAAAGGTTTTTTACTGAAATTCCCAAGTTCTTGGCTCTTTACATATGATTTTCAGTAGGTTTTGAGTAATTAATTATGGATTTTAGCTTAATTGAGGTTTATTTGAAGGATCTTGTGATTTTCGATTTGGATATGTTTTTCCAATATCGTGGATTGATTTCAATCTTATTTTGGATGGATTATAATGTGGATAAGTTTTTTTTAATAATGGAATCCCGAAATTTGGTTGAATTTATAATTGTTAGGTTATTTGTTAAGGGTTTTTGGGGTGTTTAAGGTGTTTAATCATTGTTGTAAGTAAAAGATGTGTGGAATGAGTTTTTAGATATCAATTGATGAAGCTTGATGTTTAAGATCGTTATATTATGGTTGGGTTAAGATTGGGTAGTGTTTGAGGTTGATTTTGGTAAGTTTTGGATGAGTTTTGAGTGGGCATCTTGGGAGCTACAGATTTTGGGTTGAAACAGAGTATTGGATGCATTTTAATGCATGTTTACTCTGGTTTTGTGTGGCTGAAATAGGGGATAATCAAGGCGTAGCATCTTGAGATGGTTCTAGACTTGTCGGGAGCTTGTTTCGCGGTAGCAAGCATGGCGAAGTGAAATCGATGAGTGGAAATAGTTTAAAAACTCTTTCAAAGGTTTGAAAGTGGTTTTGGGAGTTTAGGATAAGTTTGAAACACTTACCTAAGCTCAGAAGTAAGTTTCCTTCTTTTGCTCTTTAATATCGGTTCGGATATGAGCACGTGTAATACATGTTTTGGTCGTAAACATGGTTTGTTTTTACTTAATGTAAATGCATGATTTTGAGTACATATGCAGTGGCTTAAAAGTATATTAAATGCTAGCGAGCATTGGTTTTTATTCCGGTCGAGAATGTGATATTGCTATGGCAACGTGATTTGCATATGTGGAGATTTTGTGTAATGCATTGTAAATCAGCGAGTTAAGGGTATAGTTGTCATGCCATAGGATAAAGTGCACTATAACATGATTAAAAATCGATCGTGGTTAAGGGTCCTTGAGGTATAGTAGTCGGCTACTCGGACTATGTTGTTATCACTCGGGTTGAACGGTCGGTTTCCCTTGTTGAAGTAAAACTTGCGGTCAGAAACGTTGTTAAATCATGCGGTCGGCATGGTGTAGTCTTGTTTATGTAAAACTTGCGGTCGGCAAGGTTGTTAAATCATGCTGTCGACATGGGGTAGTCTTAATGATGGTCGGTCATTAAGGGAGATTCGTGTATCCAATATATAAAGTTAATGGTTGGTTAACTAAAAAAATTAGTTTTCGGCTAATCAAGGATAGTGGTCGACTATCCTGGGTCACTATAATTGCCAATATATGAAAGTTCTTTTGTTGAACCTATTTATTTATGCTTTGGAACTTAAGTACGGTTTATGGTTTAATGCTTTGGAATTTAAGCATGGTTTGTATATGTAAAGCTTTGGGGACTTAAGCATGTGGTTTGTAATGTTTCACATATGGTCGATATGCATGCTTTGAATTGGAATCATTGGAATTTGCTTAGGTCGTAAGCATGGTGTGAAAACAAGTGTTGGTTTTCCAGGGATTTAATGCATCATTGTTTTAAGAGCATCCTCACTAAGCAAGTGTGCTTAAGCTCTCTTATCTCTAATGATGCAGAGCATTAAAGCTTGGAGGCAGCAAAGGCAAGGATTAAGTGATCCAATGACGAGACTATTTGAGTATGAACTCGGTTCTAATTTCTGGTTAATAAGGCAATGTGTTCGCCATGGATTTTGGGCTTTGTAATTTAGTTTTCCCTGGTTTTGAGCATGCATAATGCTATAATTTTGGAGTTTGATTGTTGATGTTTCACATATCATGAACCGTTACCTATGGTTGAGGTTATATGGTTACCTAGGTATGCATCTAGATGGTTTTCATTGGATGACATGCTTTGATGAGCTAATCATGTTGAGTATGGTATTGATGTGTTGTTGGTATGGTGTTCTTGCTGATAATTGCTTAGTTGGGCATTTTGGTATGCTTGGTGGTGAGTTATAGGGAGCATGCCTCTAGATCAATCTTTTGGGTGGCATAGTCTTTAGTTGTAGTTAAACATTGGCACAATTGCTGTTAAATGTGATGTTGGATGGTTATATGTAATATCCCAAAATTTTGGTTAGTGACTAAAATAAAATTTTTTGGTTAGTGACTAAAATAAAAATTTAGACAAGAAAAAAGAAAAAATATGGACTTACTTTTCGTAACCTTTCTGTAATATCCCAAATTTTTGGTTAGTGACTAAAATAAAAATTTTGAATGTTTGGTGGTTAAAGTATAAACTTTGGAAAAGTTTAAGGACTAAATTGTAATTTCCAAAAGTTATGTATTTTAGTCTCGTAAATGAATAGTTCACCCCAATAATGATGTTTTCGTAATACTTGAATTTTCCGTACGGAGTTTGTATTTTTGGCTATTGAGCGGTAAAGTTTGGAAGAATATTCGAATAATCGGATCGAATCGAAAATTTAAGATAATTTAAAGGATGATAAGGCAAGGTTAAAAATGTCATTTCCATGTTTTAAAATGGTAAGATTTAACATGGACCATTGGATTGAAGTAGGTTTTCCATGTTAAATATGAACGGTTGGATGAAAATGGCAAGATGGTAATTTTGGGAAATTCCAAGGGCAAAGTTGGTAATCACTAACTACTTAGATTATTTTTGACCCTTAGATTGGTAGGTATGCATGTGGCAAGTTGTGGAATATTGGATTTCAGGAGTAAAAGGGTCATTAGACATTAAAGTGAATTTTTAATTCATTTTAATTATATTAGAAGACAAATGGCTAATTTGGAAATAAAAGAATTTTTCTCCCAAATTCCCTTTGTTCGAATAGCCCTCCAAAGGTAAGAGAAAATTTTCTTTTGGATTTTTAAGCTTTCTTGATTGGATTTGAAGTTTAGACATGAAACAAGAAATTTATCTCCATTGAATTCTCTATCATTTGGTATAAGTTTTGCTTGATTTCCATGTTCTTAAGTTGAGTTTAGTGATTAGGGTGGATGAAGGACATGTTGGAATATTATGTTTTAAAGATTGTTTATGTTGGAAATAAGGTTGTGATGTTGTTTCTATGTTAGAAGTGATGAGAATTTCATGAAAAATTGTTTAGGGACTTTTCGGCAATTTTGAGAAAATTAGGGGAAGTTATGGAAAAATTTACTTTGATGATAGAAATGATGAGAATGATGTTCTATAAGCTTGATTTTGTTATTTGGATGAAGAAATGATCATGTTCTTGAAACTAAGAATTAGGGTTTATGTTAAAGTTTGGAATTTTGGAACATGATTGAAGGAAGATTGGTTGTATATGTTGATTTAAGGTGTTTGGAATGAAAATCCCTAATTAGATGGCACTAAGAACTAAAATGTAAATTTTGAAAAGTTTAGGGATTTGATGTTGAGCTTGTATTTGAGGTATACTGTTGCGCGTATTGAGTGCTACACAAACGGTGCAAGTATACACGTCGCAAGTAATAAAGTGATCTGAGTATCGAGTATCGTCTCCACAAGGATTGGTTTGGACCACTTTGCTTAAGTTACTGTTTTGGAAAATAAAAACACAAGTAGGTGATTGTAGGAATTATAACTAATGAGTAAACTAAGAGCAATAAACTAAAAGAATAGATGAAATCAAAAGAGAGGGAATAGGCTAGGTTATCGTGAGTTGAGAAGTGATAGCCGATTGGATTGTCTTCGTAAAAGAGTGCAATGGCAACTCGGTTTCCGTGGCAACTTGCGCAGCTAGGTTGCCTTGGCAACTAATCGAACGGTTGGCTGGGCAACTGCTTGGGCGACTGGGTAGCAACTTCAAGGTTTGGCAGAGCGTTCTTCAATGGTTTCTTCTTATCCCTAAGTCGAAACTCTAGCTAATTGTGCATGCCTTGACAATACATCCCTGCGTGAATCAAGGGTGAACAACAACCAATCTTGCGCTCCTCTTAGCCGTTGAAATCCTTAACTTATTCCTAAGCCGAATTAATCTTCACCATCGACAGATTGAATAAAGACCATACTCATTCGTTTCTTGAATCTAACTCTCCCGATATTAGATAAATAGATAGAATTACGAGATCTTCTCCCAATTCACTGCAAACAAGAATAAAAACCAAGAATAAGTAAACCTTGAATTGAAAGTGCAAACTTTTATTACCTAAGCAAAATCCAATTGTTTTTCACAACAACAAAACACAATAACCCCAACCAATCAAGTTAGTTCATGGTTGGGTTCAAAAGATATACAAAGAATAATCCCCAAACCATGAATCTAATAGAAGCAAAAAAGAAGAAGAAATCAATCAGCCCCTACTCAAACTCTCTCTCAATCGAATTCCCTCCAAGCTTTCTCCCAATCGAACTCTCTCCCCCTTGTTCTCTCTTAGAGTTTGACAGGTTAGTCTCCTTTAAATAGGAGATGGCTAGGTCAAAGTCTTTCTTGAGGAGGAAGTTAAGTTGGAATTAAATACTTTATAAGAATATAATTCTTTATTATATTTAAATTCCTTCTAGATCTTCTCCTATCTTTTTGGGATTTAATTTCTCTTTGACCTCTTTATGGAAATCAAACTCCTTTAGGATTTAACTTTGCTCCACGTCATCTTGGGCTTATCTAGTCACCAATTTCAACTGCCATATCATCTTATCCCTTATCGACAATTGCCCTGGCAACTAGCTCGACATAACCTTCATGCACTGCCCTGGCAACTACGTCGGCATCTCCTTCATGCACTGCCCTGGCTACTGGTTCTAGCCTTGCTTTGGCAACTGATTCTGCACACACAAAAACACACCAAAGCAATATCTTTTTCCACAAAAATCACCATGTTATGTAATCAAGCTTAACGGTGGAAAGAAACATGAATTAATGCATGAATGACTAATTATGCAACTAATATGAGCCTAAGTCTAACAATAATATGAGCAAAAAGGGTAATAAAATAGTACTTTTGAACACTTAACACACCCCCAAACTCGAACTATTGCTTGTCCTCAAGCAATGCAAACTAACAATTACCTGCCAAGACTTTAATCATCAACGACATGCTTCAAAAGTGAATTCAAACCTCGGAACCGTGGTACAAAGTATGATCACCTTTCAATTTTTCGGATAGCACAAAAATTACCCGGAATCAAACTATAATGCTCGTGACAATGTGTGTGCATAGTTGCGTACAAGTTGATTTTCAAGATTCTATGTGAACAATAGGCTTTTATCAATTTAATTACCGAGGTATTTATTTTTATATTCACTAGAGCCAATTTCGGGCACCTCTAGCAAAGTAAGCAATTTCTCATTTTATTTTAGTCGACTAAAGCCAATTTCAGGCACCTCTAGCGATTCTTTAATGTGCATTAACTACTAGAGCCAATTTTGGGCACCTCTAGTAAGAAATTAACTTTTAATTTTCAAATTTACCCACATTTTAAGCAACCTAAGTTCACTAAGTTTCTTTTAATCAACAAGCCACAACTGTGTAACAAAAAATTTCAGCGTCATAGTAAAATTCTAAGTTTTTTTATGCAATCCTAAAATTAAAGGTTCTTTCAATTGAGTGCAGTGGCAAAAATTCATCATTGGATATTCAACAAGTCTTAAGCAATTAAATCCAATCAAAGGCATAGCAAGTAACATATGCAACCTATATGTGATTGCTAAAGATGAATGCAACTAAACATGAAACTAACTAGAAACCAACACCCCCCAAACTCGAGAGAAGCATTGTCCTCAATGCACGTAAAAGTGAAACAAAATTTAAAAGAAACTAAATGAAATGAGTTAGTCAGAGAGGTCGTCACCTCGAGTGATAAGTTTCCTTCGTGTCGTTTGCTTGATTCATTTTTTAGTCGGTGGTTGAATGCTTGTGGCTGGTACCGCGTGAATAGCATTGTTTTGATTTGATCTATGTTTGCCGAGGCAGGTTCATTTGCCTGGGCATTAGTAGTTGCCGAAGCCATTGTTGTTGCATGGGCATCGCAAGTTTTTGTTACCGTGGCAACTACTGAGGTAGTTGCCGGGGCATCTTTTGTTGCGGTTGCCGTGGCAAGTAGTCGACAGGGAATTTCTTTATCATGGTGGTTGTGAGTCTTGTTGTGGAAAAGAAAAGAAAACAAAGAAAACCTAGAAACTAAAAATAATGAATAAAAATAAAATAAAATATCTCATAAAAATCCCAAAAATAAATAAAGAAAAAAATAAAAATAAAATAAAGTTCCAAAAATACAAAAATGAAAAAATCTTAGAAAGAGCATTTTTCATGCATCTTCTAATGTTACTGCATATATGAGAAAACTTGAGGAGGGTCATTTCCGATACTTCTTATAGTCTATCTGCACCCTTCATCGAGTGACAATATTGCCCAAAAAGAGTTGGGCCAATGTGCTCGCAGCTACTCCCCTTTGCGTTACCATGGTGGATGTGTCTTTCTTCCGTATTCCCTTGTAGTCCAGGCACATCTTCCACCTTGCTACTGTTCCTAAAGGAATGAATATATTATTAGGAAAAATTATATCAACATCCAACCATTTAATTACCTCAATCTCATTGTCCTCCATCATGGTTGGATGTAGCTTTCATTGTCGTGGCAATTGCTGCTCCAGCCAATTGCCGTGGCAATCAGTTGCCAAAATTCGCTGTAAGTCAAGGGAAAACCCAATTTTATGAAAAGCTTCATGAGTCCAAACACCGTTTTCTTTAGGCTTCTCAAACATCTCCATCAGTGATGGCTTCAAATCTACCAGCGTCAGTTCCTCAAAGAATACCTGTAATGGAGGAGGTGAGTTTTTAAAGAAATCAAAAGGTTCAACCATTACCTGCTCATATTCCATTGGAAAAGTATTATCATATCGTTGATCTTGCATGTGGTAGTGCAATTTCCGTGGCAACTGTAGATTAGAGCAATATACAAATTCCAGCTTCAACATCAACGTTGTAAGATTCTGGGCATTAGGTTCCTCAGAATTTGCTGTAGTATTGCTCATCTCAGCCTCTCTGAATGTTGCCATGGCACTGCTTTGTTCAGGCTCCTCCATCATTGTCGTGGCAATTTTTTGCTGAGGTTCATCAAGTGTTGGGTAGTCTTTCTCATCAACATACTCTCGACTTTGAGATTTTAGTTGTTCCTCACACATCAGAGAGCTCTCCCTGCATTGTTCCTTGTCCTCTTGCCTTGGGACTTCAGTATCCCTAGGAATGAATTGTTGGTGCATGTTATCCATTACATATGTGGATCTCCTCAATTGATCTTCTGAATCCACTAAGGTTGCATCCCACTGAGCTATCCTCGTATCCATGGACTTTGATAGCTCTCGAATCTCTTCAATTGATCCGTCAAGTCTAGCCAAGAAAGCTAGCAACGTTTCCTCCAAGGAATTGGAATGCTCTTGAAAAGGACTACATTTCCATGGCATATTTGTTACCGTGACACTAGGCTGCTGATAAGTACTACATTGTCGAGGCATGTCTGTTGCTGTAGCAAAATTGTTATGGTAAAAAAAATTTGAGCTTTTTGATATACCATGAAGAATTTTGCTGCTGGTTCCATCAATGGTTCTCCATGTAGTCATATGCACCAAAAATGTGAGGAAAATTTTCAAACACATGATGTTCTCTACAACAAGTGCACGAGTTTTCCATGGTATATGCTTTTCTCGATTGGTATAGGTAATCATCGAAGGGTGCAAGAAACTCTTGATTGGATTGATTCATATCTTCCAACATCAACTCTCGAATATATCGGCATTTATTTCCTGACATGTTGATGTCCCTTAACTTGTAGCGCACCTAATTTTTTGATAAAACAAACAAAAAGAAAAGTTAGTAAAACTAAGAGGAAAAATGCAATAACAAAAACAACTAACACCAATTGCCAATCCCCAGTAACGGCGCCAAAAACTTGTTGCGCGTATTGAGTGTTACGCAAACGGTGCAAGTATACACGTCACAAGTAATAAAGTGATATGAGTATCCACAGGGATTGGTTTGGGCCACTTTGCTTAAGTTACTGCATTGGAAAAGAAAAACACAAGTAGGTGATTGTAGGAATTATAACTAATGAGTAAACTAAGAGCAATAAACTAAAAGAATAGATGAAATCAAAAGAGAGGGAATAGACGAGGTTATCGTGAGTTGAGTAGTGATACCCGATTGGATCGTCTTGGTAAAAGAGTGCAATGGCAACCCAGTTACCGTGGCAACTTGCGCAGCTAGGTTGCCTTGGCAACTAATCGAATGGTTGCCTGGGAAACTAGCTGGGCAAATGCTTGGGCGACTGGGTAGCAACTTCAAGGTTCGTCAGAGCGTTCTTTAATGGTTTCTTCTTATCCTTAAGTCGAAAATCTAGCTAATTGTGCATGCCTTGACCATACATCCCTGCGTGAATCAAGGGTGAACAACAACCAATCTTGTGCTCCTCTTAGCCGTTGAAATCCTTAACTTATTCCTAAGCCGGATTAATCTTCACCATCGATAGATTGAATAAAGACCATACTCATTCGTTTCTTGAATCTAACTCTCCTGATATTAGATAAATATATAGAATTACGAGATCCTCTCCCAATTCACTCGCAAACAAGAATAAAAACCAAGAATGAGTAAACCTTGAATTGAAAGTGCAAACTCTTATTACCTAAACAAAATCCAATTGTTTCTCACAACAACAAAACACAATAACCCCAACCAATTAAGTTAGTTCATGGTCGGGTTCAAAAGATATACAAAGAATAATCCCTAAACCATGAATCTAATAGAAGCAAAGAAGAAGAAGAAGAAATCAAACAGCCCCTAGTCTCTTGATATTTACCTTGGGCTATATGATTTTATAGGATAATTATATGCTTTCTTGCATAGATATTCTTGCATTACAGATTATATGATTTAAAATTTTGTCATGCTTTTGAAAAGTATCATACATTACAAGGTATTTTATTTATGTTACTCATCTTATGCCTCACTGAGTTATACTGAGCATATATTTCTGCTATACACGTAGGTAAACAGAAGTAGGAGTGGAGCTTTGAATCACCTTCTCTGTGAGGAGACATAAATCGATAGGTTATTTCAATACTTATGACATCCTTATTATGAATGTAAATAGAGGCATGTACTAACTAAACCTGTCTTTTTATTATATATTTAAATCGGGTATGTAATGGACTTATAAACCTTCCATAGATGTTAAACGTTTATATTGCTTATTATTATTATTATATATTTTAATATGAATATATTATTTACATAAAAAGTTTTACTATCGAGTATTAAATTATTATTTTATTTATAAATTATTATTTTAAGCGTGCTTGAATTATGGAAATTTCAAGATGGGTGACCATCTGGGAATTTATCTAAAAATTTTTAAATTACCCCGGCTTTTGGATTTAAAGACTATTTTTAAAGTAGTGACATTTCCGACCCGTGATCAGTGTTCGATCACGGGAAAGGGGTGTTACATTTATTGGTATCAGAGCTACAGGTTTAGTCAGTTCTGGAGTTAAATTGAACTCGATAAAAGTGTTAAAGTGTATACATGCCACTAGCATGTCGTATTTATTTGAAAATGATACTTGTTTGATTGATGCAATTGCTTATTAGTTTAAGTATATGTTATGAGTATAAATGTCGGAAGGAATCAGATCCCGACATGCTACTCAAGAAATGGGGCTGTGAATGCTCCAAAAGTAGAGGAGAAAGTACAAAGCCTATTCAACAGGAGGTTGGTGGGTACATTTCTGCAAGCCCTGGACGCGATACTTAATAGACCCCCTCAAATTTCTATTATGAAGGAGTTAAAGAATCTGCAGGCTCTTGATTTTAAAGGTGACATTGATGGGGATCCTATGTCGACAAATTTTTGGTTGAATGACATACAGACAATGTTGGCTCAGATTGGGTGTGACGATCAAGAAAAGCTAGTAGGAGTTGTCTCATTATTGAGAGAGCAAGAATTGGTATGGTGGAATAATGTCACTGCTTGTGTTCGAGAATAGGTGAATTGGTAGCTTTCCCTCCGTGAGTTTAGGAGGAAATATATTGGAGATGCATTTATCAAGGAGATGAGACAGCGGTTCCTAGATCTTAAATAGGGAGATCGCTCGGTATATGAATATGAATGCGAGTTTAATAGATTGTGTCAGTTTGCCTCTGAGTTGCTACCAGATGGGAGAGCCATCACTGACAGTTTTATAAGTGGATTATATGCTAGATACCAAGAGGTACTGGTGGCAATTATTCCTAAGGACTTTCAAAAAGCAGTTAATAGAGCTAAAGCAATGTAAATTGTCCGAGAAAAAGCCGAAAAAGAATCATAGAGCCAGAAAAGGAGTGTTGAAACATCTTTTACTTCGCAATCCTCAAAGCGGGACAAAGGGTATTCATTGCAGGGCAGATCTGGATTTTTAGCACCTCGAGGACAATCAAGTCAAGCTATAAAGTCCAGAAACACCTCAAAATTAGTGAAAGGCTCTGGAAGGAAACAAGGACCTCCCCAATGCAAGATTTGTAACCGAAAAACATTATGGAGAGTGTAGGATGATCACAAAAGCCTGTTTTCGATGTGGTGAAACTGGACATTTTGTACGTGATTGCCCAGATCGAGATGACAGATCGATTCAGACTAAAAGATCTGTTGGAATACAAAGAGGTAGAGGCCGTGGATCTGTAGGATCATCTAGGGTGAGTTCTCGAAAGGAGACTGAAGCTGCTATGGGCCGAGATGATAGAGCTTTAGCTAGAGTATATCACATCCGGGCACAGGATGACAATGGTGATAGAGAAGAACCCGGTATTATGACAGGTACTTTTCAACTTTATGATAAACCTGTTTTTGTTTTGATAGGCACTGGGTCTACACATTCATATGTTAGTTCGAAGATAGTCAAGGAAAGAAGAATTCCTTTAGAACTAACTCAGAATGATGTGATAACCGTAAAACCCTTAGGCCAAAGTGCTCGGGTAACAAAAGTAAGTATGAAATGTCCGCTTAAAGTTCAGGGAATTAAATTTCCAGCTGACTTGTTGGAGCTGCAATTTAGTGATCTTGAGATTATTTTGGGCATGGATTGGCTTCATATCTATGATGCTACAGTAAGGTGCCGCCAACAACAGTTGATTTTAAAGACTGCAGATGGCTCAGAGATTATAGTGTTGGGTGAAGGATCTCAATGTATAAAGAATGTGATTTCGACTTTTAAAGTCAAGAAACTATTAGAGCAAGGTTGTGAGGCTTTTCTAGCCCATGTAGTGGATCCTAAGAAGGTTAATAATGACCTCAGTTCAATTTTGACAGTTCGGGATTTTCCTGAGATATTTTCAGAAGAGTTACCAGGATTACCTCAAAAAAGAGAAGTACAGTTTGGAATTGAGGTTATTCTTGGTATGAACCACTATCCATGACTCCCTATAGAATGACACCTACAAAATTGAGGGAATTAAAATCACAGTTGCAGGAGTTATTAGATAGAGGATTTATACGTCCTAGTACATCACCCTGGGGAGCTCTGTTGTTATTTGTCAAAAAGAAAGATGGTTCGCTGCGACTGTGCATTGATTACCGACAGCTGAACAAGGTGACCATAAAGAATAAATATCCTTTGCCTAGAATAAAATATTCATTTGATCAACTAAAATGAGCAGCAGTATTTTCTAAGATAGATCTTCGGTCTGGTTATTATCAACTGAAAGTCAAGGAGGAAGATATTCCGAAAATGACATTTCGAACGAGGTACGAGCATTATGAATTTGTAGTGATGCCATTTGGCCTCACAAATGCTCCAGCTGCATTTATGGATTTAATGAACTGAGTATTTTAGCCGTATCTCGATCGGTTTGTCGTAGTTTTCATTGATGATATATTGGAGTACTCGAAGACTAAAGAAGATCATGATGCACATTTGAGGATAGTACTACGAACTTTGAAAGAAAATAAGTTATATGCTAAGCTCTCAAAATGTGAGCTTTGGTTATCTGAAGTGGCTTTCTTGGGCCATATTGCTTCAGCTGAAGGAATCAGAGTTGATCCTAAAAAGATACAATCTATTGTGGAGTGGAAGGTTCCCAAGAATATTACCGAGGTTCGGAGTTTCTTGGGACTTGCTGGATATTATCGAAGGTTTGTGAAAAACTTTTTGATGATAGCTACTCCACTTACAAAGTTATTGAGAAAGGATGTTCCATTTGGTTGGACTAAAAATTGTCAAGAAAGCTTTGATCAGTTAAAGAAAATTTTGATAGAAGCTCCAGTTTTAGTACAACCAGAATCGGGAAAGGAGTTTACTTTGTACAGTGATGTATCTCATAATGGATTGGGATACGTATTTATGCAAGATGGAAAGGTGGTTTCTTATGCTTCTCGATAATTAAAACCACATGAAAGGAATTATCCGACTCATGATTTAGAGCTGGCAGTTGTAGTTTTTGCTCTAAAAGTATGGCAACATTATCTTTGTGGTGAACGTCGTCACGTTTATATGGATCATAAAAGTTTAAAATATTTGATGACACAAAAAGAGTTTGAATTAGAATCATTGGAACTTGCTTAGGTCGTAAGCATGGTGTGAAAACATGTGTTGGTTTTCAAGGGATTTAATGCATCATTGTTTTAAGAGCATCCTCACTAAGCAAGTGTGCTTACGCTCTCTTATCTCTAATGATGTAGAGCTTTAAAGCTTGGAGGCAGCAAAGGCAAGGATTAAGTGATCGAAAGACAAGACTATTTGGGTATGAACTCGGTTTTAATTTCCGGTTAATAAGGCAATGTGTTCGCCATGGATTTTCGGGCTTTGTATTTCAGTTTTCCCTAGTTTTGAGCATGAATAATGCTGTGATTTTGGAGTTTGATTGTTGATGTTTCACATATCATGCACTATTACCTATGGTTGAGGTTATATGGTTACCTAGGAATGCATCTAGATGGTTTTGCTTGGATGACAAGCTTTGATGAGCTAATGCTGTTGAGTATGGTATTGATGTGTTGTTGGTATGGTGTTCTTGCTGATAATTTCTTAGTTAGGCATTTTGGTATTCTTGTTGGTGAGTTATAGGGAGCATGCCTCTAGATTAATCTTTTGGGTGGCATAGTCTTGTGTTGTAGTTAAACCTTGGCACAATTTTTGTTAAATGTGATGTTGGATGGTTATATGTATGTATGCAAGTTGTTAGGACCTAAATGCATCTAGTTTTGTGTGAAGAACCAGCTAAGAATGTTATTACAGGTCCAGGCGTATCGAAACAGGTGTCCGCGTACCGGTACAGCTAGGCCATCTCAGGCATAGCATTTTGATACGCGGGAGGGTGTTTCGATACGATCCTCCTTTTTCAGGCTTAACGTTTCGGTACTTGAACAAGTGTTTCGGTACGGTCATATGCATTTTTGCCAAGCGTACTGGTATGCGAGCAAGCATTTCGGTACGGATTTTAGCTACTGGATTCTGAATTTTTGAGAACGTAAGGGCGTATCGAAACATGAGTACGTGTATCGATCCGGGTACCGTTAAGTTGGTTATTTTGGAATCTTGAAAGTTTATGGTTCTTTCATTTTGGTCCTTGAGTTTTGGGAATGCAATTGTATGAGTTAGGATGATTAAATTGATCTGGAATTTATCATGTTGGCATGTAAATGAACTAATTGAGGATTGGTACCCTTAAATTCAATTTTGGTTTTGTAATTTAAAGTATTTACGTTTTAGTCCTCAATTTGAATATGATGCAATTTATTGTCCTTTGTGATTCGTTTCATTCGAGAACCTACCCGCTATGAGTATGAACATTAATTTGCATTTAGACAAGATAAAAGAAAAAAATGGACTGACTTTTTGTAACCTTTCTCCGGTTTACTTCGGCAAACCTAATGTAGCACTCTCGGTTCGGTCGGGCGTCTAGGCCGGGTCGAGCGGGTTACATAGTTAGTAGATATGTATTTTTATTTTTAAATTAGGTTCATTAGTCATATTATTATTATAGTTAGTAAGAAAATATGATATTTAAAATTTTAACTTAGTATCGATGATTAATATAATTTTAATGTTATTATTATGTATTTTAAAATTTTGAATAATTTAATTTAGTAGTAAGTAAGTTGTACTATTTATTTAAACTTTTTTTTAGAATTTAATAGCATGTAGTAGAATTGTAGTTTAAGTGAATTTTTAATTAATAATGATTGATTGATTTAAATTTAAATTAATAAGTTGATTTAGTTATGTAATTTTAAATGTGTAGTAGAATTTATATTTAAATTGCATGTATTGTAGTTTAAGTGAATTTTTAATTAATAATGATTGATTGATATAAATTTAAATCAATAAGTTGATGTAGTTATGTAATTTTAAATGTGTAGTAGAATTTATATTTAAATTGCATGTATGTAGTAGAATTTAAACTTAAACTAATAAGTTGATTTAGTTATTGTAATTTTAAATGTAGTTTGAGGTTACTAATATTTTCTTGCTTGTCATGTAGTTTTGTTAGAAGGATGGATGATCAAGCATATCTATTGAGATTACAGGATCAACATATTAATTGTCTTGGGGTTGATGAGATTGCACAATATTTTTAATAATTTATTTATTAGAAAATCAATCACTTTTGTAATTTGTTAATAATTATGTTTAAATTAATGCATTAATTACAGGATATGGAGGATACATTTAAGCATCATCGGAGCATAGAAAAAAATCTCCCAGACGATAGAATCATTCAATGGTTACAAATGGCGGGATTTTATCATGCGATATTTATTCGTGAGTACAAGCTGGTTTCCAGGTTGATTATCGCTCTAATTATGCAGTATGAATTTAATACATACAACACATATATTAACAAACAAATATATATATAAACCGATAAGTAAACTATATATATTATCTATGCTATACTGCATAACTAAATATTATACATTATATAGATAAAAAACATACATTATACATATATTATGCGGTATATATATATATATATATATATATATATATATATATATATATATATATATATATATATATATAAAAAAACTGTATAAACAAGCTGCATATACCTTATATATTATGTTATACATAAAAACATATCTATCTATAAGGAAAAAGAAATTAAGAAGGAAAAAAGAACGGCATTAAATGGTGAAATAAATAGAAAATAAAATCTAAAATATCCGTTTCATTCAAAAGAGAAAAGGTTACAAAAACCCTCAAATGCTTTAAAAACCCCAATCGACAATAGACCCTTTTATCACCGTTCATCGGCGATGGACCTCCGACCGCCTCCAAACATGGTGGATAACACCAATTTAGGCTTGTTGAACCCAAAACAAAACCCTAAAATAAAACCCTTTTCCTTTTCGAATCCCTAAAAGCAAAAAAATTATCAACTACCTTCTAGATCGACGACCGTGGATTCCAATGATCTCTCACGGACTCTAAAAAATAAAAGGTAAACTCTGAAATTCTCTCTCTTTTCGATTATTTTTCTCTAAAATTTTTGTGTTCTAAAACGCTCTCTAGAGACCAAAAACCCTATTTGCTCTATGATTTTCAATGCCTAAAAGAACCCCCCTTTACAATCGTTTAGGGTATCTGTTTTACACCCTTGATATTACATCAGTTATAGAAAATTAAAAAAAGATACCAAAATGCCTATTGGTTACTGCTATCTTCTGAATTTGTTGAAAATCCCCTGACATCTTTTTTGTTTGTATTCACATGCAATTATGATATTGTTGCCTCTAGCATATTTCTTCTTTGTTGGCATGTGCCGTGGATGAATGCCGGAGAAGGGGGACCAAAGAGAGGAGATCGATGTGGAGATCTAAATGGGCTCGAATGGCACGCGAGCGCGTGTTGGAAGATGAAGTGTCAGGTGGTGAAGCTTCACGCGCTCATGGAGGATGTAACACCCTTAACGTATACTCATATACCGAATATACACTAGAGATGTTACAGAGTTGTTAAGAAAACTTGACTTGAAATATTTTTTATCGAACTTTATCTTGTAGTTTAACCTTTTTTCAGTTTTGAATTAAAAATTGCGCCAGTCTATAGCAGCTAGTTTTGACCCTAAATTGTATTATAAAATTTATAAATGTGTTATTGAAATACAAATATAATTCAGGGAGAAACTATGTACCCTGCATAGACCCTTTCTTGATTTTAAAATTACTACGCAATTAGGTTAAACTACACTTAACTATATCGAAAAATGTAACTACTTATAGGAAACCAATTTCTAAATCCATACATTGTAATAGTGCATGAACACATTATAAACTTAAGATTACAAAAAAATTTGTCTCTTTAAATCCACCACATATATGTACATGCCCACTAGACATCAAACTTACAACTTAAGATGTATATACCGTGATTACTAATGTAACTTGATTTTCCAATTTAACAGCTCCTTCTCATTATTCTACTTGGGAGAAACTACGTGTGAAATAACACATGCTAAGTACGAACTTAGTGAGGGAATAATCTTATTTATCAAAACATAAAATAAAGTAATACATGTTATACATTAACCTAGCATAGTTTTTTTCTAACGTAGTATCGTACTAACAAGGTTTTTATAGTCAGTCAATATTCATGTGCAAATCATAATTTTTCTAACTTAGTCTAGTTCACATGGCATAGTTCACATGCATGACATGATTTATATATATATATATGACATAATTCACATACATGACATACTTCAATACATAGCATAATTCATATATATGGAATGAATTATATACATGGCATAATCCATATACATGTCACAATTAACATACGTGGCATGATTCATATACGTGACATCATTCATATACATGACTTAATTCATATACATAATATGATACGTGTATATGGCATAATTCCTATGCATGGCATAATTCATATACGTAACATAATTTGTATACATGTAGTGATTCATATACGTGACATGAGTCATATACATATCTTGATTCAATTTCATGACATGATTCCTTTATCTGACATGATTCATATACGTGATTTAATTCATATACATGGCATATTTTGTATTCATAGCATGGTTCATATACATGACATATTTCATATACATGGCATGGTTCATATTCATGACATATTTCATATATGGGACTAAGCCAATTGGTAAGTTATTGGTCCCACTCTTTTTATAGTTTCATATGGCCTAATAAATATGGGACTAAGCTTTCCCTTTCGTCTAAAACGTAATCACCATATTCCAAGGTGAAACCTTTAAAAATGCTTTTTCTCTAACTTCATATTCAATATCCTTTTTCTTCTTATTTGCATAGACCTTGTATCGATCCATGGCAGCCTTGAGATTTGCTGAATAATCTTTACTTTATCCTCCATGTCTTATGTTAAATCAACTCCTCCAAAGTTTGAGTTATTCTAAACATTTCGATATTGTAACCCGAACTGATTTAGAGAAGTTCAGTATTTTCTTCCATATGCCATCTTGATACTTGCTTGATAACTATTATTATAAGCAAATTCAGTTAAGGGCAAGTACTTTTCTCATGATTTTGCAAACTTAATTATACAAGCTCTTAACATGTCTTATAGAATTTGTATGATCCTTTCAAAATGCCCATCAATTTGCGGATTCGTACCTAAAGCTTCAAATAACGTACCACAATACCTTGAAGTAAACCTTGGGTCTCTATTTGACACTATCATTGCTGAGACACCATGTAGTCTTACTATCTCTCGAACATAGAGTTCTGCATATTTATCTAGCGAATAATCCATTCAAACTGGAATAAAGTGAGCAAACTTTGCCAGACGATTCATAATGACCCATATTAAATTCTTTTTACTTGATGCAGCTGACAATTCCGTTATACAATCCATCGTTACTCATTCCTATTTCCATTAGGGAATAAAGATAGGATGAAGTAATCTAGAAGGTATTTGCTCACAGTTTTGAGTCTTTAAATCTTAATACATCTTATTACTCCTTAGGTGCATAGTTAATGAACTATAACTGGCCTCTATTATTATCTTCTTTCTTCAGATTATCATTCTCAGAAACATATACTTTACCTCAGTAATATAATCAACCATTTGGCATAATTTCATAGTCCTGTACTTTCCTAGTTTCAGCTTGTCTCCTCTTTTCAAGACATCTTTCATCCATAGACTGCAAATCTTTGAATTGATCCAATAAGGTTGACTTTAACTAACATTCTGCTATTAAGGAAGCATCTCGTCCCACAGACAATGTCTTTTGGCTAAAAGTATCTATCACTACATTAGCTTTCCCAGGTGATCATCGATAACCACATCATAATCCTTTTAAAAATTCATTCCATCTTCATTGTCGCAGATTCAGATCTTTTTGTGTCATCAGATACTTAAACTTTCATGATCCTTGTAAATGTAACACTTTTCACCATACAGATAATGCCACCAAATTTTCAAAGTGAAAAAAATCATAGCTGCCATTTCTAGGTTATGTTGAATAGTGTCTTTCATGAGTTTTGAGCTACCTTGATGCATAAGCTACTATTCGAATTTCTTGCATTAACATGCAACTCAAACCACAATGAGATACATCATTGCATAGAGTATATTCTTTTCCTGGTTCTGGTTGAATTAGAACTGGCGCTTTAATCCAAACTTTCTTTAATCTTTTGAAACTTTCCTGACAACCAGAACATACATTTAGAAAACTTGGCATAAAGCTGCTAATCTCTTAAAGTTTGTAGTACCACATGAAGGTGGTAATTATGCTCAACTTCGGTCTTCAAATAAACCAAAATATCATCTATGAAGACCACAACAATCCAGATAGGGTTGAAATACCCTATTCATCAAATCCATGAATACAACAGAGGCATTTGTAAATCCAAACAACATTACCAGAAACTCGTAATGTCCATAACGAGTTCTGAATGTTATCTTTGGTACATATTCTTCTTTAACCTTGAGCTGATAATAATCTTGATCAAAGATCTATCTTTTAAAACATTACTACACTTCTAAGCTGATCAAATAGATCCTCAATTCTTGGTAGGGAATACTTGTTCTTAATGGTTACTTTATTCAACTACCGGTAATCTATACATAAACATAGGGAACCATCCTTCTTCTTTACAATTGATACCAGAGCACCCCATGGTAATTCACTTGGTCAAAAGTAACCCATGTCTAGCAATTCTTGTAATTGAGCTTTTAGTTCCCTTACCTCAGTTGGTGCCATCATATATAGTATCATTGATACCGGCTCAGTTCCAGGATAGACATCAATCGCAAACCCCTATCTGGAGGTAACCCTGGTAACTCATCCAAAAATATATCAGGAAATTCCTTTACAATTGGGATGTCTTCAATCATTTTAGGCAACTTTTATGTATCTTCCATACAAGCCAAACATGTTTCACATCCATTGTATAACAGCCTTTGATTTGTCACTACAGAAATTACTGACTCTAAACAGACAGTTCTTTCTCTCTCAAAGATTACTTCAAAACATCGGGTCTTTAAAGTACTAACCTTTTCTTCTTACATTTCATATCTGCATCATATGTAGATAACCAATCCATTCCAAGAATGACTTCAAATTCATGGGATGGAAGTTCCATTAAATCTGCTGGGAACTTAATTCCTTGAATTTCTAATGAACCTTTCTTGCATATTCTAATTACTTATGTATTATGTCCAAGAGAATTATTGACAATCACATTACTAAATATTCTCCATAGAAGTCTTTCTTTGGGCTACTATCTTACTACCAATATATATATTAATCGAACCTGAATCAATTAAAACAATTACAGGTTCTTTCCGTAGCCTTCGCTATGTTAATAGCTTCTTGGAAATTGATAAGTTCATGCCTAATAGAATCTCCTTGGGCCTTGGACGAAGCTCTCTATAAACCATTAACATCGAGACCTTTCGATTGGCACCAATTTAACTGCGTATCGACTCAGTCTATTAAAATCTAACTCGTACTCATAGACAGTACGAGTACCTTGTTTCAAACTTAGGACTGCTGCATATTTCTCTTTTAACTAGTTGCCAACATACTTGGCTATAAACATTCTTCTTCCTTCTCTTGGTTCCCATAATTAAACATTTAATGCAGTCCATCAGTACTTAACATCATCTATTTCTACTGAAACTTATTCATGTTATTGGGGAACATAATCAAGTTACACAGTAGTACATCAGTAACATGACATCCTAGGGGCATGTACTTAAAATTAAATCCCATTAAATTTGGTTTAACCTCCAGAATCGGCTAAACCTATAGCTCTGTTACCAATAAATGTAACACCCTTAACGTATACTCGTAGACCGAATATACACTAAAGATGTTACAGAGTTGTTAAGAAAACTTGACTTGAAATATTTGTTTATCGAACTTTATCTTGTAGTTTAACCCTTTTTGGGTTTGAATTAAAAACTACGTCAGTCTATAGCAACTAGTTTTGACCCTGAATTTTATTATAAAATTTATAAATATGTTATTGAAATAAAAATATAATTTAGGGAGAAAACTATGTACCCTGCATAGACCCTGTCTTGATTTTAAAATTACTATGCGATTAGGTTAAACTACACTTAACTATATCAAAAAATATAACTACTTATAGCAAACCAATTTCTAAATCCATACATTGTAATAGTGCATGAACACATTATAAACTTAAGATTGCAAAAAAGTTTGTCTCTTTAAATCCATTACATATATGTACATGCCCACTACACATCAAACTTACAACTTAAGATGTACATACCGTGATTACTAATGTAACTTGATTTTCCAATTTAACAGCTCCTTCTCGCCATTCTACTTGGGAGAAACTACGTGTGAAATAACACATGCTAAGTACGAACTTAGTGAGGCAATAATCTTATTTATCAAAACATAAAATAAAGTAATACATGTTATACATTAACCTAGCATAGTTTTTTTCTAACATAGTATCGTACTGACAAGGTTTTTATAGTCAGTCAATATTTATTTGCAAGTCATAATTTTTATAACTTAGTCTAGTTTCCAATAATCCATCATTATCAAGTAAATCATATACATGGCATAGTTCACATGCATGACATGATATATATATATATATGACATAATTCACATACATGACATACTTCAATACATAGCATAATTCATATATATGGAATGAATTATATACATGGCATAATCCATATATATGTCATAATTCATATACGTGGCATGATTCATATACGTGACATCATTCATATACATGACTTAATTCATATACATGACTCAATTCATATACATAACATGATACGTGTATATGGCATAATTCATATGTATGGCATAATTCATTTACGTAACATAATTTGTATACATGTGATGATTCATATACGTGACATGATTCATATACATAACTTGATTCAATTTCATGACATGATTCCTTTGTCTGACATGATTCATATACGTGATTTAATTCATATACATGGCATATTTCGTATTCACGGCATGGTTCATATACATGACATATTTCATATACATGGCATGGTTCATATTCATGACATATTTCATATATGTAACATGATTCGTTTACATGACACGATTCATTTACGTGACATGATTCTTTTATCATTGCCCAAAGTACGCTATATGAGATCGAGGTACACGAGTCATCTTGAAATGACACCGTAGTGTCTAACGTGAACGTGAAGATGAGTATGTACTCGGGGATGCTCTTTGCTCCCCATAAACATGAAGCACCTCGACAGTGCACTCGGGCACAATGGGCGTGGATCCCCAGGGTGCATGTGACACAATCATTTTGTCACAATATATGTTTGATAACATGAACCTGAGGGTGCAGCTGCTAAAGACTCTATGGCATTCCAACTATACCATGGACTCTCATACACAATACTTGGACATTTCTTTTATCATCAATCAGTCATCATAATCAATCATATAAATAAACATTTCATGTTTCATGCTGCATCATAAATAGTCATCTTAAACATAGATCATCATCATTTCTCAGAATAATAATTCATACTTTATATTCCATTTAATCAACCTTTATTGCAGCATGTAGTAGCTCAACATATATATATATATAGGGCAATACTATTTTTTAAATTAAGGTTGACTATTCGCTAGTCTTCCTATTTGCAATTTAAAACATATAAATGCACTCTCCTGGGCCATGTAATGGTATACCTCACTAAGCTTACTCGAGGTTCTTATCTTTCTTTTTATCACTGGTTCTCCTTCGATCTCTTTTAGAATTGTATAAGACCAATCGAACTTATACATTACCATTCTCGTATTCGACTTAAATCTAACATTGCTAACTTGATTCGTAAACATAACTATTCGAATATAAAATTTTTCTAAAAATTTTCCCCAATATTCTTCAAATTTGCCGAATTGGTCCCTAGGTTCATAGTGACCATTTTGAACATTAAACAATTGTTCAAGCCTATTAGAAAATTTTCCATAATCATTTACTAATTTTGGACTATTACCTTTTAGTCCTTAAACTTTATTAAAGTGACATTTTAGTCACTACTTCACTTTTGTACATAAATTCATGTACAAATAAACCATTCATTTACTTTCTAACATTCTTGAAATTTTTCCTTCAATTTTCAACTTTATTCAACTTGGTCCTTCACTAAATTCTTTATTTTCGAAAAGGTCCTTAAATTTTCCTTTCTTGTCATTTCAATACCTTAACTTCCATAACATGCTTGAATCTTCAATTCTATCAATTTTCCATAAATTCAAGACCAATCCTTATTTTTTCCTAAATTGCCAAATTGGTCCTTCAACTTCCAAAATTTTTCATTTTGGTCCTAATCATCAATTCAAGCTAATTTCATCACAAATCAATAATTCCAATACTAAAATAAAATTTTCAATAATTCCCCTTAATTCCTTAAACAATTAGAAATAGTCCCTAAAATCTCATCTTGGGAAATTATTCAATCTAATATCAAATCAAGCTTACAAAATCATATTCTATTCAATTCCATCCTCAATTTAATTCCCTAACCAAAATCCCCAATTCTTAGGGTTAGGGTTTATAACCTTGGACCTAGAATTAATCCAAATTCAAGCTTGATTCTATGTTTATAACATTAATTCTACACAATGCAACTTCAATTCCATCATATACTATCAAAATCATAACCATCCTCATCTATGAACATAACTCATACTTGACTTTATCATGCAAAAATACTATCAAAATGAAGAGAATCGAGTGTAGAACAATTTACCTAAATTAATTTTGCTTGAAACTTGTCTCTATTCTCTAATTTTGAGCTTGAAAATTGAAAGCCCTATTTTCCCTTTTTTTCTTGAGCATTTCGAATAGCCCTTGGAATAAAAAGATGATTTTTGTTCATCTGTTATTCTATCTAATCCATGTGTAAAGTTAAATGAATTTTAAATTCATTTAACTAGTGAATTTACTAATTTACCCTTTTAATCCAATGGCCAAGACTCAATCTCATCAAAAATCAATGGCCATGATTAAATCCAAGTGTTATTCCTCTTCCAAAATTGCCCTCAAAGTTCCAAAATATTTAAAAAATGTCATCCATGGCAAATGACCAATTTGCCCTCCAACTAGACTTTATTTACTTACATGACTTAAAATTGATATTCCATAAAAAAAGAACCAAATTGGTTCCATTCTAACCAGCCTCCTTCCCAAAATATCATAAATTTTAATTTATGATATTTATTCGATCCAATTATTCGAATTTCTCTCAATATAATTTCAAAATTTTCTTTCTTTGAGCTTTATATCAACTCCATCATATTCTAACTAAATCTATGAATTTCCCATAATCTTTGGAACTGTCTTTAAAATTTTAATTCGATCCGATATACGATAATTACATGGAATTTTATCGGATACCTATCCTCTGAGAAATCTTATCTCAACAACCCATTACGAATATTACTGACTTCAACTGAATCCTTTTTATTAGTCAAAATATCGAATATGAGACCTTCCTAATAGGTTACCTATCCCTGTGTTACTTTGGTTTGAGCACACTTAACAATTTTTATTCTATCCAAAATTCGAATAATATAAGCCTCGTATGAAAAATCTGGGTAACACAAAAATACCACTCTTGGGGGTGAACTATCCATTTACGGGGTTAAATTACATAACTTTTAAAATTACACATTGGTCCCTAAACTTTTCCAAAGTTTAAAATTTAACCCCTAAACTTTCAAAATTACATTTTAGTCATTAAGAAAAAAATGGGATATTAAAGAGGATATGGCCGACCTCTATCGATTCAATCAAAACTGTTGGATCCAATACTAATTTTTAATTAGTACCAGGATTTTATTTATTTAGCATAATTTTTGGTTTGGATATAACATAATAATTGTAACGCCCCGGTTTTGGGCCTAGTGGTTTTGGGGCTAGTTAGACGGTCCAGTGGACCGGGTTAGAGATTTGAGTCGAATTTGAGAGTAGATATTTTTTTGAAAGATAAAATTATGGAAAAATGTTTAAAAATCATATTTTATTATATTAAAAATATTGGTGAAAGCAATTTTGGAAAACGAGCCTTGGAAGGATGACATTTTGGCTAGTGACCAAAATGTAATTTTTGATAACTATTTTAAAAAGGTGGCTATTTTGTAAGGAGTCAAAACTTAGAATCTTTAAGGAGCTATTTTACCATTTGGTCTAATCCGAGTATTCCCTTAATTAGGATTATTTTAAAATGGTTTTAAATAAAGGAATTAAAAAGGATTTAGTTAAAAATGTAGTTATCTTTCTAAAACACATTTTGACATAACTTTTCTTCTCTCACATTTTCTTTCAAAACAATCTCAGCCAAATACTCTTTTTCCATCAGAGAATTAAGGTAATGATCTTGATTTCTTTACTCAATAAGTTGCAAAATGATTTCTCAATTTGTTTTGCAAAAATCTTATTGAATTTCTTTGTTTTTCAAGAGGAAAAACCATCCAATTGAGGAGAAACTCATTCATTGGAGGTAAGCTTCATTATTCTCCTCTAATGAAAGGTAATTTACTGAAATTCCCAAGTTCTTGGCTCTTTACATAGGTTTTCTAATAGGTTTTGATTAATTAATTATGGATTTTAGCTTAATTGAGGTTTAATTGAAGGATCTTGGGATTTTTGATTTGATCTATTTTTCAGTGTTGTGGATTGATTTCAATCTTATTTTGGATATATTAGAATGTGGGTAAGTTGTTTTTAATAATGGAATCTCGAATTTGGTTGAATCTTTAATTGTTTAGGTTGATAGTTAAGGGTTTTTGGGTTGTTTAAGGTGTTTAATCATTGCTGGAAATAAGAGGATGTTGGGAATGAGTTTTTAGATATCAATTGATGAAACTTGATGTTTAAGATCATTATTATATGGCTGGGTTAGGATTGAGTAGTGTCTAAGGTTGATTTCGGTAAGTTTCAGATGAGTTTTGAGTGGGCATCTTGAGAGCTACGGGATTTTGGGTTGAAACAAAGTACTGGATGCATTTTAATGCATGTTTCCTCTGGTTTTGTGTGGCCGAAATAGGGGATAATCAGGGCGTAGTATCTTTAGGTGGTTCTAGACTTGCTGGGGAGCTTGTTTCGCGGTAGCAAGCAAGGCAAAGTGATCTCGGTGAGTGGAAACGGTCTTAAAAGTCCTTCAAAGGTTTGAAAGTGGTTTTGGGAGTTTAGGAAAAGTTTGAAACACTTACCTAAGCTCGGAAGTAAGTTTCCCTATTTTGCTTTTTAATATCGGTTCGGATATGAGCGTGTGTGAGTCATGTTTTAGTTGTAAACATGCTTTGCTTTACTTACTGTTAATGCACGATTTTAAAGTACATATACAGTGGCTTGAATGTATATTTCATGCTAGTGAGCATTGGTTTTTATTCTGGTCGGGAATGTAGTATTGCTATGGCAACGTGATTTGGATATGTGGGGATTTTTTGTAATACATTGCAAAATAGTGAGTAAATTGTTTTGTAAATGATATATTGGCTATGTGACAAGGTTAGAAAACATTCAGATATAGTTGGAATGCAAAGGATAAAGTGCACTATAATATGGTTAAAAATCGATCGTGGGTTATGAGTCTTTGAGGTATAGCGGTCGGCCACCCGGACTATGTTGTTATCACTTGGGTTGAGCGGTCGGTTCCCCTTGTTGATGTAAAGCTTGCAGTCGGTAAGGTTGTAAAGTCATACGGCATGTGGTAGTCTTTATGATGGTCCGTCATTAAGGGAGATCCGTGTATCCGATGTGTAAAGTTAACAGTAGATTAACTAAAGATTAGCAGTTGGCTAATCAAGGATAGTGGTCGACTATCCGGGGTCACTATAATTGCCAATATATGAGAATTCCAATGTTGAATCTATTTCTAATGCTTTGGGATTTAAGCATGGTTTTGTATATAATGCTTGGGGATTTTAAGCATAGTTTTGTATTTGATGATTTGGGATTAAGCATGTGGAATATATGTATTGATTTGCATATGGTTGGTATGCATGTTTTGATTTGAAACTATTGGAACTTGCTTAGGTCGTAAGCATGGTTTGAAAATAAGTGCTATTTTTAAGGGTTTTTAAATGCATCATCATTTAAGAGCATCCTCACTAAGCAAGTGTGCTTACGCTCTCTTTTCTCTAATGATGCAAAGCATTAAAGCTTGGAGGTGGCAAAGACAAGGATTAAGTGATCCAAAGACAAGGCTATTTGAGTATGAACTCGGTTTTAGTTTTCGGTTAATAAGGCAATATGTTCGCCATGGATTTTTGGGATTTGTAATTCAATTTTCCCTGGTTTTGATCATGTGTAATGCTGTGATTTTGGAGTTTAATTGTTGATGTTTCCCTTATCATGCACCGTTACCTATGGTTGAATTTTTATGGTTTCCTAAGTATGCATCTAGATGGTTTTTACTTGGATGACATGTTTTGAAGAGCTAATCCTGTTGAGTATGGTATTGATATGTTGTTGGTATGGTGTTCTTGCTGTTATTTGCTTAGTTAAGTATTTTGGTATGTTTGGTGGTGAGTTATTGGGAGCATGCCCTTAGATCAATCTTTTGGGTGGCATAATCTTGTGTTGTAGTTAAACCTTGGTGAAATTGTTGTTAAATGTTATGTTGGATGCTTATATGTATGTGTGAAAGTTCCTAGGACCTAAATGCATCTAGTTTTGTGTGAAAAACCAGCTAAAATCGTCATTACAGGTCCAGGCGTATCGAAACAGGTGTCCTCGTATCGGTACGGCTAGGCCATTTCAGGCATAGCGTTTCGATACGTGAGAGGGTGTTTCGATACAGACCTACTTTTTTAGGCTTAATATTTCGGTACTCGAGTAAGTGTTTCGATATGGTCATAAGCATTTTTGCCAGGCGTACCGAAACGCGAACAAGCATTTTGGTACGGGTTTTAGCTACTGGATTCTGAGTTTTTTAGAGCGTAAGAGTGTATCAAAACACGAGTACGCGTATCGATACGGGTACCATTAAGTTGGTTATTTTGGAATCTTAGAAGTTCTAGGTCTTTCATTTTGGTCCTTGAGCTTTGGAATGCAATTGTATGAGTTAGGATGATTAAATTGATTTGGAATTTATCATGTTGGCATATAAATGGACTAATTGAGGATTGGTAACCTTAAATTCAATTTTGGTTTTGTAAATTAAAGTATTTACGTTTTAGTCCTCAGTTTTGAATATGATACAATTGATTGTCTTTTATGATTCGTTTCATTTGAGAACTTACCCGCTGCGAGTATGAACATGTAGGAACATTAATTTGTATTTAGACAAGATAAAAGAAAAAAATAGACCGACTTTTCGTAACCTTACTTCGGTTTGCCTTAGAAAACCTAATGTAGTACTTTTGGTTTGGTGGGGCGTCTAGGCCGGGTTGAGGAGGTTATATTTGTTGGTATCAGAGCCAGGCTATGAAAGGTAGGAATGTTTCTGTTTGGTTGTATATCTTTGTTGGTTATGCACGGTGATTGTGTACATGTACAGTGATTGATTTATATCATGTTAGGGTATGAACTGGGAACACATTGCCTGTTACCAAGGTTTTAAAATGTTTTATGAGATGGTCTTGGATCCTTTGCCTTGTGTTAGCCTGACTTTAATGTGTTTTGTTGCTTTTGTTAGCATGGCTCAATGTGAGACACGTTCTATGGCTGGTAATGCCGGAATCGGGCAGAATAACATTGAGGAAGAGAATCCCACTAATGTTTTACCTTCTCTTCCTCCGTTGGTTCTGCCAGTCAATGTTGGGGCTGGTGGTATGCCCCTGGCTCATCAAGTGTCGATATTTGGTAATCTGACTTAGTTAGTTCAGGCGATAACGGGAGCTTTTCAAGCGGTGATAGCTGGAGTGCATGCGCTGGCACCAGCACCTGCTGTGGCAGTTAACCTAGGGTTACCTTTGGAGCCTCTCTACAGTTTGGGAGGTGTTAAGTTTAAGGGTTTGAGCCCTGAGGCAGCTGAGGGTTGGCTGGACAGTACGGTCCGTATTTTGGATCAAATGGGCTATAATGATGAGTGTAAGCTGGGTTGTTTAGTGTCGCTGTTACATGGTGATGCTTATCATTGGTGGGTGACCACAATTGCTAATGTCCTGGAGGCGGATGTAACTTGGGAGTTCTTTCAAGAAGAAGTACCTTGGTCCTCAGTATCTGGATGCGAGGAAACATGAGTTTATGTCCTTGGTTTAGGGCGGCATGTCCATGGCAGATTATGAGGTGAAATTTGTTCGTTTGAGTCAGTATGCTTCGGAGTTAGTTTCGGATGATCTTGAAAGGTGCAACAGGTTTCACTATGTTCTCGAATAACTATGTTCTCGAATAAGTGAGGAGCTGACTCTGGCTATTCTGAGAGGCAGAATAGGAGGTTCAGAGATAAGAGGCACAAGTTAGATCACAAGCGTGGTGGTGGCCATGGTAACCAAGGTGTTCGTATTGTAGTTGAGTGTGAGTGTTGTGGATGGCGCCACATGGGTGAGTATTGGGGAAATACTATGAGTTGCTAGATAGGTAGATCTCCTGGTCACATGAAGCGTGACTATCCTCGTGCTGTGGATGACGCACCAGCTTGAGCTGTTGTACCTGCTAGGGGCCGAGGCTATGGCAAGGGTAAATTTCAGAGGCGTGAGGATGGTTAGAGAGCTGTGGCTCATGTTGTTGCTGTACAACCGAAGAATGGTGGACCAACACATATCTATACTCATCGTGAAGGGCGTAATGACACGGATGTGATTGCATGTACTTTCACTTTGCAATCCTTGTCGCTGTTTTCTTTGATTGATTCAGGGTCTACTCAGTCATACATTCTAAGTGAGCATGCATCATTTTTAAATGTTCCTGTTGAGATCTTGGATGTTAGCATGTTGGTAACTAGTTCTTTTGGGGAGACAGTTACAACTAGAAGGTTGTATATGCGTTGTCCTTTGGCGATGCAAGGTCATGAGTTTGCTGTGGATTGGATGGAGTAGGCATTCCATGGTTTTAAGGTTATCTTGGGTATGGATTGGTTAAGTGAGCACAAGGCGGTGGTGGATTGTGAGTCCAAAAGGATTTCTCTGAAGTTGGTCGATTATTATGAAGTCGTGGTGGTGGGTGAGAATGTAAAATTCTTTACCAACATTGTTTCGGCTACCCGAGCGAAGAAGATGATGTTTGATGGTTGCCAAGCTTATTTGGCTATTGTTATGAATCCGAAAGCCAAGGGTGTTCGAATTCAGGACATTCAAGCTGTTTGTGATTATCCATAAGTTTTTCCTAAAGAGTTGCCTAGTTTACCTCTGGATAGGGAGGTGGAGTTTCGTATTGAAACTTTGAAGGTACAACTCTGGTGTCCATTGCTCCTTATCGAATGGCACCGAAGAAGTTAAAAGAGTTGAAATCACAGCTTCAGGAGTTGTTGTATCATGGGTTCATTTGGCCGAGTGTTTCTCCTTGGGGTGCTCCAGTTCTCTTTGTGAAGAAAAAAGATAGATTGATGCGTATGTGCATTGATTATCGTTAGTTGAATAAGTTGACAGTAAAGAACAAGTATTAATTGTCACGGATTGATGAGTTGTTCGATTAGTTCCGCGGGGCAGTAATGTTTTTGAAGATAGATTTAAGGTCGGGGTATTATCAGTTGAAAGTTAAGAATGTAGATGTTCATAAGACGACATTTTGTATGAGGTATGGGCATTATGAGTTTCTGGTGATGCTGTTTGGTTTGACAAATGCTCCGGCGGCTTTCATGGACATGATGAATAGATTGTTTCATCAGTACCTTGATCAGTTTGTGGTGGTATTGATTGATGATATACTCGTACTCTCATACCGAGGAGGAGCATGATCAACATTTACGAATTGTGTTGCAAGTCTTAAAGGATAATCAGTTATATGCCAAGTTGAGCAAGTGCGAGTTTTAGCCTAGGGAGGTGATGTTTCTCAGACATGTGGTATCCGTAGAGGGAATTCATGTTGATCCGCAAAAAATTAAGGCTATTCTCAATTGGAAGCGACCTAAGACCGTTTCGGAAGTACGTAGTTTCCTTGGGTTGGTAAGCTATTATCGCCATTTTGTGGAAGGGTTTTCTAGTGTTGCGGCTTCGTTGACAAAGTTGCTACAAAAGAATGTTCCTTTTGCTTGGACAGAGAAACAACAACAGGGTTTTGAGAAGTTGAAAGAGGTTTTGACACATGCTCTTATGTTGATTCAACCGAAATCTAGGAAGGAGTTTGTGGTTTATAGTGACGCATCGCTTGTGGGTTTGGGTTGTGTACTGATGCAGGATGGAAAGGTTGTGGCCTATGCGTCGAGGCAGTTGAAGGTTCATGAGCGCAATTATCCAACTCATGATTTGGAGCTTGCTGCGGTGGTGTTTGCCTTGAAGATTTGGTGACACTACCTTTATGGAGAGAAGTGTGTGGTCTTTACGGATCATAAGAGTTTGAAGTATTTGTTGTCTCAAAAGGATTTGAACCTTAGGCAACGAAGGTGGTCGGAGTTGCTTAAGGATTATGGCTTGACTATTGAGTATCATCCTGGAAAAGCCAATGTTGTTGCGGATGCGTTGAGTCGTAGGGTGGCCGTTGAGCTTAGGGTAATGTTTGCAAGGTTGAGTGTGACGCGGGAAGGTGGGTTGTTGGATGAATTGCAAGTTAAGCCTACGTTGTCACAGTTGATTAAGGCTAAGCAACCATATGATGATTCTTTGGTTCCTCATGTTAAAGACATAGCAGATGGTAATCTGACGGATTTTCATTTTGATGATGATGGAGTTTTGTGCTTTAAGGGTCTAATAGTGGTGCCGGAAGTCTCGGAGCTCAGGCATACTATTTTGGCCGAAGCACATTCTAGTCCTTTTGCTATGCATCCTGGTAGTACCAAAATGTATCGTGATTTGAAGGAAATGTACGATTGGGTTGGTTTGATGAAGGATGTGGTGGAGTTTGTGTCCAAGTGTATCGTGTGTCAGCGGGTTAAAGGTGAACATCAATTTCTGTCTGGGTTGTTGCAAGCATTGAGGATTCTGGAGTAGAAATGGGAGAGAATCACCATGGATTTCGTATCAGGGTTGCCGTTAACACCGACTAAAAAGGATTCCATTTGGGTGGTTGTCGATCGATTTACAAAGTGTGCACATTTTCTGCCAGTGCATACGACATACATCTTGGACAAGCTAGCGGATTTGTTTATCTCTGAGATTGTGCGTTTGCATGGGGTACCAAATTTGATCGTTTCAGATAGAGATCTGAGGTTCACATCAATGTTTTGGAAATGTTTACATCAGGCTTTGGGTTCGAGGTTGAGTTTTAGTACTGCGTTTTATCCTCACACGGATGGGCAGTCTGAACGTGTTATCCAGGTCTTGGAGGATATGCTAAGGTGTTGTATTACTGAGCTTCAAGGATCCTAGGAGAATCATTTTCCGTTGGTGGAATTTGCTTATAATAACAGCTACCAAGCGAGTATACATATGGCACCATTTGAGGCATTGTATGGCCGGAGATGTTGAACGCCCTTGTGTTGGGCAGAGGTAGGGGAAAAGCATGTTTCCTTACTCATGTGTTGAAAGACACGGATGAGAAAGTTAAGCTTGTGTGCGAACACTTGAAAGTGGCTCCGGACCGGCAGAAATCTTACGCGGATTTAAAGCGTAGGGAAATTGAATATGTGGTGGGCGATCGTGTGTTCTTGAAAGTGTCACCCCGTAAAAAGGTGATGCAGTTCGGACGTAAGGGTAAGCTTAGTTCGAGGTTTATTGGACCATATGAGATTGTGGAGTGAGTTGGTCCTGTGGCTTATCGGTTGAGGTTGCCTCCCGAGGTTGAGAAAATACATGATGTGTTCCATGTAAACATGTTACGGAGGTATTGGTCGGATCCTTCGCATGTTATGCCGGTTGAGCAAATTGAGTTGAGACTGAATTTATCCTTTGATGAGGAGCAGGTGGAAATCCTTAATTCCAACAGCAAGGTTCTACGGGGTAAAATGATAGAACTGGTTAAAGTCTTGTGGCGACATCGAGGTATCGAGGAAGCCACTTGGGAAAGCATGACAAATATGTTGAAGTAATTTTTGCATCTTTTTCCTCTAGGTAAATTTCGATAGAAAAATTTCTTAAGAGGGGGAGAGTTGTAACGCCCCGGTTTTGGGGCTGGTTAAACGGTCTAGTGGACCGGGTTAGAGATTCGAGTCGAATTCGAGAGCAGATATTTTTCTAAAACATAAAATTATGGAAAAAATATTGAAAAATCATATTTTATTATATAAAAAATATTGGTGAAAGCAATTTTGGAAAACGAGCCTTAGAAGGATGACATTTTGGCTAGTGACCAAAATGCAATTTTTGAAAACTGTTTTAAAAGGTGACTGTTTTGTAGATAGTTACAATCTTTAAGGAGCTATTTTACCATTTGGTCTAATCTGTGTATTCCCTTAATTAGGATTATTTTAAAATGGTTTTAATTAAAAGAATTAAAAAGGATTTAGTTAAAAAGGTAGTTATCTTTCTAAAACACATTTTGACGTAACTTTTCTTCTCTCACATTTTCTTTCAAAACACTCGCAGCCAAACGCTCTTTTTCCCTCAGAGATTCAAGGTAATGATCTTAATTTCTTTACTCATTAAGTTGCTAAATGATTTCTCAATTTGTTTTCCAAAAATCTTATTGAATTTCTTTGTTTTTCAAGAGGAAAAACCATCCAATTAAGGGGAAACTCATTTATTGGAGGCAACCTTCGTTCTTCTCCTCTAATGAAAGGTTCTTTACTAAAATTCCTAAGTTATTGTCTCTTTACATAGGTTTTCTAATAGGCTTTGATTAATTAATTATGGATTTTAGCTTAATTGAGGTTTAATTGAAGGATCTTGTGATTTTCAATTTGGATCTGTTTTCCAGTGTTGTGGATTGATTTCAATCTTATTTTGGATATATTATAATGTGGATAAGTTGTTTTTAATAATGGAATCCCGAAATTGGTTTAATCTCTAATTGTTTAGGATGATAGTTAAGGGTTTTTGGGTTGTTTAATGTGTTTAATCATTGTTGGAAATAAAAGGATGTTGGGAATGAGTTTTTAGATATCAATTGATGAAACTTGATGTTTAAGATCGTTATTATATGGCTGGGTTAGGGTTATGTAGTGTTTGAGGTTGATTTCGGTAAGTTTCGTATGAGTTTTGAGTGGGCATTTGAGAGCTACGGGATTTTGGGTTGAAATAGAGTATTGGATGCATTTTAATGCATGTTTCCTCCGGTTTTGTGTGGCCGAAATAGTGGATAATCCGGGCGTAGTATCTTGAGGTGGTTCTAGACTTGTCCGGAGCTTGTTTCGAGGTAGCAAGCAAGGGGAAGTGCAATCGGTGAGTGGAAACGGTCTTAAAAGTCTTTTAAAGGTTTGAAAGTGGTTTTGGGAGTTTAGGATAAGTTTGAAACACTTACCTAAGCTTGGAAGTAAGCTTCCCTCTTTTGCTCTTCAATATCGGAAGTAAGTTTACCTAAGCATGTGTGAGTCATGTTTTAGTTGTAAACATGGTTTGCTTTACTTACTGTTAATGCATGATTTTAAAGTACATATGCAGTGTCTTGAAGGTATATTTCATGCTAGTGAGCATTGGTTTTTATTTTGGTCAAGAATGTAGTATTGCTATGGCAACGTGATTTGCATATGTATGGAGTTTGTGTAATACATTGCAAAACAGTGAGTAAATGGTTTTGTAAATGATATATTGGCTATGTGACAAGGTGAGAAAACATTCAGATATAGTTGGAATGCCATAGGATAAAGTGCACTATAATATGGTTAAAAATCGATCATGGGTTAAGAGCCTTTGAGGTATAGTGGTTGGCTACCCGTACTATGTTGTTATCACTTGGGTTGAGGGGTTGGTTCCCCTTGTTGATGTAAAGCTTGCGGTCACCAAGGTTGTAAAGTCATGTGGTCGGCATGGGGTAGTCTTGATGATGGTTGGTCATTAAGGGAGATCCCTGTATCCGATGTGTAAAGTTAACGGCCAGTTAACTAAAGATTAGTGGTCGGCTAATCAAGGATAGTGGTTGACTATCGGGGGTCACTATAATAGCCAATATATGAGAATTCCAATGTTGAATCTATTTCTAATGCTTTGGGATTTAAGCATGGTTTTGTGTACAATGCTTTGGGATTTTAAGCATGGTTTTGTATTTGATGATTTGGGATTAAGCATGTGGAATATATGTATTGATTTGTGTAACACCCCAGTTTTGCGCCTAGCAGTTCTGGGGTTTATTAGATGATCCGGTGACTGGGTTAGAGATTCGAGTCAGATTCGGGACCGTATATTTTTCGGTAAGATAAAAATATGTAAAATAGTTAAAATCATCTTTTATTATATATTGATTTTTGGTGGAATCAATTTTAGGAAAAAGAATTTGGAAATATGACATTTTGGGTTAGTGACCAAAATGTGATTTTTGGAAAACTATTTTTAAGTGACTAAAATCAAAAGGGTCAAATCCTTAAGGAGCTAATCTACCAAGTGTTTTTTGGTGGTTTCTCTCTTTAATTAAAACATTTTAAACACGTGCTTTAAAAGGGTGTTATCAAGGATTAAATATCTAAAGTTAGTTATTAGCTTTTAAAAGAAATTCACGTAACTTTTTCTTAAACCTTTTTCTCTCAACTTTATTTCTTCCAAACACTCAGAATTTCATCAAATCTAGAGGTAAGGAACTCTTTTCACTCAGATTATTGATTTTAATTTGATTTCTTAACTTTGTTTTGCAAAATCTCATTGGAATTTTATGTTTTCTTAGCTTTAAACAAGCCAATTGATGGAGAAATCACATAAAAGGGGTAAGGTCCGTGATCTCCTCTATTAAATGGTTCTTTATTGATATTCCCAAGTATTTGATCCTTGATTTTTTAAGTTGTAATGTGATTTTAATGTTTTATCAATGTTTAATTGAGGTATTTTTGAAATATTGATGAAACATGGTGGTTTTTGAAGTGGATTTGATTTCCAGTATTTGAGAGTGATTTAATATATATTTTGGATGTGTTTTGATGTTGATAAGTTGTTTTTATCAATAGAATCCCAAAACTCTTAAATCTCTAATTATTTAGGTTGCTAGTTTTGAGTTATTGTGGTGATAATCGAGTTTAATCTTTGCTAGAGATAAAACGATGTTAGGAAAGGGTTTTGGATGTTATTAGATGATGGTTGATGGCTTGAATTGTTGTTTTATGGCTGGGTTAAGGTTCAAAAATGGTTGAGGTTGATTTTGGTATGTTTTAGATGGTGTTTGAGAGGGCAACTTGGGAGTTGCGGGAGATTGTTGTTAGGCAATGGTTTGAATGCATTTATCCTCTGGTTTTATGTGCTGAAAACAGGGGATAGTCAAGGTGACGAAGCTTGACGTTGTTTGGTGGCTTGTCGGGAGCTTGATTCGTGTTGGCAAGCAAGGCGAGGCGTATCTGTGAGTGGAAATTGGTTTAAAATGCTTTACAAATGTTTGTAAAGGTTGTTGGGAGTTTAGTGTAAGCGTGAGACGCTTACCTAAGCTCAGAAGTAAGTTTCCCTTATTTTGCTCTTGAATATCGGCTTAGATATGAACATGTTGTTTGCATGTTTTGGTGATAAACATGGTATGATTTACTTACTGGTAATACATGATTTTGAGTACATATGTAGGGGTTTGAAAGTATATTATATGCTATTGAGTATTGGTTTTCATTCCGATTGGGAATGGTGTTATTGCATTGGCAATGAGATATGCATCTGTGCTATTTTATGGAATGCATTGTAAAACATTAAGTAAATGGTTTTGTAACTGATATATTAGCTATGTGACAAGATGAGAAAACAATCGGATATAGTTGGCATGCCATAGGATTAAGAGTGCACTGTAAAATATAAACAAAATTGATCGTTGCCATGGGTCCTTGAGGTATGGCGGTGTAACGAGGCTGCTCGGACTGTTAGGAACCTCATTTTGGGGTTTGCGGTTTAACTAGGCAACCTAAATTGATGGTGATCTTGCGGATTAACTAGGCAAGGTTGGTATACTTGTGGTTTAACTAGGCAAGGGTGAGATCTCGCGGTTTAACTAGGCATAGTATGAGAGATCTGTGTATCCGATATGTGTATAGGATAGAGGTAGTCTATCCGGGTCACTATTATTCCAATATATAATAAAGATCATGTGTTGAATCTTGTATGAAATGCTTTGGGGTTTAAGCATGGTTTGATTAAAATGCTTTGGGATTTAAGCATGAAATGTTTATGATTTATATGGAGACTATTATGTTTTGATTCGGTTGGAATCATGAGAAAATGCTTTGGTGGTAAGCATGTTTTGGGAAAAGCAACCATGTGGTTTTAAAATGAATTTTAATGCATCATTGTTTATGAGCCTCATCACTAAGCATGTGTGCTTACGCTCTCTTTTTTCTAATAATGTAGAGCATTAAAGTACGGGAAGCAAAGACAAGGTTTGCAAGGATCCAAGGGATAAACTACTTATGAGTATGAACTCGGTTTATGTTTTGGATTAATAAGGCAATGTGTTTGCCAAGGTTTTTGGGATTTTTAACTGTTTTCTTATAGATTTTGAGTATGTTTCTATGCTGGATTTTGTGGATGGTTGATGTTGCTAAGACTGATGTTAATACTTGTAGTTGTAGATGATTGGTGGCTTAGGTATGCCTATAAAGCTTCCTTGATGATTGCCTTGTTGAGATGGTTTGATCAAGTTTATTATGCGGTGTGGGTTGTGTTGTTATGATGCATATGCTGAGAATGGCTTATTTGTGTAGTTTGGGATGTTTTGGCAAACTGTTTTCAGGAAGCATGACTTTAGAATATCATGGGATGTATGAATGTCAATTGGTTGCTGAGCTTATGATGTTTAGGTTGCTATTTCATCTAGGTAGTGTTGTGTGAGAGTTTATGGCATGATGTAATGGTTTAGTTTTGAAATAAGCATGTTATATCAGCCATTTGTGACCATTCAGGTCCAGGCGTATCGGTACGCTTGTTCACGTATCGGTATGAGAAGCCATTTCGGGCTTGTGGTACCGGTACGCAGGCTAGGTGTTGCGATACGGTAATGTATCTTTGGAGTAGCGTACCGATACATGAGTTTGCGTATCGGTACAGGAAGGCTGAGTTTGGCTTAGGGGTTCTGTACTCGGGTTTGAGGATCGGTACGAGCCTTTGGTTTTGGTAAGGCGTATCAGTATGCAGGGTCGTACAGGTATGGAAGTTGGCTACTAGAATTTTTGGAATTCGAAATGGAAAGGGCGTACCGATACCCAAGTGAGCGTACTGATACCCGTGGCAGTTAAGTTGGTTAATGGTCTTAGCGAAGTTCTGATTTCTTTCGTTTTAGTCCCTCAATCTTGCTTTGTCAATTATTTAAACATGGAAGATCGTTTGAGGCTGATATTTGACATACAAGCATGAAATGAACCTAATTAAAGGTTGGTAACTTAAAAAGTGGAAAAACCCTTCTATTTTGCTAAACTTACATTTTGGTCCCTAAATAGTGTTATGGCTAATTGGATGTCGTTACGATGCACGATTGAGATGAGTGCTCACCTATGAACAGTATGATCATGTGGGAAAGCGTAAATGCATCTAGACAAGATGAAAGGAAAAAATAGGCGTGTTTTAGGTTAAATCTTCCCGGTTTACTTCGGTAAACCTATTGTAGTTTGCTTGGTTCGGTCTTGCAACTAAGCCGGGTCTAGGGGGTTACCTTTGTTGGTATCAAAATCGGGTTTGGAAAGGTTGGGATGTTGTTGAATTAGTTGATTTGTTTGGACTTCACGGTGATTGTGTATATGTTCGGTTATTGTTTAGTGTTCTGTTGGGGTATGTTTGGGAACACATTGCCTATTACCGAGGATTTTAAATGCGTTTAAAAGTTGAATTGGATCCTTTGCCTGACGCTAACCTAACTCTAAAGTGTTTTGATGCTTTTGTTAGCATGGCTCTACGCGAGACACGATCTATGGCTAATACTCCCGGAGTTGGGCAGAATAATGAGACAAAGGAGAATCTCTCTCATGTTTTACCTTCTCCTTCTCCAGTGGTACCTCCAGTTGACGTTGGGGCGGGTGAAGCACCCCAAGTTCACCAAGTGCCAGTATATGGTGTTTTGACTCCACTAGTTCAGGCGATAACGAGAGCTTTTCAAGCAGCGATAGCTGGAGTACAGGCACAGGAACCGACACCTGCTGTTGTTGCAAATCAAGGTTTACCCTTGGAGCGTTTAAGGAGTTTAGGAGGTGAGGAGTTTCGAGGTTTGAGCCCTGAGGCAGACAAAGGTTGGCTAGAAAAGACGGTTCGTATCATGAATCAGATGGGATGTAGCGAGGAGTGCAAGTTGGGTTGCACTGTATCTCTACTGTAGGGGGATGCATATCATTGGTGGGTGACCATAATTGCTAGCATTCCTGAGGCATATTTTACTTAGGAGTTCTTTCGGAGAGCTTTCAAGAGGAAGTATCTTGGTACCCAGTACTTGGACATGAAGAAGCGCGAGTTTATGTCGCTATCTCAGGGAGGCATGTCTATTGTTGAATACGAGGTAGAGTTTATCTGGCTGAGTCAATATGCTCCAGAGTTGGTTCCAGATGACCAACAGAGATGTGACAGGTTTCGTTATGGTCTTGTTAAGGACATTAAGACGTACCTCCTGGCTGCGAATTACACAAATTTCGATGTGTTGGTCAATCGGGACAAGAATAAAGAGCAGTCCTTGGATGCAACAGTTCAGGCCGCAGAGTAGGAAGTTCAGGGACAAGAGACATAAGCCAGATCATAGGCGTTGTGGTGGAGTTGGACAAGGTGTTCAGGAAGCTCGTGTTACACCAGAGTATGAGCGATGCGGTAGGCGCCACGTGGGTATATGCTGGGGTAATGCTGGAGCTTGTTGGATTTGTGGTTCATCTGATCACTTGAAGCGTGATTGTCCTCAAGCTACGAGAGATGTACCAGCATAGGTTACTGCACCTGCTAGGGGCTGAGGCCGTAGTAGGGGTAATTTTTAGAGGCGTGAGGATGGCCAAAGGGGTATGGCTCATGCTGCAGCGATGAGACCTGAAGGTGGTGGACTGGCTCGAGTCTTTGCTCACCGCGAGGGTCGTAATGACACGGATGTGATCGTAGGTACTTTTACTTTGCAATCCTTGTCATTGTTATCTTTGATTGATTCGGGTTCTACGCATTCATATATCTTCTGTGAACATGCATCTATGCTGAATGTTCTTGTTAAGATGTTAGATGTTGGCATGTTAGTCACAAGTTCCTTTGGGGAGACAGTTGCAACAAAAAGGTTGTACCGGCATTGTCCTTTAGTGGTGCAAGGACATAAGTTTGCCGCAGATCTGATGGAATTGCCATGCAATGGTTTTGATATCATTTTGGGTATGGATTGGTTAAGTGAGCACAGAGCAGTTGTGGATTGTGAATCCAAGAGGATTTTCTTGAGGTTGGCCGACGATTACGAGGTTGTGGTGGTTGGCGAGAATGCTAAGTTTCTATCCAATGTGGTTTCGGCTGTTAGAGCGAAGAAGATTGGTGTTTGATGGCTGCCAACCTTATTTGGCTATTGTTATGAATCCAAAAGCCAAGGGTGTTCGATTGCAGGACATTCGGACTGTTTGCAACTTTCCTGAGGAGTTGCCAGGTTTACTTCTGGATAGAGAGGTGGAGTTTCGTATTGAGACATACGAGGGTGTAACACCGGTCTCCAGTGCTCCTTATAGGATGGCACCGAAAGAATTGATGGAGCTGAAGTCACAGCTTTAGGAGTTGTTGGACCATGGGTTCATTCAACCAAGTGTTTCTCCGTGGGGTGCTCCTGTTCTTTTCATGAAAAAAATGGTACGATACGTATGTGCATTGATTATCGTCAGTTGAATAAGTTGACGGTAAAGAATAGGTACCTGTTGCTGTAGATTGATGACTTGTTCGATCATTTTCGTAGAGCAGTGGTGTTTTCCAAGATAGATTTAAGATCAGGGTATTATCAGTTGAAGGTTAAGGATGTGGATGTGCATAAGACCGCGTTCCGTATGAGGTATGGGCATTATGAGTTTCTGGTCATGCCTTTCGGTTTGACAAATGCCCCGGCTGCGTTTATGGACATGATGAATAGAGTGTTACATAAGTATCTTGATTAGTTCGTAGTGGTTTTTATAGATGATATTATCGTGTACTCCCGGATTGAGGAAGAGCATGTTTGGCATTTGCGGATAGTGTTGCAAGTGTTGAAGGATAATTAGTTGTACGCTAAGTTGAGCAAGTGTGAGTTTTCGCTTAAGAAAGTGACATTCCTTGGTCATGTGGTTTTCGCGGAGGGTATTCGCTTTGATCCACAGAAAATTGAGGCTATTCTCAATTGGAAGCCACCTAAGTATGTATTGGAGGTGCGTAGTTTTCTTGGGTTGGCTGGTTATTATCGCCGTTTTGTTGAGGGGTTATCGAGTATTGCGGCACCGTTGACCAAGTTGTTATAGAAGAATGTTCCTTATGAGTGGACGGATAAGCAGCAACACAATTTTGAGAGGTTGAAGGAAGTTCTGACACATGCTCCTATGTTGATTCAGCTTGAATCTGGGAAGGAGTTTGTGGTTTATAGTGATGTGCCGTATGTTGGTTTAGGTTGTGAGATGATTTAGGATGGGAAGGTTGTGGCCTTTGCATCGAGGCAGTTGAAAGTTCATGAGCCAATTATCCAACTCATGATTTGGAGCTTGCGGCTGTGGTCTTCGCTTTGAAAATTTGGTGACATTACCTATATAGTGAGAAGTACATGATCTTTACGGATCACAAGAGCTTGAAGTATTTGATGTCCCTGAAAGATTTGAATCTTAGGCAACGTAGGTGGTTAGAGTTGCTTAAGGATTACAACTTGACCATTGAGTATCATCCTGTTAAAGCCAATGTAGTGGCAGATGCATTAAGTCGTAAGGTTGCGGTTAAGCTTTGAGCTATGCTTGTAAGGTTGAGTGTGACACGGGAGTGCAGTTTGCTGGCTGAACTGCAAGTTAAGCCTACATTATCATAGTTGATTAAGGCTAAGCAACCGTATGATAATTCGTTGGTTGAACATGTTAAGGACATAGCAGAGGGTAATCCGACAGATTTTTATTTTGATGATGGTGGAGTTTTGTGTTTCAAGGGTCGAATAGTGGTGCTGGATGATCCAGAGTTGAGGCACACTATCTTGTCGGAGGCATACTCTAGTCTTTTTCCTATGCATCCTGGTAGTGTTAAAATGTATCGTGATTTGAAAGAGGTATACTACTAGTTGGGTTGAAAAAGGATGTGGCTGAGTTTGTTTCCAAGTGCATGGTGTGTCAGCGGGTTAAGGCTGAACATCAATTTCCATTTGGGTTGTTGCAACCGCTAAAAATTCTGGAGTGGAAATGGGAGAGAATCACCATGTATTTTGTAACAGGTTTGCCATTGACACCGGCTAAGAAGGATTCTGTTTGGGTGATTATTGACCGGTTCACAAAGTGTGAACAACTTCCTGACAGTGCATACAACGTACACCTTGGACAAATTGGCAGATTTGTATATAGAAGAGATTGTGCGCTTGCATGGTGTACCTAAATCTATCGTTTCGGATAGGGATTTGAGGTTTACGGCTAGGTTTTGGAGGAGTTTGCACCAGGTCTTGGGGTTCGAGGTTGAGTTTTAGCACTGCGTATCATCCTCAGTCAGATGGGCAGTCTGAGCGAGTTATCCAGGCTTTGGAGGATATGCTGAGATGCTATATTATAGAGTTCCAAGGAACCTGGGAGAAGCGTTTGCCTTTAGTTGAGTTTTTTTACAACAACAGTTACCAGGCAAGTATATAGATGGCTCCTTATGAGGCGTTATATGGTCGAAGATGTTGTATGCCCTTATGTTGGGCTAAGGTGGGGGAAGCGCATGTCACCCTACCGGAGGTGTTCAAAGACACATACGAGAAGGTTAAGCTTATATGTGACCGGTTGAAAGCGGATGTGGATCAGCAAAAATCTTACGCTAATTTGAAGCATAAAGAGGTGGAAATGCGGTGGGCGATCGCGTATTCTTGAAAGTGTCACCATAGAATAAGGTGATGAGATTCAGATGTAAGGGTAAGCTTAGTTCGAGGTTCATTGGACCATACGCGGTTGTTGAGCGTGTGGGTCCTGTGACATATCGGTTGAGGTTACCTCTCGAGTTGGAGAAGATTCATATTGTGTTCCATGTTTTGCTGTTGAGGAGATGTCGATCGGATCCATCGCATGTTATGCTGGTGGAGGATGTGGAGTTGAGGCCATATCTATCCTATGATGAGGAACCTGTAGAGATCCTTGACACTAGCAAGAAACTTCTGCGTGGTAAGACGATAGAGCTCGTGAAAGTCTTGTGAAAGCAAGGTGGATATGAAGGAGCAATTTTTGCATCTGTTTCCTCCATGTAATTTCGAGGGCAAAATTTCTTAAGTGGGGGAGAGTTGTAACACCCCAGTTTTGGGCCTAGCAGTTCTGGGGTTTATTAGACGGTCTAGTGGACAGGGTTAGAGATTCGAGTCATATTCAGGACTGTATATTTTTCGGTAAGATAAAAATATGGAAAATAGTTAAAAATCATCTTTTATTATATATTGATTTTTGGTGGAATCAATTTTAGGAAAATGAATTTGGAAATATGACATTTTGTGTTAGTGACCAAGATGCGATTTTTGGAAAATTGTTTTTAAGTGACTAAAATCAAAATGGTCAAATCCTTAGAATCCTTAAGGAGCTAATCTACCAAGTGTTTGCTGGTGGTTTCTCTCTTCAATTAAAACATTTTAAACATGTGTTTTAAAAGGGTGTTATTAAGGATTAAATATCTAAAGTTAGTTATTAGCTTTTAAAAGAAATTCACGTAACTCATCTTCTTTTCTTCCAAACACTCAGAATTTCATCAAATCTAGAGGTAAGGAACTCTTTTCACTCAGATTATTGATTTTAATTTGATTTCTTTACTTTGTTTTGCAAAATCTCATTGGTATTTTATGTTTTCTTAGATTTAAACAAGCCAATTGAGGGAGAAATCACATAACAGGGGTAAGGTCCGTGATCTCCTCTATTAAATGGTTCTTTATTGATATTCCTAAATATTTGATCCTTGATTTATAAGTTGTAATGTGATTTTAATGTTTTATTAATGTTTAATTGAGTTATTTTGGAAATATTGATGAAACATGGTAATTTTTGAAGAGGATCTGATTTCTAGTATTTGAGATTGATTTAATATATATTTTTGATGTGTTTTGATGTTGATAAGTTGTTTTTATCAATAGAATCCCGAAACTCTTGAATCTCTAATAATTTAGGTTGCTAGTTTTGAGTTATTGTGGTGATAATCGAGTTTAATCTTTGCTGGAGATAAAATAATGTTAGGAAAGGGTTTTTGGATGTTATTAGATGTTGGTTGATGGCTTGAATTTTTGTTTTATGGCTGGGTTAAGTTTTGGAAACAGTTGAGGATGATTTCAGTATGTTTCGGATGGTTTCTGAGAGAGAAACGTGGGAGTTGCAGGAGATTGCTGTTAGGAAATGGTTTGAATGAATTTTAATGCATTTATCCTCTGGTTTTATGTGTTGAAAACAGGGGGTAGTCAAGGTGATGAAGCTTAACGTTGTTTGGTGGCTTGTCGGGAGCTTGATTCGTGTTGGCAAGGAAGGCGAGGCGTATCAGTGAGTGGAAACTGGTTTAAAATGCTTTACAAAGGTTTGTAAAGGTTGTTGGGAGTTTAGGGCAAGCGTGAGACACTTATCTAAGCTCGTAGGTAAGTTTCCCTTATTTTGCTCTTGAATATCGGCTTAAATATGAGCATGTTGTTTGCATGTTTTGGTGATAACATGGTATGATTTACTTACTGGTAATACATGATTTTGAGTTCATATGCAGGGGTTTGGAAGTATGATAAATGCCATTGAGTATTGATTTTCATTCCAGTTGGGAATGGTGTTATTGCATTGGCAATGAGATATGCATATGTGGTGTTTTATGGAATGCATTGTAAAACAATAAGTAAATGGTTTTGTAAATGATATATTGGCTATGTGACAAGATGAGAAAACAATCGGATATATTTGGCATGCCATAGGATTAAGAGTGCACTATAAAATATAAACAAAATCGATCGTGGACATGGGTCCTTGAGGTATAGCGGTGTAACGAGGACACTTGGACTGTTGGGAACCTCATTTGGGGAATTGCAGTTTAACTGGGCAACCCAAATTGATGGTGATCTTGCGGTGTCGGTATACTTGTAGTTTAACTAGGCAAGGGTGAGATCTCGCGGTTTAACTAGGCAAGGTTTGGAATATCATGCAGTCTAATTAGGCATGGTATGAGAGATCTGTGTATCCGATATGTATATAGGATAGAGGTAGTCTATCCGGGTCACTATAAATGCCAATATATGAGAAAGATCATGTGTTGAATCTTGTATGAAATGCTTTGGGATTTAAGCATGGTTTGATTAAAATGCTTTGGGATTTAAGCATTAAATGTTTATGATGTATATGGAGACTATTATGTTTTGATTTGGTTGGAATCATGAGAAAATGCTTTGGTGGCAAGCATGTTTTGGGAAAAGCAAGCATGTGGTTTTTAAATGAATTTTAATGCATCATTGTTTATGAGCCTCCTCACTAAGCATGTGTGCTTACGCTATCTTTTTCCTAATGATGCAGAGCATTAAAGTACGGGCAGCAAAGGCAAGGTTTGCAAGGATCCAAGGGATAAACTACTTTTGAGTATGAACTCGGTTTATGTTTCTGGTTAATAAGGCAATGTGTTCGCCGATTCTTATGGATTTTGAGCATGTTTCTATGATGGATTTTGTGGATGGTTGATGTTTCTAAGTCTGATGTTAATACTTGTTTGTAGTTGTAGATGATTGGTGGCTTAGGTATGCCTATAGAGCTTCCTTGATGATTTCCTTGTTGAGATGGTTTGAGCAAGTTTATTATTCGGTGTGGGTTGTGTTGTTATGATGCATATGCTAAGAATGGCTTATTTGTGTAGTTTGGGATGTTTTGGCAAAGTATTTTTAGGAGGCCTGCCTTTAGAATATCATGGGATGTATGAATGCCAATTGGTTGTTGAGCTTATGATGTTTAGGTTGCTATTGCTTCTATGTAGTGTTGTATGAGAGTTTGTGGCATGATTTAATGGTTTAGTTTTGAAATAAGCATGTTATATCAGCCATTTGTGACCATTCAGTTCCAGGCGTATCGGTACGCGTGTTCACGTATCGGTATGGGAAGCCATTTCGGGCTTGTGGTATCGGTACACGGGCTAGGCATTGCGATACGGTAATGTATCTTTAGAGTAGCATACCGATACACATGTTTGCGTATTGGTACGGGAAGGCTGAGTTTGGCTTGGGGGTTCTATACTCAGGTTTGAGGATCGGTACGAGCCTTTGGTTTTGGTAAGCGTATCGGTCCGCAGGGTCGTACCGATATGGAAGTTGGCTACTGGAATTTTTGGAATTCGAAATGGAAAGGGCATACTGATACCCAAGTGAGCGTACCGATACCTGTGGCAGTTAAGTTGGTTAATGGTCTTAGTGAAGTTCTGATTTCTTTCATTTTAGTCCCTGAATCTTACTTTGTCAATTATTTAAACATGGATGATCGTTTGAGGTTGATATTTGACATACAAGCATGAAATGAACCTAATTAAAGGTTGGTAACTTAAAAGTGGAAAAGCCCTTCTATTTTGCTAAAGTTACATTTTGGTCCCTAAATAGTGTTGTGATGAGTGCTCACCTATGAACAGTATGATCATGTAAGAAAGCGTAAATGCATCTAGACAAGATGAAAGGAAAAAAGGGGCTTGTTTTAGGTTAAATCTTCCCGGTTTACTTCGGAAACCTAATGTAGCTTGCTCGGTTCTGTCTTGCGACTAGGCCGGGTCGAGGGGGTTACAATTTGCATATGGTTGGTATGCATGTTTTGATTTGAAACTATTAGAACTTAGGTCGTAAGCATGGTTTGAAAATAAGTGTTGGTTTTCAAGGGTTTTAAATGTATCATCGTTTAAAAGCATCCTCACTAAGCAAGTGTGCTTATGCTCTCTTTTCTCTAATGATGCAGAGCATTAAAGCTTGAAGGCAGCAAAGGCAAGGATTAAGTGATCCAGAAACAAGGCTATTTGAGTATGAACTAAATTTTAGTTTCCGGTTAATAAGGCAATGTGTTCACCATGGATTTTTGGGATTTGTAATTCAGTTTTCCCTGGTTTTGAGCATGTGTAATGCTGTGATTTTGGAGTTTGATTGTTGATGTTTCGCTTATCATTCACCGTTACGTATGGTTGATGTTATATGGTTTCCTAGGTATGCATCTAGATGGTTTTTGCTTGGATGACTTGTTTTGAAGAGCTAATCTTGTTGAGTATGGTATTGATGTGTTGTTGGTATGGTGTTCTTGCTGTTATTTGCTTAGTTAGCTATTTTGGTATGTTTGGTGGTGAGTTATAGGGAGCATGCCCTTAGATCAATCTTTTGGGTGGCATAATCTTTTGTTGTAGTTAAACCTTGGTGCAATTGTTGTTAAATGTGATGTTGGATGCTTATATGTATGTGTGAAAGTTACTAGGACCTAAATGCATCTAGTTTTGTGTGAAAACTAGCTAAAAACGTCATTACAGGTCCGAGCGTATCGAAACAGGTGTCCTCGTACGGGTACGGCTAGACCATTTTAGGCATTGCGTTTCGATACGCGGGAGGGTGTTTCGATACGAACCTGCCTTTGTAACCCCCTAAACCCGGTCCAAAAGAAATGGGTCGAATCTAGGAAGTCACATTTAAAAACTTCTCTCAAGAAAATAAATTTTAAAGATTATACTTTAAGTTAAAAAGAATATATATAACTATAATTTTATAAATATCTTATAATAAATAATTTAGCAAATATCATAATTAATATTCAAATATTTAAATGAAATCTTTGAAATAAAATCACAATACATGAATGCCAAAAATAATCTCAAAACATAAGTAGTCTCAAAGTTTAAAATTATATCAATGTATCAAAATAATAAATAATGATCCGACTAACTAAAAAATAGTTTCGTACTGAATAATAAAATAATCGGATAAAATGTGAGATCCTCCAAGTACCACGTCGCCAAAAGACCAAAGATATCTGTAAGAGGAAACTATGAATGAGTAAGCTAAAGAGCTTAGTGTGTCTCTAAAGTGCAAGGAAAACCATAATCATAAAACAAAATAACATTTTCTCAAGTTTCTTTAAAACATAAAACAATGGTACAATATCACAAGCATAATGCAATGCACCTAACTACATCCGCCAAAGATGAGGAAGGTTTCCATAACAACCTCGCTACGTCCACTAATCCGAAGTGGAATTCAGCCCGAAGTGTGAAACCACTGAACTTCCTCCGTACAAATCCCACCCCATGCTCATACATATATAATGTTTAAAACTCAAATTTCATAAACAAAGTTCCATAAATCCAATATTCCATAAACATACTTCATAAATCCATAAATCATAGTTTCGTAAATCCAATATTTCGTAAATCAAATATTTTATAAATCATAATTAAAACACATTCTAAAATCGTATGCATATGTTGTCAACCATACAAGCCATAATGCGAATCATAATCAAGCATGGTGTGAAAATATATAAACACCATTTTATTTATAGCACATGAAGAAAACACACCTTAGCCAAAGCAAACTTAACCTACTGATTGAGGCGTTTCTCAAGATTCAGAAGCATTGGGTCCAGCTGCATTGGTACCTATGAGAATAATCCTACGATAACACTATTACTATTATCGCTATGATCAAAGAATTATTCTTAAATACTAATCTAACAAAATTTAATGAATACTTATCTAATTTGAATAGTTGATCTTCAAATCAACCGAAGACATAGTTGAATTGAGCGGTGCCAGAGACTCAGCGGGATTTGATCGAATTAAATAAAATAAATAAACAAATTTGAACCAAAACGTGACCTTGGATTGAAGTGAAGAAGCAAGTATTTTTTAGAGGGATTTGTTGCAGTGGCGTGAGAGAAAGGACGAAAGGCTTAGGTTTTAAATACAAAAAACTTTGGGTAAATTATAAGGCAAGTCCTTGTTTTTTATAGGGTTCATAAAGTTGGTACTTAATATCAATTCTTTACAAAAAGGTCATTGAATTTGTTTAAAATTCAATTAATTCCCAAATTTTCTAATTAGGGTTTCATATTTAAATTCCCAGTTCCTAGGGTTTTGAATTTAAGGATTTCAAAAATTAGGATTTTTTAAATTGGGGATTTGGAAGTTAGGGTTTTAAAATTGGGGAAAAATTTGAGGTGTTACAGCCTTTTTAGGCTTAACATTTCGGTACTCGAGCAAGTGTTTCGATACGGTCATAGGCATTTTTCCCAAGCGTACTGGTACGCGAACAAGCATTTCGGTACATGTTTTAGCTACTGGATTTTGAGTTTTTGAGAGCGTAAGGGCGTATCGAAACACGAGTAAGCATATCGATACGGGTATCGTTAAGTTGGTTATTTTGGAATCTTGGAAGTTTCTAGTTCTTTCATTTTGGTCCTTGAGCTTTGGGAATGCCATTGTATGAGTTGGGATGATTAAATTGATCTGGAATTTATCATGTTGGCATGTAAATGGACTAATTGAGGATTGGTAACCTTAAATTCAATTTTGATTTTGTAAATTAAAGTATTTATGTTTTAGTCCTTAGTTTTGAATATGATGCAGTTGATTGTCTTTTATGATTCGTTTCATTTGATAACTTACCCACTGTGAGTATCAACATGTAGGAACATTAATTTGTATTTAGTAAAGATAAAAGAAAAAATATGGACCGACTTTTTGTAACCTTGCTCTGGTTTGCCTCGGCAAACCTAATGTAGCACCCTTGGTTCGGTCGGGCGTCTAGGCTTGGTCGAGGGGGTTACAATAATAATAATAAATGCATAAATAATAAGTATAATAAAAATAAAATAAATCAATTGGGTTCTGAACCTGGATAAAATTAGTGTCTACAACTGCCCTTATTTGTTCATTGTTGTGAAACAGGAATAGAACAAAGACTAATAGCACTAAGTTTATCCACTTAACCTCCTAGAACCTTAGAGCTAAAAGTTTTTCTCATTATGAACTTTTCACCCTTCTTGAAATGTGGTGAATTTTTCTCATTATGAATTCTTTGCTTCCTTTTCTTCTAGAGAACACGAATAAGTTCTTTTAATTACGAACTTCCCATTTTACCTATAAAGATTTTCCATCTTTGTCTTTAGAAAGCTTGAACAAGTTCTTCTCATTATGAACTTCTTATCTTTTTGCCAAGGTTGAAGTTTGAACAGTTCTTCTCATTATGAACTTTCAATTCTTCTAGAAATGTTGGCGAATTCTTCTCATTATGAATTATTTTCTTATTCTTCTTCTAGAGAATACGAACAAGTTTTTCTCATTACAAACTTCATGTATTGCCCCCAAAGGCTCTGCATCTTCCTCTTTAGAAAGCTTGAACAAGTTCTTTTTATTATGAACTTCTTATCTTTTTGCCAAGGTTGAAGTCTAAATAGTTCTTCTCATTATGATCTCTCTATTATTCTGGAAGTGATTCTATTTATACCTCATTGGAAAGTCTAGACAAGTTATTCTCATTATGAACTTTCTATTCTTCCCGTAAAGGCTAATTTGGTGTTTAAAAGAATTTTCTCATTATGAACTATTAATTATCCTAGACGAGCTCTTCTCATTAGTAACTCTTTTATCTTTGATGAGTGAATTCTTCTCGTTAGGAATTATTCATCTTTAATGAGTGAGTTCTTCTCATTAGGAACTCTTGATTCTTTGTTGTGATTTACTTCTTCACGAACGAAGCCGTGGATTGACATCTATGCTGAGATCTTCCTCTCCAAACATAAAGTTACAGATCAAACTCTTTTTCGATTTTTGAATACTTGTCAAAATAAACAAAAATGATTTGGTGATATGAGTTAGCATGCTTCTAATCTAAGGATGCCTAACTATATATGATGCATGAATGTTGACATGTCAACACTGCCAGGATAGACCATTGCTTTCTGGTCAGTCAATCTTTATCTCTTTTGGCTTTTTGTCTTAGCTGAATCTTCATCCTTTGTCTTTTCTTGAAAGAAATTTGTTGACCTTCACTAGTCAAAACTTGATCTATTTCTTCTTGAAGTGTTCATTCTTATGGCACTACCCTGCTCAACTTGGGGTTCAACTATTCTCTTTGTTGAATATGCCTTCTGGGTATCTCACATGTTCAATAATACCCCAACTTTTTCTTAGGCTCAATTAATTTGTTGTCTTTGGCCCATCATACAAAGTCCTCTATCTCTTCATTAGGGTGAGCACATGCCCCCAAGTCCCTAAGCTTTCCTCATGTTTGGACATCTTATTTCATTAAGGTTCATTCTTCATTTCTCTGAACCAATCAAAGCATCACGGTAAAAATTTGCTTTAGGTCCCGGAACTATCTAGCATATGAATTCTTGTTATTACCCTCACTATAATCACTGATGAGTTATTGCTCTACGTTAGGTCGATCATTTGCATCAACGACCTTCCATTCGAAATTTATCCTTAGAGCAATACAGTGAAATTTTTTTGCTTATAAAAATGTTAGTTTACCGATCGACATTTCAATAAAGGATGCCTTTTGGATTAACATATAGGACCTTGAAACCAAAAATCTTAATAGAAAAATAACATCATATGATGCCCTAGATATCGAATGCAAGGGCGTCTCAGATTCAACCCTCCGGTGATCATTTTATGCATAGCTTGTGTCAATGAAGACCCTGAATGTTGTGACGATACTTGGAGTTGTAAAATTCTTCCCAGATTGCTCGCTTCATCCTCGTGATTATTGTATTGCTTGATCTATTCGAAAACTACTCCTTTCAGTTCTCATTATATTTCCCCATTCATAAATGTGTTCAAGCTTCTCGGACTTGTTTAACCGGTAGAGTGCAAAAATATCATTCTAAGAATAACATTAAAGGGTTTGTCAACCTCATGGCTCCATCAGAGTGCTCCGATTTATTCAATTGTTCATTCGTTTATTCATATTTTTTTTCATTTTTCATTCATTTTTTATTTTGATCGTTAGTTACTATTCATGCATTCTTATTAGGGCATAGAAGACATAAAACTTCAATTTCAAGCAACTCCACTTAGTTAAACTTGCCTAGTTCACTTCATTTTTTATGAATTTTAGATATTTTTTATCATCGAACATCATCAAAGGGGTAATAGTCTTGCTTTTCATGCTTTATTGACCAGAGTAGGCTGAGAAAGAAACCACACTTCATCGTTATAACAATATTCGACTGATCTTTGCATCAGAATCAATGTCACATCATGCACGTGAGATCTAGGGACCTAAGAAGGTAAGAAGGGATATACATATGTATTCATGATTTTAATGTCAAAAGAAAGATACATCTTTTCACTAAAATAAGAATCCACAAACATACCATATGCCCTTACAAAAAGATCTTTGCTACTCTCGGGGAAAGAGTAGCAAAGTTGATTCCACACATTACTTCAAAAGAAAACTTAAAATGTAAGGAAATTTGAACAAGTCAACACCTAACATAAACATAAAAACATGGATAAGATGCATCAAAAACTCTAGACCATTATAGAACTAGTTATTCATCCCGACTCTTCAATCCTTCAAATTTCTTAAAAAACTCAATCTCCTTGTTGTCCATCATTTTCTGAACCAACTATTTAAACTTTGAACAACACTAAATCTCATGTCCTTTCTTATGATGGTACTCACATTATGCCCCACACCTATCTTGCACACTCTCCATGTCATGCTCGATCAGACCTTTCATGCATAGCGGGTTGAACACCCAACTTAAAGGGGACTTGATTTCTGACACGTCCACCTTTACTCTTTTTGCATCTACCTCTTTAAGAGCATTCACACCTAGACCTCCATGATTTGGAAGCGGGTTAGCTGTCACATTATGTTCATCATACTTCAAGACTCTGATTTTTAACATGTTTTGCACAACTTTTTTGAATGCTCTGCAATTCTCTATTATGTGCCCCCTACTCCAGTGTGGTACTTACAGTGTGCATTGACATCATACCATAGAGGATAATGGGTTTGAAAGGGAGTAACAAAATATGGTCGAACCAAATCAGCCTTGTGTAGTTGTGAGTACAACTATTTGTATGACACCAGCAAAGGGGTGAAAGATATATTCTCGTTCTCCTTTTTTGGACGCCTAGTCTCTCTTCTACTTAAGCTTTGCACATTTTTAGCTATAGCTTGAGGTGGCGAGATCGTAAAGGTACTTGTGTTGTTCACTTCATGATCTTTTTTCTTGAAATGCTTCCAAGAATTTTTCCCAATAAATTCTACCACTTTTGATGGCCACTTTGATGTGTTCACCAGTCATTACCATATATGCAAAATTGCCAATGGGGCTACTTATCATGCGGTCATAGAGTGTCCCCTTTAAAGTATCCACAAACATGAGAGAAATTTTGTTTTCTCAAACTTTAGGTTGTACTTGTGCCACCACATCTCACCAACGCTGAGCATGCTTACAAAAACTCTCATTGCGCCTTTGATCCCAACCTTGTAGAAAGAGCCAATTTGAGACAATATCAGTTATGTGCTTATACCGATCTGTGAAAGCCTTAGCCAAATCTTTCAATGATTTGATCTGAGCATAGGTTAACTGATTGTACCACCTCACAGCGGGGCCTACAAGGCTATCCTAAATGTAGTGAATTAACAACTTTTCATTATTGATAAAACCCATCATCTTTCTATAGAACATGGTTATGTGGGCAGTAGGGAAAGTTGTCCCATCAAAGTTTTCAAAATCCGATATCATGAACTAGAATCTCCAATTTTGGAACCAAACTGAGATCTCTAGCGTTTATCCCATACGACTCGTCTTCTTCATCCTTTGTTCAGAATTTCTCTTCAATGTTTTTTTGTGTTTCTTTGAGTTGTTTCGAGAATTTCGTCTCCACCTTGTTTAGTTTCTCTATCTCATCTAAATTTAGGACGTTATCCCTAACATTTTCCACCTGACTAAAAGTCAACCCCGCCAGGCATGGGTAGAGGCGCCCGCCTATTGTGATCTTGTTCCGTTTCTTTGAATAACCCCCCTTGCGGAGGTCTAGGAGTAGTAGCAATGAAAACATGGGAAAATAAGGGATATTCCTTCCCCTGACTAGGGTTTTCAATGGATCCCTTTCCTCTCGGGTCTTTTAATTTCCCAACTCCTATAAACTGAGATAATTCTTTCATCATGTCTTGTTGGGAGTTGATTATGGTGTCCCTCAAATCTTGTTGGACACGCTCCAACTATCCTCTTAAATCAGCCTCTAACTTGGCGAAACTTTCCTCCGTTTGCTTCTTTTGATGTTGGGTAATGTAAGGACGCTGAATCTTTATAGATTAAACTTTCACTTTCTATCATGATAATTCCACCATTAATCTCATTGTTTAATTAATTAATACATGGTATATATGCTACAAAATGCATGGAACAAATGATAAAATAAAATAAAATAAATACTAGAATGTATGCAAATAAAGGTGTTGATCCTATAGATAATCACCCTAGAACAACTTTCATTGAATTGAAAAAGGTTTTCATTACAATGCAGATAAAACAAATTACTAAAGATAGGCCTCAACCCTAACTCCTAATTCTTTGATGGCTTCAAATGGCCAGAAGAATCTTGATCCTTTTTCTGTCTCTAAGTTGATGTAGAGGCAAAGGGTTCTTGCTTTCGTAGCTAACATCCTCACGTGTCTGGCCGTTTCTTGAATTTGGTTCATGACTATCACCTTGACCTGATCTCGTTCCTTAAAGACCTCAATCTATTTCTCCATCTATGGGAGCGTTTGTTGTTTTTTACGCTGAATTTGTAACACCCTCAACGTATATTCGACATCCAAATACACATTAAAGATGTTACTAACTGATTTTCTGACTTGTAATTTTTTTTAAAAAAACCTCAACAAAGTAGCTCAGTGGTTGGCCCTTTCTCAGTTTTCATAATCACTACATGATAAACAACCGTAACAATACAAACCAATGATTATATCAGCTAGCTTGATCCACTGATGGTTACCTATTTAATATCTATACATGCTCCACTAGACTAGGATGTAGTGATACTTACTGATAATACCAGCTAGCTTGATCCACTTATGCGTAGCTCCTCCTCTGCTAAATATAACTTAGTGCGGTATAACCATAACAATACAAACCAATGATTATAATTAACTCAACCCTGCAGATTGGCAAGCGATTTCCAATTATAGTTAATAACATTTTAATCATATACAGATCTTTTAACCATTATATTATTGTAATCATAGGATTCCATCTGTCCTACCCATCTTATGTACATTACACTTTTTAGCTTAACTATTGGCCATAATGCTTTTCAAGTATTATAGCCAAAGTATAAAATCATGCCATCATTGTTCTATGTCCATTAGGTATTCACATACACAATAATTTCTTTAACATATACATGCTCTCAATATGATTCACATCATCTGTCAACTCTATCATAGAATCATGATACTAATGGTGCATGATCGTCAAGTAGTCATGCTTTATCACATAATCCTTTACATACCATATCCACATAGCCATACTTTCGTTATGAAATCATTTTCATATCACTTCTTTTATCATGGTCATACTTTCGTTATGTAGCCATTTGCGTATCATTTCCTTTATCATAGCCCAAAGTACAAAATCATGTGATGTCATGGTACGCGAGTCATCATGACACTGTAGAGTCTACGACGCTATAGCGTCTTCATCACCAAAACGACTGAGATGAGTACGTACTCGAGGATGCCCTTTGTTCCTCATCCTAGCACATTTTTTGCCTTTTAACACCGTAGTGTTTGAACTGACTCCGTTGAGTCTTTCTTGACTCCGTAGAGTCTTTCCTGCACCGTAGTGCTTTGACACAGCTGCTAAGACCCTATGGATATCCAACTATACCAAAGATTCTCATGTGAACCTATGGTATACGACTCTGACACCGTAGTGTCTACAACGCCGTAGCGTCTGATGGTGAGTACATACTCGAGGACGCTCTTTGCTTCTCATACCTTTAGCACCGTAGTGCCTACTTTATCTCAGCATCGTAGTGCCTAAATTAATACCTTCAGCACCGTAGTGCCTACCTTATCTCAGCACCGTAGTGACTACATTATTACCTTCTGCACCATAGTGCCTACTTTATCTCAGCACCGTAGTGCTGGTTCGCGGCTGCTATGACTCTTTTTGGATATCCAATTATACCAAAGACTCTCACACTAGTACTTGGGCATTTATTTCCTTATAGATCAATCATCGTTATTCATATAATAGGGTAATTCAGATCCCATTTTTCATCTGCCATATCCAATTCATCAAAACTATCAACCATAATTTGATAATGGGCATTTCATACCCAAAATCTAAAATCCGATTTAACTTAGATAAATCATTATTCCATATCCATGTATCATATATGCCATTTAATATTTATTTGTTCAACATACATTTTCATTATTATCAAAGTTGACTTATTGCAAGTCTTCTTCACATCATATATATAAATAGATAAAAATGCATTCATTCATCTCGCATATATGGTAAATAAATAAAATACACTAACCTGGGCCACTTATTAGCTTGCCTCACTATGCTCTATTCCATCATTTCTTTCATGGTACCTCGAAACTTCTTTTGCTTCGGATCCAAACTTCATTAATCACATGAATATAAACATTTGTTAGATTCAAATTTAACAATTTTTCAAACAAACTATCAAATCTAATCATTCGAATATACACATTTCCTCTTTCCTTCCTTATACTGTCCAAAACTCATTTTAGTCCTTAATAACCATTTAGAACATCCATTAAATCTTTTCAAGTTGACTAATTAACCTTAGATACAAAATGTATAAATTATTATTTTCTGGCAGATTGCACTACCTTCAAATAAATATTTCTATAAAATAATCTACAACTCAGAATTCGATTCTGTTTGTTCTGGAAGAAACTAGATTCAATAATCTTTCATCATGTCTTGTTGGGAGTTGATTATGGTGTCCCTCAAATCTTGTTGGACACGCTCCAACTATCCTCTTAAATCAGCCTCTAACTTGGCGAAACTTTCCTCTGTTTGCTTCTTTTGATGTTGTGTAAAGTAAGGACGCTGAATCTTTATAGATTAAACTTTCACTTTCTATCATGATAATTCCACCATTAATCTTATTGTTTAATTAATTAATGCATGATATATATGCTACAAAATGCATGGAACAGATGATAAAATAAAATAAAATAAAATAAATACTAGAATGTATGCAAATAACGGTGTTGATCCTATAGATAATCACCCTAGAACAATTTTCATTGAATTGAAAAAGGTTTTCATTACAAAGCAGATAAAACAAATTGCTAAAGATAGGCCTCTGCCATAACTCATAATTCTTTGATGGCTTCAAATGGCCAGAAGAATCTTGATCATTTTTCTGTCTCTAAGTTGATGTAGAGGCGAAGGGTTCTTGCTTTCGCAACTAACATCTTCACGTGTCTGGCCGTTTTTTGAATTTGGTTCATGACTATCACCTTGACCTGATCTCGTTCCTTAAAGACCTCAATCTATTTCTCCGTCTATGGGAGCATTTGTTGTTTTCATGCTGAATTTGTAACACCCTCAACGTATATTCGACATCCAAATGCACATTAAAGATGTCAGTAACTGAATTTCTGACTTGTAATTTTTTTTAAAAACCTCAACAAAGTAGTTCAGTGGTTGGCCATTTCTCAGTTTTCATAATCACTACATGACAAACAACCATAACAATACAAACCAATGATTATATCAGCTAGCTTGATCCACTGATGGTTACCTATTTAATATCTATACATGCTCCACTAGACTAGGATGTAGTGATACTTACTGATAATATCAGCTAGCTTGATCCACTTATGTGTAGCTCCTCCTCTGCTAAATATAACTTAGTGCGGTATAACCATAACAATACAAACCAATGATTATAATTAACTCAACCCTGCAGATTGGCAAGCGATTTCCAATTGTAGTTAATAACATTTTAATCATATATAGATCTTTTAACCATTATATTTTTGTAATCATAGGATTCCATCCGTCCTACCCATCTTATGTACATTAAACTTTTTAGCTTAACTATTGGCCATAAAGCTTTTCAAGTATTATAGCCAAAGTATAAAATCATGCCATCATTATTCTATGTCCATTAGGTATTCACATACACGATAATTTCTTTAACATATACATGCTCTCAATATGATTCACATCATCTGCCAACTCTATCATAGAATCATGATACCAATGGTGCATGATCATCAAGTAGTCATGCTTTATCACATAATCCTTTACATACCATATCCACATAGCCATACTTTCGTTATGCAATCATTTGCATATCACTTCTTTTATCATAGTCATACTTTCTTTATGTAGCCATTTGCGTATCATTTCCTTTATCATAGCCCAAAGTACAAAATCATGTGATGTCATGGTACGCGAGTCATCATGACACTGTAGTGTCTACGACGCTATAGCGTCTACATCACCAAAACGACTGAGATGAGTACGTACTCGAGGATGCCCTTTGCTCCTCATCCTAGCACATTTTGTGCCTTTTAACACCGTAGTGTTTGAACTGACTCCGTTGAGTCTTTCCTGACTCCGTAGAGTCTTTCCTGCACCGTAGTGCTTTGACACAACTGCTAAGACCCTATGGATATTCAACTATACCAAAGATTCTCATGTGAACCTATGGTATACGACTCCGACACTATAGTGCCTACAACACCGTAGCGTATGATGGTGAGTATGTACTAGAGGACGCTCTTTGCTCCTCATACCTTCGGCACCGTAGTGCCTACTTTATCCCAGCATCGTAGTGCCTAAATTAATACCTTCAACACCGTAGTGCCTACATTATTACCTTCAGCACCGTAGTGCTGGTTTGCGGCTGCTAGACTCTTTTTGGAATCCAATTATACCAAAGACTCTCACACTAGTACTTGGGCATTTATTTCTTTATAGATCAATCATCGTTATTCATATAATAGGGCAATTCAGATCCCATTTTTCATCTGCCATATCCAATTCATCAAAACTATCAACCATAATTTAATAATGGGCATTTCATACCCAAAATCTGAAATCCGATTTAACTTAGATAAATCATTATTCCATATCCATGTATCATATATGCCATTTAATATTTCTTTGTTCAACATACATTTTCATTATTATCAAAGTTGACTTATTGCAAGTCTTCATCACATCATATATATAAATAGATAAAAATGCATTCATTCTTCTCACATATATGGTAAATAAATAAAATACACTAACCTGTGCCATTTATTAACTTGCCTCACTATGCTCTATTCCATCCTTTCTTTCATGGTACCTCGAACCTTCTTTTGATTCGGATCCAAACTTCATTAATCACATGAATATAAACATTTGTTAGATTCAAATCTAACATTTTTTCAAACAAACTATCAAATCTAATCATTCGAATATACAAATTTCCTCTTTCCTTCCTTATACTGTCCGAAACTCATTTTGGTCCTTAATAACCATTTAGAACGTCCATTAAATCTTTTCAAGTTTACTAATTAACCTTAGATACAAAATGTATAAATTCTTATTTTCTGCAGATTGCACTACCTTCAAATAAATATTTCTATAAAATAATCTATAACTCGGAATTCGATTCTGTTTGTTCTGGAAGAAACTAGATTCAATAATCTTTTCAGCCATACAAATTAATATCCCAAATTCAACTCGTATGATTTATGGCAAATTTTCTAAGTCGGTTACAATGCTAAGAATCAGAACAGCCTGGTGCTCTATTTTCTGCCTTTTGTCACTTAAAAATTCATATCTTTTGAGTCGAAACTCGGAACCAGTTTTCGTTTATTGGACCCGAAACTAGATGAACAAATCTTTACATCGGTACAAAATTCACCATCTAACTATTTTTATAGAATTTATGGTGAATTTTCAAACTTACTGCCATAATCCAGTTTTCTACACAGCTTCCATAATTAACTTCAACTTTTATACTAACTTCTCCTTACTTATCTACTTGTGAATTTAGTCCCATTATTTTCATTAACCCACCAACTTATCACCTTCTTTGTCAAATAATTATTCGCAATTGTTCCCTCTAATTTTTCATTCTTTATCAAATGGTCACTAATTATGCAAAGGTAAGGATTCAAATTTCTTAACTTTGCAAATTAGTCCTCAATTCAACATTACCACCTTAATTCTATCATTACAATTAAAAATTCAAATTTAGTCCTTATCCAAAATCTCATTTCCGAATTGGTCCCATATCTTTGACAAATTGTCAAAATGATTACTAATTCAATTTAACATCGATTTAGCATTCTAATATCAATTTCACATCTCCAACATCCTTAATAACATAAAAACACACCAATTCCATACAAATTCAGATTTAGTCCTCTAACTTTTAAGATTGTCGATTTGGTCCCTAGTGAGCATTTTGCAACTTTTTCAAAGTATTCAAGCCCAAATCACAATTTCTCCATAATTCTAACATTTTCCACTAACTTTTACACAATGTCCTTCAATCCACTAACTTTTGCTAAAGTGACATTTTAGTCACTAATTCTACGCAAAAGTTGGGAAACTTGTACTAAATTTTCAATCCAACATTTTTATCATTTTTCTCAAAACTTTCCTTTTATTTTGACCTTTGGCCGAAATGGTCACTAAACTTTTCTGAGGTTGTTTTTCATTCAAACAACATTCTAATATGCTCAAAATAATTTTTCCAACATATAATCTTCTTTTCCAATAATTAACAATTAAAACCACAAATTCTTCCTACTTGGTAAATTAGGTATCTAAACTTTGCAAGGACTTTATTTTAGTCCTAATGTCATAATCAAGCTTCTAAATTCATAATCTCTACAAATCCACCACTAGAATAATTTTCACAATATTTTCCCTAATTTACCAAACATGCTAAAATAGTCACTTAGAAGATAAGTTGAGAGTTTTCCATTCTAACATCAAAATCAAGCTTGTAGAAACATAAATCTTCCATATTCATCCTTAATTTCAAAACCCCTAATGAAACCCCAAATTCTAGGGTTAGGGTTTATGTCTTCAAACATGAAATTAAACACAATCCAAGCTTAATTTCATCAAAACAACATTGAATTCATCAAATCCAAGTCCTAATTTTAACTTAACACATCAATTCCCTATTTCTTTCTCATCAATAATTCAAGTGGTTCTTCACAACACCATGCAATATTGCTACCAAAATGTAGAGAATTGAATGTAGAACAAATTATTCTAAAGGATCATACCTTGAAATTTGCTTTAAAGCCTTCAAAATTGCCAAGCAAAAATTTTGTATAGTTTCTCTCTCTTTCCTCATGTAATTTCGAAAGTGAAGAAGGCAAGATGAACACTTTTGTTCATCTTTTCTTAATTTATGCCACATGTATATATTAAATTGACTTTTTATTCAATTTAATCCTTATTCCAAAATTAACCTCCAGCTAAATCATAATTTACAAGTTGCCATTCTAGTTCAATCCCAACTAAATTCAATTCAACTCTAACCAAACTAGAGTAATGATTTCACATGGGAAATTACAATATTGCCCATGGTACTTTTAAACTATTTCAAAATTGCCATTGTGACCAAATTACCAAAACTTGTCACTTAAATCACAAATTTTTACCATTTTGTAAAAATCTAACTATTCTAGTTAGATCACAATCAACCAATTAATAATTTATTCATAAAATAATATTTTATAAATTTTCCATGACTTATGGAACAGTCTCTAAAATTTAAATTCGATCCAATTTCTCGATATTCACTTACTACTTTTACTGCGGTCTCCCCTTCACTGGGCTTACCAATTAAATTCTAAAAATTCCTTTTCTCCATATTTATAGAGTAAAACTTAAAATTTTGACTTGGTCCAATATACTGATAATTTTACCCGAAATCTTTATCGGATAAAATTCTCTTAATAATTTTTTTCCAGATATTCATACACATAATATTAACTCGAACTGATTCCTTTTTATTAATCTCAAGGATTGACACAAGACCTTCCCAATAGGTAACCCATCCTATGTTTTGAGCACGCTTAACTTTGCAGTTCGATCGAAATTTGATATCTTATTATGTATTTTTATTTCCATAATCTATATCATAATTTTCTCCATAATCTGTTTAATCCATGTATAGGATTACTGATAAATTCTTCAACACTTGGAAATAACTTTTACAACCTTCCTCTATCATATGGTAAAATTTCATAATTTTTCAATTCGATCTGGGTATCCAAATTCTACTTAAACTTTGACTACGATTTTCCGAATAATTGCAATATCAGATCAAACCAGTAATTCCTCATTCGATCCACACCTATAGGTGCTCTATCTATTTATAAAATAAAAAACTAACTTTTGGGAAATTACAACTTTGGTCCTTCAACTTTTTATATTTCCACTTCTATCACCCAAGTTTTAAGACTTATCATTTTGGTCACTAAACTTTAAACTTGAATTCCCATTCAAAATTCCCTTGGATTTTAACCAAATTTTATGAGTATCCTATTTTACTCGTTCTTCCATCACATGACACAATAAAACCGCAGAAATTTCTTTTCTATAGTCTATAATTGAGAATATCCTAACTTTTATATTTTTGTCATTTTAGTCACTAAGTAAGCTTTTAAGCCCTTATCTTAGTACTAAATGAAACTTAAACGGTACTGTGAATTTTGGGGTATTACAATTCCCTCCCTCTTATGAAAATTCGTCCTCGAATTTTCAAAACGTACCTATTTTAAATAGTTTTAGGTACTGTTTTCTTATTTTCTTCTTTGTCTTCCAAGTTACCTTATCCACTTTATGGTTCTTCCAAAGGACTTTGACCAACGGAATTTTCTTATTCTTTATTCCTTTTAATTCCATAGGCTAAAATTTTCATCAATTTTTCTTCATACGCAATATATATTGGGTTGTAATTCAACTTCCTTTGGTTTCTTTTTTTAAATTTTATTTTATCAATAAGTATGACATGTTCAAGTAGGGCCAATTTGAATAACCAAAATTCACATTTAGTAAACTTCACATAAAACTACTTATCTCTTAATGTCTGTAATACCACTCGAAGATGTCGATCATGATCAACTTCAGTATTAGAATACGCTATTATATCATCTATAAACACCACCATATACTAATCCAAGTAGGGTTTAAACACCTTATTCATCAAATCCTTATATGCAGGGGGCGTTTGTAAATCCAAACGGCATCACTAATAACTTGTAGTGTTCATAACTAGTCCTAGGTATTGTTTTCAATATATTTTCTTTCTTAACTTTTAACTGATAATAATTCAATTGAAGGTTAATCCTTTGGGAATACAGCTCCACCCCATAGCTGATTAATCAAATCCCCAAATCCTTGATAATAGATTTTATTTTACGAATAATACTGGAATACCTCATAGTAACTCACTTAATCGATTATAACTCCAGTCTAATACTTCTTACATCTGAGCTTTCTGTTTCTCTAACTTGATTGGTGTCATTCTATAAGGTGTTATCAATACCTGCTTTATTCTCGAATTAAACGTCAACATCGAATTGTACGTCTTAATCTGGAGGTAATCCTAGTAATTCATCCGAAAACACATTTGAAAATTTCCTTACAATCGAAATATTCTCTATTTTCTTATAATTATTATACCAATTCTCTATTATACTGATAACTCATTCTGAATAGAAATTAACTAACATGTTTATTTCACTGTGTTGTATCCACTATAGGTCTTTTATTATCCCTTAAAAATTTGTCAATTGACAAAATCTAATATCTTATTTTTCCTATAACCATTAAAGTCTCATTCATACTATTGAGGAGCTACACCACGATATACAAACAATATATCAGTAGTATCACATCCTAGGGGCATGTATACTTTAATAAAATCATATTGGACTCAGTTTAACCTCCAGAATCGGCTAAACCTTTGCTCTGATACCAATAAATGTAACACCCTCAACGTATATTCGACATTCGAATACATATTAAAGATGTTACTAACTGATTTTCTGACTTGTAATTTTTTTTTAAAACCTCAACAAAGTAGTTCAGTGGTTGGCCCTTTCTCAGTTTTCATAATCACTACATGATAAACAACCAAATAAGTTAAAAACCGTTTAAAGCATATTTTCTAATTATTTTTAATTCTTCAAACTAAGTCATAATGCTCGATCATTCAAAATGGTTACCTATTTAATATCTATACATGCCCCACTAGACTAGGATGTGGTGATACTTACTGATCCTCCTCTGCTATATAGTCCAAAGTACCTACGTGTGACACAAAACACACGTTAAATATAACTTAGTGCGGTATCACCATAACAATACAAACCAATGCTTATAATTAACTCAACCCTGCAGATTGGCAAGCGATTTCCAATTGCAGTTAATAACATTTTAATCATATATAGTTCTTTTAACCATTATATTATTGTAATCATAGGATTCCATCTGTCCTACCCATCTTATGTACATTAAACTTTTTAGCTTAATTACTGGCCATAATGCTTTTCAAGTATTATAGCCAAAGTAAAATCATGCCATCGTTGTTCTATGTCCATTAGGTATTCACATGCACAATAATTTCTTTAACATATACATGCTCTCAATATGATTCATATCATCTGTCAACTCTATCATAGAATCATTATATCAGTGGTTCATGATCGTCAAGTAGTCATGCTTTATCACGTAATCCTTTACATACCATATCCACATAGCAATACTTTCGTTATGCAATCATTTGCATATCATTTCGTTTATCATAGTCATACTTTCGTTATGCAGCCATTTGCATATCATTTCCTTTAGCATAGCCCAAAGTACAAAACCATGTGATGCCATGGTACGCGAGTCATCACGACATCGTAGTGTCTACGACGCCGTAGCATCTATATCGCTAAAGCGACTGAGATGAGTACGTACTCGAGGACGCCCTTTACTCCTCATTCTAGCACATTTTGTGCCTTTTAACACCATAGTGTTTGAACTGACTCCGTTGAGTCTTTCCTGACTCCGTAGAGTCTTTCCTGCACGGTAGTGCTTTGACGAAGCTGCTAAAACCCCATGGATATCCAACTATACCAAAGATTCTCATGTGAACCTATGGTATACGACTCCGACACCGTAGTGTCTACAACGCCATAGCGTTTGATGGTGAGTACGTACTCAAGGACGCTCTTTGCTCCTCATACCTTCAGCATCATAGTGCCTAATTTATCTCAGCACCGTAGTGCCTACATTAATACCTTCAGCACCATAGTGCCTACCTTATCTCAGCATCGTAGCGCCTATATTATTACCTTCAGTACTGTAGTGCCTACTTTATCTCAGCACCTTAGTGCCTACATTATTTCCTTCAGCACTGTAGTGCCTACTTTATCTCAGCACCATTGTGCCTACATTATTACCTTCAGCACCGTAGTGCCTACTTTATCTTAGCACCGTAGTGCTGGTTTGCAGCTGCTATGACTCTTTTTGGATATCCAATTATACCAAAGAGTCTCACACTAGTACTTGGGCATTTATTTCCTTATAGATCAATCATTGTTATTCATATAATAGGGCAATTCACATCCTATTTTTCATCGTCCATATCCAATTCATCAAAACTATCAACCATAATTTGATAATGGGCATTTCATACCCAAAATCTGAAATTCGATTTAACTTAGATAAATCATCATTCCATATCCATTTATCGTATATGCCGTTTAATATTTCATTGTTCAACATACATTTTCATTATTATCAAAGTTGACTTATTGCAAGCCTTCTTCACATCATGTATATAAACAGATAAAAATGCATTCATTCATCTGACATATATAGTAAATAAATAAAATACACTAACCTAGGCCATTTTTTAGCTTGCCTCACTATGCTCTATTCGATCCTTTCGTTCATGGTACCATGAACCTTCTTTTGATTCATATCCCAACTTCATTAATCACATGAATATAAACAACATTTGTTAGATTCAAATCTAACAAATTTTCAAACATACTATCAAATCTAATCATTCGAATATAAAAATTCTTATTTTTGGCAGATTGCACTACCTTCAAAGAAATATTTCTATAAAAGAATCTACAACTCGGAATTTGATTTTGTTTGTTCTGGAAGAAAATAGATTCAATAAGATTTTTAACCATATAAATTAATATCCCAAATTCAACTCGTACGATTTATGGCAAATTTTCTAAGTCGATTACAATGCTGAGATTCGGAATAGCCTGGTGCTCTATTTTCTGACCTTTTTGTCACTTAAAAATTCATATCTTTTGACTCGAAACTCAGAATCAGTTTCCGTTTGTTGGACACGAAACTAGGCGAACAAATATTTACATTGGTATACAATTCACTATCTAACCATTTTCTTATAATTTATGGTGAATTTTCAAACTTACTGCCATAATCCAGTTTTCTACACAACTTCCATAATTAACTTCAACTTTTATAATAACTTCTCCGTACTTCTCTACTTGTCAATTTAGTTGCTTTAAGCCACCAACTTATCACCTTCTTCATCAAATAATTATTCACAATTGTTCCCTCTAATATTTCCTTCTTTATCGAATGGTCACTAATTATGCAAAGGTAAGGATTCAAATTTCTTAACTTTGCAAATTAGTCCTCAATTCAATATTACCACATTAATTTTATCATTACAACTAAAAAATCAGATTTAGTCCTTATCAAAAATTTCATTTCCGAATTGGTCCCTTAACTTTGACAAATTGTCAAAATGGTTACTAATTCAATTTAACATCGGTTTAGCATTCTAATATCAATTTCACATCTCCAACATCCTTAATAACATAAATACACACCAATTCCATACAAATTGAGATTTAGTCCTCTAACTTTTAAGATTGTCGAATTGGTCCCTAGTGACCATTTTGCAACTTTTGCAAATTATTGAAGCCCAAATCTCAATTTCTCCATAATTCAAACACTTTCCACTAACTTTTATTCAATGTCCTTCAATCCAATAACTTTTGCTAAAGTGACATTTTAGTCACTAATTCTACACAAAAGTCGGGAAACTTGTACTCAATTTTCAATCCAACATGTTTTATCATTTTTCTCAAAATTTTCCTTTTATTTTGACCTTTGGCCGAAATGGTCAATAAACTTTTCTAATGTTTTTCATTCAAATAACATTCTAATATGCTCAAAATAATTTTTCCAACATATAATCTTCTGTTCCAATAATTAACAATTAAAACCCCAAATTCTTCCTACTTGGTAAATTAGGTATCTAAACTTTGCAAGGACTTTATTTTAGTCCTAATATCATAATCAAGCTTCTAAATTCATAATATCTACAAATCCACCACTAGAATATTTTTTCACAATATTTTCCCTAATTTACCAAACATGCCAAAATAGTCACTTAGAAGATAAGTTGAGAATTTTCCATTCTAACATCAAAATCAAGCTTGTAGAAACATAAATCTTCCATATTCATCCTTAATTTCAAAACCCCTAATGAAACCCCAAATTCTAGGGTTAGGGTTTACGTCTTCAAACATGAAATTAAACACAATCCAAGCTTAATTTCATCAAAACAACATTTAATTCATGTAATCTAAGTCCTAATTTTAACTTAGCACATCAATTCCCTAATTCTTTCTCATCAATAATTCAAGTGGTTCTTCACAACACCATGCAATATTGCTACCAAAATGTAGAGAATTGAATGTAGAACAAATTATTCTAAAGGATCATACCTTGAATTTTGCTTTAAAGCCTTCAAAATTACCAAGAAAAAATTTGTATAGTTTCTCTCTCTTTCCCCATGTAATTTCGAAAGTGAAGAAGGGAAGATGAACACTTTTTTTCATCTTCTCTTAATTTATGCCACATTTATATATTAAATGTAACTTTTTATTCAATTTAATCCTTATTCCAAAATTAACCTCCAACTAAATCATAATTTACAAGTTGCCATTCTAATTCAATCCCAACTAAATTCCATTCAACTCTAACCAAACTAGAGTAATGCTTTTACATGGGAAATTTCCATATTGCCCATGGTACTTTCAAAATATTTCAAAATTGCCATTGTGACCAAATTACCAAGTTACCAAAACTTGTCACTTAAATCACAATTTTTTACCATTTTGTAAAAATCTAACTATTCTAGTTAGATCACAATCAACCAATTAATAATTTATTCATAAAATAATATTTTATAAATTTTTCCATGACTTATGGAATAGTCTTTGAAATTTCAATTCGATCCAATTTCTCGATATTCACTTACTACTTCTACTGCGATCTCCCCTTCACCGGGCTTATCAATTAAATTCTAAAAATTCCTTATCTCCATATTTATATAGTCAAACTTAAAATTTTGACTTGGTCCAATATACTGATAATGTTACCCAAAATCTTTATCGGATAAAATTCTCTTAATAATCTTTTTCCAGATATTCATACACATAATATTAATTCGAACTGATTCCTTTTTATTAATCTCAAGTACTGACACAAGACCTTTCCAATAGGTAACCCATCCTTTGTTTTGAGCACGCTTAACTTTGCAGTTCGATCGAAATTCGATATCTTATTCTATATTTTTATTTCCGGAATCTATATCATATTTTTCTCCATAATCTGTTTAATCCATGTATAGGATAAAATGATTACTGATAAATTTTTCAACACTTGGAAATGACTTTTATAACTTCATCTATCATATGGTAAAATTTCATAACTTTTTCGTTCGATCTGGGTATCTAAATTCTACTTAAACTTTCACTACGATTTTCCCAATAATCGAAATACAGGATCAAACCTGTAATTCCTCATTCGATCCACACCTATAGGTGATTTATCTATTTATAAAATAAAACACCTAACTTTTGGGAAATTATAACTTTTAGCCTTCAACTTTTTATATTTCCACTTCTATCACCCAAGTTTTAAAACTTATCATTTTGGTCACTAAACTTTAACCAAATTTTACGAGTATCCTATTTTACTCGTTCTTCTATCACATGACACCTTAAAACCTCATAAATTTCTTTTCTATAGTCCATAATTGAGAAAATCCTAACTTTTATATTTTTGTCATTTTAGTCACTAAGTAAGCTTTTAAGCCCTTATCTTAGTACTAAATGACATTTAAATAGTATTGTGAATTTTGGGGTATTACAAAATTTCTCTTAACGGGGAAAAGCTCAATGAAAATATGTCGGGTAATACCAAATTAAGTGTCTTCCAAAAAATGACTTCGGATCAATGTCGGACCCTCATGTAGTCTTCCTATTTCCCGAGACACCTCCTGTCTATTATGAAAGATTTCTAATTTGGGAAACCAACTTTGAATCAACACCTTTATGTCATGCGATGTATATGCAAAAAAAATACAAAAAAAGAAAAAACAAAACAAAAGGAAATAAATTATTGTCAAATAAAATAAATAATAATAATGCGAGAAATAAAAAACATCAAGCATAAAAAGATATAACCCTATTCGCATGCCATCTAATTCTCTTAGGTTATCCACATGGCTTAAAGTGGGGCGGGGTTTCTATATTCGCTAAATGCAGGTTTGGTACTAAAAGGGTCCCTGAACTGTCCTCGTTGTCCCATACTAAGGGTAGCAAGGCCCCTAATCATCACCCATTATAGGCTCCTCTCAATCGAGTTCAATTCGAGGGACCCATTTACCTATGTCCATATGGAGGAACAATATCCCCACGAAAATATAGCGTACTTAAGCCCTGAAGGTACTTCCTAGTTCCATATAGAGGAACAATATCCCCACAAAAGCAATAGCATTTCCCCTTCAGTTAAACAGATGGGTTTATATGTCAAATTTTAAATGCATTCAAAATATACTCACATTTATAAACAAATATTAATTTAATTGTCACTTTAACTCGCAACTTCTGATATTAATAAAGTGGTAATTTTTTTAGGCCTGACTCTTTTTTTTGTAAAAATAAAAAATTGTCCCTAGCAGAGTCACCATGCTGTAAAGATGTTTTAAAATATCGAATATCCCAAGTTTTATGAAAAAATGATTTTAGCGGATTTCTTTTAAAATACGTGTTTTTGGAATAAAGCTAGAGTTGCCACTGGTCACTTGGGTTAGGTAGACTGGAAACCCAAAAACAATAAGAGATTCTCACTTTTGGATTCGGGAGTTGGTTATGTGTGGGGAAGGGTTCGCACCCCACCATGCCCAAACTTGGTACCAAACTTTGATTTCTTGATTCCAATTCAATCCTAGTGATCGGGTAAGCAACATCCCCTAAATGATTCATAGATTCCATGGCTAAACCATGTTTAAATCCAAGATCAAGAATTCTATGAACCCTAGAATTTCCTTAGGATATCGAGTTCAATCTTTATTGTTTTTCATAGCTAATAATTGCTATGGAATTTGTTATTGATGATGAAATCCTTGTGATTTCTATTCCTTTTGTAGCTCAAGAGAATCAAGGTGAAGAATCACCAAATCCTTCAAGTACCAATAAGCGAAAGAATAAGGGAATTGTTATCCGGGGGACCTAAACGGGAGTATCAGTGAGTGTAGTCAGAGTCTTGGGATTGGCTAGGTGCCTTTCCCGATTTCATTGATATTGTTTATTGCATTTCCATCAATGATTTCAAGGTATGGTTACATTGAAACCTCGTAGGAGGTACCATTGGTAAGCTTTGGTAAGCTTATTGCATTGATATGTGAATTATTGAATCATTACATTGTTATTGATATAAGTGAGACATTGAGAAAGGCCATATTGATCATTGTATATTATTATTGCTATATTGTTATTGTCATCGCTATCTTATTGTTGTTATTGATATTGGCCTAAGCATTGAATCCTTGGATACGAATAGACATGGGATACAATTGGCATGCCATAGAATTCATGAGCTCATTGGTATGGAGTGGACTACGGTCCTTGAGCTAAGGCTCTATTTGGCGATGTTGTCAGGATGTGTTGGTTTTGGTCTTATTGGCGATGTTGGAGGATATTGACCATTTATTGTTGGAGATGTTGGTTGGGAATTCACGTATCCACATTTACATTTTGATCCAAGGAATTGAGTTATTGAACTTATTGCTAAAACATGTTTTGAGATGCATTTATAGTGATACACATGTTATTGATGTTGTTGGCATACATGATATTGTTGTTGATGACCTCACTAGGCTATATAAGCCTAATGTATCTCATTTCCATGCATTTTAGGTTAAAAGGTGTGTCGGATCAAGGATAAGAGCTAGGAGAGTTTTGAAGCAAGCCACACAAGTTATAAGTAATGTAAACCTAACCTTTGAACTCTTAGTATAGTGGCATAGGGTCTAGACATGTTAGTTTAGCCCCATTTTGTGTGTATATTTTGCCCACTATGTTGAAAAGATTAAAATATGAAATATGTCATGTCGAGGTTTTGGTAAAAATGGTAGAATGGCCTAAAATTCTCTAACAAGTGAAACATAGTAAATGGATTCGTATAGGTATGAAATTTGGCATGCATTTAAATTTAATGTTTATAAACTTGCTGGTAAAATTTGGTAATTACTGGATAACGTTAAGGTCCCTAATTTAATTAAAAACCATATTAAATCTGTCATTATAGGTTTGTCCGTATCGATACGGGTGATGGCATATCAAGACATGGTGTAATTTGGGACATAAGTACAAAGGCATACCGATATGGCTATTGAAGTATCAGTACGGATATTTGAATCTAGAAAATTACTGTAGGAACGTATCGATACCATTCTGATCCCTATAGTTGACCAATGTGGTGTTGATTGTGCGCCGATACCCAGTATCGGTAAAGAATTTAACCGTTTTAACGGTCATGATAAGCGTATTGATACGGCCTAAGGTGTATCAGTACGGTATTTTGTCATTGGAATTTTGATGTAATTGATTATCGGTACGAGTATAGGGAGTACAGATCCCCTCTCTTGTGTAGCCAGCCTCGTACCAGTATGGTTATATCCACACCGATATGACTCCTAATGTCTATAATTGAATTAACAACCATGGCATAGGCGTATCGATACAGCCCATTCGAGTATCAATACTGAGGTAGGTAAATTGGTTAAAAGATTATTAAAGAGATTTTAGAACTCTTTCAAAATGGTTACTGAATTTTATGAGGCTAATTGAGGTGTAATTGAACTCTAATTGTACTGAAAATTTGCATACATGATATTCATACATTGAATTCCACATTGGTAACCCTAATCTTAGACAAGACCTTGTAATTTACTGATTTTACAATTTAGTCCCTAAGCTTTAATAAGTTACCAATTGGCCTCAAATCATAAATTAAACAAACATTATTGATTAAAAATGTTTATTATATTGCACTATAAATTATTAATACATGATTTATTGTATATATTATCGTAGTCATCGATCCAGTCACTGTATTATTTACCGGTAACGCTTTCGAACTCGAATTTCTACCAGACCAGGAAGAGGGTGTTATATTTGTGGTATCAGATCTAGAGTTTAGTCGATTCTAGGACTAAACTAAAGTCTATTGTATTGTTATCGCATTGCATATTCCACTTAAGACTTTATTATTGTGTATATTGTGACTTGCGATTAATCCGATCCTTTTTTCTTTTATAATATAAGATGTCTAACTCTGAAAAAGCTTACGAGGAAGTTGAGCATACTTTTGGCTCTTCGACACATGGCGAGGTGTAAAGGAGGGAAGACCCTCCGAATCCCTAAGTCTCATAACAAGAACTGCCAAACCCCAAACTTGTATTACAAATTGCTCAATTTGAATGTTATAAGAACATGAATGACATGTTCAAACAGTTCATGGCTACCCTTAAGTCTGAGCAGTCTGCACAATATTCCGTAGCTGCTACTTCTACAACCCGAGCCCCTATTGATAAGCTGGCCAACCACCAAGATACTACCTTTATATGCAAGGCTAGTGAGGACCCTGAAGCGGCATACAATTGGTTGGACAGCACGATAAGAATATTAACCAAGCAGTTACAGTGTTCATATGAACACAATTGGAGTATGCTTGGCCTTGCAGGCAGACGAGGCTCTGCATTGGTGGGAAACCACTATACTTACTACTCCCGAAGAAGCTGTAACTTGGGAGTTCTTTCTACGTGAGTTTAGAAAGAAATACATCAGTGAGTATTACTTGGCTGAAAGACAGGATATCTTCCCGCATCTCAAGCAAGATGGGAGACCGATGAAGTAGTACATCCATGACTTTTGCAAGTATTGCAAGTATGGAGTCTAGTACACAAAGAAAGAGGAAGAAAGTGCAGGATATTTGTTGCAGGATTAAGTGATGAGCTTCGACCTTTGTTCACTACATTGTGGATCACAGATTTCCAAGAGCTTGTGAATCGAGCTATCTCTACCGAAGCTGCTCAAAGGTCACAAAAGGACTAGTGGGCTAACACGATTAGAGAAGAGGCCCCAAAATAATTCTCGCCCACCTTTACCGTATAAGAAAGGCAAGTAACAATGGTTTAAGCAAAAATTCTATCAGTAGCCTACCTAATCAATCAATTTTGTCAAACCACAAACCATGTCTCAACCTGTTACAAGAACAATCTCCATTGAGAGTACCAGAGGTTCAGGCCGAAAATCTTAATATCCCATTTGTAATTTTTGTCAAAGAAGGAATTCTTCGGGATAGTGCCGTAGGCAATCTAGAGCCTATTTATTTTGTGGGGAACAGGGACATTACATCAAAGATTGTCCGATGAACACTTCTAAGTCTTCTGCACTGGAAAACCTAGCGTCCCCTGCTTAGTCTTTCAAGGGCAAGGGACAGAAGCAAGTTACAGCTGGAGCTTTCGAGAGACCTGGTGGCTCTATAAGCAATCCAAGCCATCAAGAATCCAAGACTTCTGTAATGCCCCAATTTTGGGCCTAGGAGTTTTGGGACGGTTTGGTCGGTCCGGTGGACCGGGATTAGAGATTTGAGCCAGATTTGGGATTTAAATTAGATTAAATATTTTTATAAGGGATAAAAATATGGAAAAATAGTCTAAAATCATTATTAAATATATGAATGATTTTGGTAAAAATAATTTTGGAAAATGAAATTCAAAAATGGGACATTTTGAGTTAGTGACCAAAATGCAAAGTTTGCAAAATTATTTTTAGTGACTATTTTGAAAATGGGTCGGAACTTTGAATCTTTAAGGAGATAATAATCCAAAAAGGGTTTCATCAGATTTCCCCCTTTAATTAAATATTTTAATTAAGTTTTTATGATGTATAAATAGGGGAGAGAATTAATAAAACACAATTAAGCTTTTAAAAAGAATTTCATGTAACAAACTTTGTAACTTCTTTTCTCTGAAATTCTCTTCAGCCAAACACATTTCCAACTTCAATTTCTTCAGGTAACAATTAGGATTTCATAGAGTTTTGATTTTTAATTGATTTCCTAAAGATTTTACATCAAATACTTATGGTTTCTACTTTGATTTTCATGTTTTAACAAGCAATTAAGGGGGGAATCAACATTAGAGGTAAGGATTCGTTATTATCCTCCAATGAAAGGTTATTTATTGAAATTCCTAAGTTCTTGATCAATTTTATATGATTTTTGTTAGGTTTTAACTAATTAAACTCATATTTATGGTTTAATTGATGATTTATGATGAAAAATGGAAGAAATTCGTAGTGATCTGTTTTTGCTGAGTTAAGGATTGATTTATAACTTGATTTTGATTTTCAAAATGTTAATAAAGTGTGTTTTGATGATTGAATCCCGAAATCTAGAGAATCTCTAATTTGTTAGGTTAATAGTTAAGAAATTTTGAGGTGTTGTGTTGATTATTGTTGCTGGAGGTAGGAGGTTGGGTTGAGTTGTTTTTTAGATGATATTTGATGTTATTTGAAGGTTGAGATTTTTAGTTAATGGATGGGTTGAGGTTATAGATGAATCGATGGTGTTTTCGGTTGTTAAGATGTGGTGTTGTGGAAGATTATATTTGGAAAATGTTAATTGTTGTTTGCTGTGAGTTTAGATGCATTGTAATGCATTGGATTCTCTGTTATGATGAGTTTGGAAGCGAATCTTGGTGTTGAGGAGTTGCTGAAGGCTTGATTTAACATCGGCAAGAGAGGCGTTTTGTCGGTGAGTGAAACGGATAAGAATGACTTATCAAAGATTTGAAAAGGTTTAATGGGAGTCTAGACTAGGCTTGATACGCTGGTCTAAGACTTAGAAGTAAGTAAAGTGGATTTCTCTCTCAATTTCGGTTGGCAAATGATTTATGAATGCACTTGTTAAATGGTTGTTACCTTCTGTTTTATGCATGAAATGAGCATGGTTTAATGCTGAAAATTGATATGAAATGATGTTAGATGCATTTGGAAAGTAATGCATGGTTTTAAAGAATGTTTATGAACATGGCTTATGCATGGTTTAATGCATGATGAAATGATTTGAATGATGTTTATGAAAATAACGAGGTATGATTATAAAAGTGGATTATAATGGCAAGTGATGAGATGAAAATGTTATCGGATATAATTGGCCGGCCATAGGATTTAATGTGCACTATAATAAGTTGTCCGTAGTTGTAGAGGTAGTACGAGAGGTACTTACTCCGATCATGTGAACCCCAATGTTGTTGAGGTAACACTTAGATGGCTTTTACTCTAGCCATGAGCTGTAGAGGTTGATGTGTCGAGTGTGCGTACTCCAAGTTGGAGGATTAGCCTTGTTAGCATAGAGGTGGTGCATGTGTTGTACAACTCCAAGCCATTGAGCTGAAGAGATTGCGAGATCTTTTGGAAATCCGTGTATCCGATGTTAACGATGGTTTTATGGTAATGTAGTTGTTGAGATGGATCACTTGTAAGCCAATATAATGTTCTAAATGTATCATGTTGATGGATTGATTTGTATGATGTGTTTTATACATGTTTTACTCCTTAAGCTTTGCATATGGGATAATATGCATGGGAAGGCTTAAGTAGAGGGAATTGCATAAGAGATTATGCTGTGGAATCCATGGTACATGTTGTATATGGTTTAATATGTTCGTTTTGTAAAGATTAAGTGCATGTTTTGAAAGAATGGCATGATTGTTTTGAAATGGTTTAAAATTGCATTGAATTATGTTTCATGTCTCGAGCGCTCCTCACTAAGCTATGATTGCTTACGCTCTCTTTTATCATCAATGAAGATTGATTCAGTGCAAGTGGCCTAGCAAGCAAGGAAGGAAATTCCAAGACTTGAATTACCAAAGTATGTTGAGTTTTAAGTAGTCATAAAGGCAATGTGGCTTAAATGTTGTTGGGAGGGTTTGAATGGTTACCTCTCTGTTTGAGAAAGTTTATAATGTGGCTTTGGTCTTGTGATAAGCTTGGTTTGTTGAATTTTGCATTGGTTCATTTTTTGGTTGCTTGAGTATTAGGAAGCATGCCTATAGTTACCTTTGAAGCATGTTGATCATTACTTGATGATTGATATATGGTAGTTGATGGTAAATGATCTATGATGTTGTTGCTTGATTGTTTGAAGCATGCTTAAGTGTTAGAATCCCAAAACAAGGTTAAAAACAAGCAAATTTTAACATTATAGGTCAGGGCATATCGATAAGTGTGTGCCCGTATCGATACAGGTAGGGATTTCCAGGCACATCGTATTGGTACACGGGTGCCCGTATCGATACAGGTAAGCATATATCAGGCTTAGCGTATCGGTACACGGGTGATTGTATCAATACGGGTCTGCGGTTTAAGTATAGCGTATCGATACTCGAGGAGGCGTATCGATACGATTTTGAGCTACTAGAATCTGGAGTTTTTGAGAATGCTCAAGCGTATCGATACACTTGCCCGCGTATCTGTAACCCCTTTGACCCAGCCTAGACGCCCAACCAAACCAAAAAGGCTACATTAGGTTTGTCGTAGCAAACCGATGAGATACAACAAAATCCGGTCCTTTTTTATTATCCTATCTAGATGCCTATTATTAACCCTACATGTTCATGCAGACATCAAGTGCAACCCCAACTCAATCGAACATCAATTTGACATCCAATTGATCATATTTGCAATTTGGGGACCAAATTGCAAATATAGGAAAATTTTAGGATTAAAACTCACTTTTAAGTTACCAACCTTTAATTAGTCAGGTTCCGAACACCCATCTCAGATTTCAGCTCAAACCGATCATTCTATCACTTACAATTGCGTTGACAAGATTCAGGGACTAAATTGTAAAGATGACAAAACTGCCCAAAGTGACATTAATAGAAATAACGACCGTTTGTACCGATACAGGTAAGCCTGTATCGGTACGGATTGAAACGCCCCATTTCTGTACATCACCATATCGTATCGATGCGCCTAACTGAAATACCTAACTTTTGAAATATTATTAACCGTACCAATACGGCTCTTCAGATGTTCTGGTACACGAGTTCCAGTTGAAAAAGAGAATTCCAGAGGCTAAAACTAGTACCGAAACACACATACTCGTATCGGTACACCAGGCCAAATTTCCTAAGCATATCGAAACACACAACGCTTGTACCGATCCCACAAGCCTGAAAATGCCTAGATCTGTATTGTCACATTTGGCTGGTTTTTCTTTCCGGAAGTACTCAAACCGCTCCAACATGCTCAATACACAACACCAACAAACCAAAAATATCACAAGTATTCAAGCTTTGCAAATTCAACATCACAACATGGCATCATGAATCAAAAGATGTTCTATAGGCATGCTCCCTATTATGCAACCAACCAACATATCAAAAGATAAACCAGAACCAAAACCAAACATTTAAGGCCATTTACAACTTAAGAGCAACTAATGAAACATGCTAAAACAGGGAGTTCCACAAAATATCTCCCAAAACACAACAAGTACCCCATTGCCCTTATTTATTACAGTCTAGTCTCTAACATACTTTGGAAACAAGTCTTGCCAAGATCCCCTTGCTTCTTGCTGCCTCCGGTGACTTTATTTCTCTGCATTGATGGACAAAGAGAGCGTAAACACACAAGGCTTAGTGAGGAATGCTCAGAACAACACCATCAATGCATTTAAAACCACGTGCTTTACATCATCCTTTAAAAACATCATGCCCTTTTAAAACATACACTTTATATCTTTAAAGAATACTAAACCATATGCTACATGTATCATTATTCAACAGCAAGTCACATTGCTAACCCTCTACTTAAGCCTTCCCATGCATTACTACCAAATGCAAAGCTCAAGGAGAAACATGTATAAATCACATTATACAACATAAAACATTTCAATGATACATTAACAATTATATTGGCTTACAAGTGATCATTAAACAAGTTCAATAACAAAAGAGTTCATCAGATACACGGATTCCACAAGTGTTAACCCAACACTTCAAGCCATCTCAATTGGAATAGTGATACAATCACAATCGCGGTACATTAACAACCGGGTACAAATACAACCCAGGGGACACCAACCCCTTTCATCGGTTAGATGCTTAACCCACTAATGAGAGTCTTCGGTACCGTACAACCCCTGAACCGTTAGGGTACTTGCATGGAGTATTCGGTACGCCGTATAAACACCTCAACATCCAAAGCGACTTATTTATAGTGCACTCAATCCTATCGTCGGGCAACTATATCCAATTACAATTTTAAAAAACCACATCACTTGCCATTATAATTAACCAAATAACATTCACCTCATTGTTTTAACAATCATTAAACCATGCCATTTCCAAAGCAACAACCATGCTTTAAAACACAAGTATAAACCATACTTACAAGGATCACTTACCATGTGCATCCTTAAGCAAAACATGCTTAAAAACAGTATATTGAACACTTTAAAACATGCTTAAATAGTAGGTACATGAACATTAAAACCAAGTGCATAAAATCATTCGAACAAGCACGACCGAGAGAGTAAAACCACTTTATACTTACTTCTGAGTCTAGGTAAGCGTTTCAAGCTCTACCTTAACTCCCAAAACTGTATTCCCAAAATATCAAAATGCTTTAAACCACATTTTCACTCACCCATACACGAAACCTCGATTCACCAACGCGAAATCAAGTATCCGAAGCCTCCAATGCTTCTCCAATCACTTCCGGATCAACCTCCCCTATTTTTACCACAAAACAACTGAGGATTAATGCATCATAATGCATTCTAAACACATCAACCACAATCCCTCTCGGATTCCCACAAAACCTTCACAACAATTGAAAACATAACCAAAACACTTCGATACACAACCCAGCCAACATCTATCAATCCAATATCATTTTCATCATCAAAACACATCTAAAAACATATCCAAAACAACCTACCACCTCCAGCAAACTTATAACCACAGAAACACCACACAACCTAAAAACTAACAACCTAAACAAATAGAGATTCTTAAGTTTTGGGATTCCATTGATAAAATCACTTATCAACATTATTAAACATCCAAAATATAAATCAAAGCATCCTTAATTACTGGAAATCAGATCCAATACGTGAATTAACTCATTTTCCCCAAATAACAGAATTAAACAATAGAAAATCATCAAAATCAGATTAGAAACACAAAAACAAGGATCAAATGCTTGGGAATTTCAGTAAAGAACCATACAATAGAGGAGATCTCGGACCTTACCCCTATTGTGAAGTTTCTCCCTCAATTGATTGGTGAAAAGCTAAGAAAACACAAGGTTATTGTAATATTTTGTGTAAACAATCTTTATAAAAAAAATCGAAACAATAAAATCAAGTTAGAAACCACATCACCTCTGGAAACCTGATGAAAACCTGAGTGTTTGGCTGAGGAGAGAATGGAGAGAAAAAGTTGAGAGAAAATGACGCGATTTTTGTTTTGGAAAGTAATAACAAACTTTTTAACAAAATTCTCTTTAATTACTATTTAAAACACATGTTAAAATAAGTCAAATTAAGGGGGAAATCATCGAAAACCTATTGGTAAAATAGCTCCTTAATCAATTTCGTCACTAGGAAATCATAGTTTTCAAAACTTTCATTTTGGTCACTAACCAAAATGTCCATCTTCCAAAACTCGTTTTACAAAATCGATATCACCATTATTAAATACATAATTAATAATGATTTTAGAGCATTTTTCCATAATTTTTCCAACACCAAAAATATACGATCTTGAAACTGACTCGAATCTCAACTCCGGTTCACCGGGCTGTCTAATAAACCACCAAACTGCTAAGCCCTAAAACTGGGGCATTACAACTCTCCCCCACTTAATAAATTTCGTCCCCAAAATTTACCTGGAGGAAACAGGTGCGGAAACTTTTTCACCATATCCGACTTGCGTTCCCATGTGGCCTCCTCAACACCGCGGTGCTTCCACAACACCTTAACCAGCTCGATTGTTTTGCCACGTAGCACCTTACTGCTGGTATCAAGAACCTCTACCCGTTCCTCATCATAAAATAGATCTGGTCTCAAATCAATCTCCTCCACCGGCATAATATGCGATGGATTTGACCTATACCTCTGCAACACCGGAACGTGGAACCCATAATAAATCTTTCCCAACTCCGGAGGTAACCTTAAGTGGTATGCAATAGTACTTACACACTCAACGACCTCTTATGGTCCAATAAACCTCAGGCTAAGCTTCCCTTTCCGCCCAAAACGCAACACCTTTTTCCAGGGCGACACTTTCAAAAACACTTTATCACCCACAACATTCTCTATATCTCTACACTTCAAATCCGCATAGGATTTCTGGTGATCTGCAGCTGCTTTTAAGCCCTCACATATCAACTTTACTTTTTCAGTTGTGCCTTTCAAAACATTGGGCATCGACAGAAACTTTTCCCCCGCTAGCATGATAACTATTATTGTAAGCGAACTCCACTAATGGCAACTGCTTCTCCCATGGTCCCTGGTACTTAATAACACAACACCTCAGTATATCCTCGAGAACCTGAATCACACACTCCGACTGACCATCCGTTTGAGGGTGATACGAGGTATTGAAACTCAACCGGGTTCCCAAAGCATGATATAAACTCACCCAAAACCTTGCGGTGAACTGTGGATCCCTATCCGATACTATAAATTTGGGCACTCCGTGCAAACGCACAATCTCAGATATGTACAGTTCAGCTAACTTGTCCAAGGTATACGAAGTATGCACTGACACAAAATGCACACACTTCGTAAACCGATCCGCAATCACCCAAATGGAATCCTTTTTGGTCGGCGTTAAAGGCAGCCCAGACACAAAAAAATCCATGGTGATTATTTCCCACTTCCATTCCAGTATCCTTAACGGTTGCAACAACCCGGAAGGAAACTGATGCTCAGCCTTTACCCACTGACAAACCATACACCGTGCAATGAACTCAACCACATCTTTCTTCAATCCAACCCAATAGTACTCCTCCTTCAACACTCGATACATTTTAGTACTACCGGGATGCATAGCGAAAGGACTAGCATGTGCCTCAGTCAAAATAGTATGCCTCAACTCCTCATCCTTAGGCACCAATATTCGACCTTTGAAACACAACACCCCATCATCACTGAAATGAAAATCCGTAGGATTCCATCCCTGATATCTTCTACATGAGGTACCAAACTCCCATCGTACGGTTGCTTCTCCTTAATCGTCTATGACAGGACGGCTTCACCTGTAACTCGGCCAACAAACCCTTGTCATTCGTCACACTCAACCGAGCAAACATTGCTCTCAACTCTACAGCCGCTTTTCTGCTCAAAGCATCCGCCACAACATTGGCTTTCCCCGGCAACTCCATCCATCTACGTTGCCTAAGATTCAGCTTCTTCTGCGACATCAGATATTTCAAACTCTTACGATCCGTATAAACCATGCATTCCTCACCATAAAGATAATGCCTCCAAATCTTCAAGGCAAATACAACCGCGGCAAGCTCAAGATCGTGAGTAGGGTAGTTACGTTCATGCAGCTTCAACCGCCTAGATACGTACGCCACTACCTTACCCTCTTGCATCAACAACCAAGCCCAACATACGATGCATCACTATAAACAACAAACTCATTTCCCGATTTTGATTGAACCAAGACTGAAGCTCACGTCAAAGCTTCCTTCAACCTTTCGAAAGCTCGCTGCCTATCTTCCGTCCACTCAAATCAAACATTCTTCTGTAGAAACTTTGTTAACGGAGCCGCCAAACTGGAGAACCCTTCCACAAACCTTCGATAGTAACCCGCCAAACCAAGGAAACTCCTAACCTCCATCATAGACTTGGGCTCCTTCCAACCCATTACAGCCTCAACCTTAAGCATATCGAAACGAATTCCTTCGGACGACACAACATGCCCGAGAAACAGAACTTCCTTAAGCCAAAACTCGCATTTGCTTAACTTAGCATAAAGCTGATTAGCCAATAGCGTATGAATCACAATTCTCAAATGTCTATCATGGTCCTCCTCGGTATGGGAGTACACAAAGATATCGTCGATAAACACAACCACAAACTGGTCCAAAAACTCATGAAACACTCGGTTCATCATGTCCATAAAAGTATTTGGTGCATTGGTCAAACCAAATGGCATCACAAGAAACTCGTAATGCCCGTACCTCACATAGAAGGATGTTTTAGGCACATCCACTTCCTTCACCTTTAACTTATAGTACCTCAACCTCAAATCTATCTTGGAAAACACTGAGGCTCCCCTGAACTGATCAAACAGGTCATCTATCCGTGGTAAGGTATACTTGTTCTTTATTGCCAACGTATTCAATTGTCGGTAGTCTATACACATTCGCAACATACCATCCTTTTTATTTACAAACAACACCGGTGCACCCCACGGTGAAATACTAGCCCTAATGAACCCACGGTCAAGCAACTCCTATAACTGTGTTTTCAACTCCTTCAATTCCTTCGGAGCCATGCGTTACAGAGCAATAGATACCCGTACCGTACCTGCAAAGACCTCAATGCCAAACTCTACCTCACGGTCAGGTGGCAACCCTGGTAATTCCTCTGAAAAACACCCAGAAACTCACATACAGTGCGAACATCCTATACCTTCAACTCTTTTGATCCAGGATTCATAATATAGGCCAAATAAGCCTGACATCCCGAATCCAACATTCGACCTGCTTCTAAAGCTAAAACAACATTAGACAAAAACTTGGCATTTTCACCAACAACCACCACATCATAATCATATGACAACCTTAAGGATATTCGTTTGGTATCAAAATCCACCATAGCCCGATGTTCAGTCAGCCAATCCATACCCAGAATCACATCAAAACCATGGAATGGTAACAACATCAAGTCCACAGCAACCACATGTCCCTGAACCATCAGCGAACACCTACGATACAACCTCCTAACCACGACTGTCTCCCCAAGAGAACTAGTCACTCTAACACCCACATTAAGAATCTCAATAGATATATCAAGCAACTCAGCATGCTCACTCAAAATGTAAGAATGAGTAGAACCAGAATCAACCAACGAATACAACGACAAAGACTGTAGGGTAAAAGTACCTACAATCACATCGGTGTCATTGTGACCCTCACAGTGCGCATACACCCTAGCTGGTCCACCTCCCTCAGGCTGGATAGCAACGGTATGAGCCACAGTCCTCTGCCCACCATCTTGACGCTGAAATAGTCCGCGGCCACGACCACGACCCTGCTACGGAGCAACAACAGGTGTAGCACCCTGCCCACCTCGGGCCAACAACAGACAATCACATCTCTGATGGTCGCCTGACCCACAACTCCAACAAGCATTAGACACAACAGGTGCAGGTGCTTGACCCTCTCTGTCGAGATGCGAGCACTCATGCCTCAAATGATCTCGGGATCCACAAGCCTAACAAGTTCTAAATGGTGCTTTAACCCAGGCACCTTGCCCCTAGACTCTACGTCCCACAACACCTCCACCCTACCTCGACTCCAGGTGAAACCTCCTGTCACGGTGTCTCTTGGCCTGACCACCGCTATAACCCGCATCAGTAGCTCTCTTACCTAAGCTAGAACTTAGCAATCCAGAAGCCAAACCCAAATTCTAGTCCACATCCTTGGCCCATGAAACCAACACATCAAAATCAGTGTAATCAGCAGCAAGCATGTATGTCTTAACATCCTACACAAGCCCATAGCAGAAATGATCACATCGCGTACGCTCATCAGGAACCAACTTAAGTGCATACTGGCTCAACCTCATGAACTGCACCTCATATTCTGCAACAGGTATACTGCCCTACACAAGAGCCATGAACTCGTGCTTTCTATCATCCTGATATCAGACTCTCAAAAACTTCTTCCGAAAAGCTTCACAGAAGAACTCCTAGGTTACATCATCGTCGCCATACTGGATATTGTGGTAGTCTACCATGTATAGGCATCACCCTACAGTAGGGAAACAACACAGCCCACCTTACGAGCATCAGTGCACCCCATCTGGCCTAATATCCTCTCAATACTAGCCAACCAGCCCTCAGAAGCCTCAGGCGACAAACCACGGAACTCAACTCTGCCCAAACTATGAAGACGCTCAAACGGTAGCCCTTACCCAACCACCGATGGTGCTGGCACATGAACTCCTGCAACTACTGCTTGAAAAGCACCAGTCATGGCACAACATCTCCCTCAACACCCTGCCCAATGGCAGCAACAATCGCACTAGACCGCAACTCTCTCCTCGGTCCCATCGTGCTAAAATATATCTAAGGCAAGATAATCATTTCAAAACAAAAACAGATAGGCCAGCCTCAAGCAAGGATCCAAGACTTTCATTTCAAAAATCAAAACTTTCCAGACTATAATAATAAGGCAATTGGTACCCCCCAAAACTTCCCTCAACATAACATACAACAGGCAACATTCATATATCAATCACCGCGCATATCAACCAGCCTACATACAACAATCACTGTACAAATCAAACATGGAAACAACACAACAACCTCCCAAATGAACCAAACTTGTCTCTAATACCACCAAATGTAACCCCCTTGACCCGACCTAAACGCCCAACTGAACCAAGAAAGCTACATTAGGTTTGCCGTAGCAAACTGATGAGATACAACAAAACCCGATCTTTTTTATTTTCCTATCTAGATGCCAATTATTAACTCTACATGTTCATGCAGACATCAGGTGCAACCGCAACTCAACCGGGTATCAATTTGACATCCAATTGATCACATTTGCAGATTAGGACCAAATTGCAAATATAGGAAAATTTTAGGATTAAAACTCACTTTTAATTTACCAACCTTTAATTAGTCAAGTTCTGAACACCCATCTTAGATTTCAGCTCAAACCGATCATTCTATCACTTACAATTGTGTTGACAAGATTCAGGGACTAAATTGTAAAGATGACAAAACTGCCCAAAGTGATATTAATAGAAATAACGACAGTCTGCACCGATAAAGGTAAGCCCATATCGATACGGATTGAAACACCCCATTTTGGTACATCACCATATCGTATCGATACGCCTAACTAAAATACCTAACTTTTGAAATATTATTAACCGTACCGATACGGCTCTTCAAGTGTTAAGGTACACGAGTTTGAGTTGAAAAAGAGAATTCCAAAGGCTAAAACTCGTACCAAAACACCCATACCCATATCGGAACGCCAGGCCAAATTTGCCTAAGCATATCAAAACATACAAGGCCTGTACCGATCCCACAAGCTTGAAAATGCCTAGCCGTACCGATACGGTCCCCCGCGTATCGGTACGCCTGGACCTGTATTGTCATATTTGGCTAGTTTTTCATTCCGAAAGCATACTAAAACCACTCCAACATCCTCAAGACACAACATACCAAGCATATCACAAGTATTCAAGCTTCGCAAATTCAACATCACAATATGGCATCATGAATCAAAAGATGTTCTATAGGCATGCTCCCTATTATCCAACCAATCAACATTTTAAAAGATAAACCAGCACCAACACCAAACGTTTAAGGCCATTTACAACTTAAGGGCAACTAATGAAACATGCTCAAACAGGGAGTTCCACAAAACATCTCCCAAAACACAACAAGTACCCCATTGCCCTTATTCATTATAGTCTAGTCTCTAACATACTTTGGAAACAAGTCTTACCAAGATCCCCTTGCTTCTTGCTGCCTCTCGGGACTTTATTTCTCTGCATTGATGGACAAAGAGAGCGTAAGAACACAAATCTTAGTGAAGAATGCTCTGAGCAACACCATCAATGCATTTAAAACCATGTACTTTACATCATGCCCTTTTAAAAGATGCACTTTATATCTTTAAAACCAACATATTAAACCATATGCTACATGTATCATTATTCAACAGTAAGTCACATTGCTAACCCTCTACTTAAGCCTTCCCATGCATTACTACCAAATGCAAAGCTCAAGTAAAAACATGTATAAATCATATTATACGACATAAAACATTTCAATGATTAATTAACAATTCTATTGGCTTACAAGTGATCATTAAACAAGCCCAATAACAAAAGAGTTCATTGGATACAAGGATTCAACAAGTGATAACCCAACACTTGAAGACATCTTAACTGGAATAGCGATACAATCACAATCGTGGTACATTAACAACCGGGTACAAATACAACCCACGGGGACACCAACCCCTTTTATCAGTTAGATGCTTAACCCACTAATGGGAGTTTTCAGTACCGTATAACCCCTCAAACGTTAAGGTACTTGGATGGAGTTTTTGGTATGCCGTATAAACACATCAACATCCAAGATGACTTATTTACAGTCCACTCAATCCTATGGCCGGCCAACTATATCCGATAACAATTTTAAAACCACAGCACTTGCCAATATAACTAACCAAAAAACATTTACCTCACTGTTTTTAACAAGCATTAAACCATGCCATTTCCAAAGCAACAACCATGCTTTAAAACACAAGTACAAACCATACTTACAAGGATCACTTACCATGTGCATCCTTTAGCAGAACATGCTTAAAAACAGTATATCGAATACTTTAAAGCATGCTTAAACAGTAGGTACATGAACATTAAAACCAAGTGCATAAAATCATTCGAACAAGCACGACCGAGAGAGTAAAACCACTTTATACTTACTTCTGAGTCTAGGTAAGCGTTTCAAGCTCTACCTTAACTCCCAAAACTGTATTCCCAAAATATCAAAATGCTTTAAACCACATTTTCACTCACCCATACGCGAAACCTCGATTCGCCAACGCGAAATCAAGTATCCGAAGCCTCCAATGCTTCTCCAATCACTTCCGGATCAACCTCCCCTATTTTTACCACAAAACAACAGAGGATTAATGCATCATAATGCATTCTAAACACATCAACCACAATCCATCTCGGATTCCCAAAAAACCTTCACAACTAACCCTCCACAACAACCGAAAACATAACCAAAACACTTCGATACACAACCCAGCCAAAATCTATCAATCCAACATCATTTTCATCATCAAAACACATCTAAAAATTGATCCAAAACAACCTACCACCTCCAGCAACCTTATAACCACAGAAACACCACAAAACCTCAAAACTAACAACCTAAACAAATAGAGATTCTTAAGTTTCGGGATTCCATTGATAAAAATCACTTATCAACATTATTAAACATCCAAAATATAAATCAAAGCATCCTTAATTACTAGAAGTCAGATCGAATTCGTGAATTAACTCATTTTCCCTAAATAACTCAATTAAACAATAGAAAATCATCAAAATCAGATTAGAAACACAAAAACAAGGATCAAATGCTTGGAATTTCAGTAAAGAACCATACAATAGAGGAGATCTTGGACCTTACCCCTATTGTAAAGTTTCTCCCTCAATTGATTGGTGAAAATCTAAGAAAACACAAGGTTATTGTAAGATTTTGTGTAAACAATCTTTATAAAACAATTCGAAACAATAAACTCAAGTTAGAAACCACCTCACCTATGGAAATTTGATGAAAACATGGTTGCTTGGCTAAGGAGAGAATGGAGTGAAAAAGTTGAGAGAAAATGACGTGATTTTTGTTTTGGAAAGTAATAACTAACTTTTTAACAAAATTCTCTTTAATTACTAATTAAAACACATGTTAAAATAAGTCAAATTAACGGAGAAATCATCAGAAACCAATTGGTAAAATAGCTCTTTAAAGATTCTAAGTATTTGACCCTTTTCAATTTAGTCACTAGGAAATCGCAGTTTTTAAAACTTTCATTTTGGTCACTAACCAAAATGTCCATCTTCCAAAACTCGTATTACAAAATCAATATCACCATTATTAAATACATAATTAATAATGATTTTAGAGCATTTTTCCAACACCAAAAATATATGATCCCGAAACTGACTCTAATCTCTACTCTAGTCCACCAGACCTTCTAATAAACCACCAAACTGCTAAGCCCTAAAATTAGGGCGTTACAGTATCGATACGGTCGGTGGTTATGTTAGTTAAAAGTATATTTTAAGGTTATGTTTTCTTCCGTTTTAGTCCTTGAATGATATACTTGTAATTAAATGAGTTTTAGCGATCATTTTGACCTGAAATTTCACCAGTATGTATGTAATTGTTTTAATTGAAGATTGGTAATATTAATTATGAATTTGCCCCTTTGAAATAGTGGAATTTACATTTTGGTCTCTGGGTTTTATATATACAATTGGATGAGTTTGGATGATCGTATTAAGTTTGAATTTGGCATGTATGCTTGTAACCTGTCTAATGGAATATTGGTAAAGCAAATTATAAGTAAACCCTTATAGATTTGTAGAATTATGTTTTGGTCCCTATCTTGCAAATGTGATCAATTGGGTTAGTATGTAAATATTGGTAACCAATCCCTTAGGTGATAGTGTTATAATTGGGCTATTGCCTCTAAATTTACTGTAACCAATCCCTTAGGTGATAGTGTTATAATTGGGCTAGTATGTAAAAATTGTCCCCTCATGATATAAGGAATACCTTTTTTGGCTAATCTCATAGCCCTCCCTATCCATGAGTTTGATGTTATATTAGGGCTTCACTGGCTTAGAGAGCATCAAGCTTGGGTGGATTTTCAAAGAAGAAATTGTATCTTCAAGGCCTTGGCAAGGAGAGCGTGACCCTTATGGAATTTAAGAGCAATAGATCATCGTTATATGCCATTACACGTAGGGAAGAGCTTCAGTTGCAAGATATAGATACCTGATAAGTGTTCAAAAGTACTATTTTTATTACCCTTTTTACTCATATTATTGTTAGACTTAAGCTCATAATAGTTGCATAATTAGTCATTCATGCATTAATTCATGTTTCTTTCCACCGTTGAGCTTGATTACATAACTTGGTGATTTTTGTGGAAAAAGATGCTGCTTTGGTGTGTTTTTGTGTGTGTATGTGCAGGATCACTTGCCAAAGCAATGCCGAGCTAGTTGTCAGGGCAATGCATGAAGGATATGCCGAGCTAGTTGCCAGGGCAATGCATGAAGGAGACGCCGAGCCAGTTGCCATGGCATTTGTCGACAAAGACAAAATGCAATAGGGATGCCGAAATTAATGACTTTACAAGCCCAAGATGACATGGAGCAAGGCCCAAGCCCAAAGGAATTTGATTGCCATGCAGAGATTAAAGAAGAATTAAATTCCAAGAAGATAGGAGAAGTTCTAATAGGAATAAAATTATAATAAAGAATTATATTCTTTAAAGATAATTTAATTCCAACTCAAACTCCTCCTCAAAGAAGGACTTTGGCCTAGCCCTATAAATAGCAAGGAGATTTCGACAATCAAGAGAGAGAGCAAGGGGGAAATTTAGACAAGAGAGCATTAGGGAATTTAGACTTCTTCTTCTTCTTTGCTTCTATTAGATTCATGGTTTGGGGATTATTCTTTGTATATCTTTTGAACCCAACCATGAACTAACTTGATCGGCTATGGTTATTATGTTTTGTGGTTGTGAGAAACTATTGGTTTTGTTTAGGTAATAAGAGTTTGTACTTTTCTATTTCAAGGTTTATTCATTCTTGATTCTTATTATTGTTTGCAGTGAATTGGGAGAGGATCTCGTGATTTCATCCATTTATCTAATATCGGGAGAGTTAGATTCAAGAAACGAATGAATATGATCTTTATTCAATCCAATGATGGTGAAGATTAATCCGGCTTAGGAATAAGTTAAGGATTTCAACGGCTAAGAGGAGTGCAAGATTGGTTGTTGTTCACCCTTGATTCACGCAGGATGTATTATCAAGGCATGCACAAGTAGCTAGAGTTTCGACTTAGGGATAAGAAGAAACCATTGAAGAACGCCCCGCCGAACCTTGAAGTTGCTGCCCGATCGCCCAAGTAGTTGCCCAACTAGTCGCCCAGCAACCATCAATTAGTTGCCAAGGCAACCCGTTGTGCAAATCGCCACGGCAAACCGAGTTGCCCGTGCACTCTTTACCAAGACAATCCAATCGGCTATCACACCTCAACTCACGATAACCTAGCCTATCTCTCTCAATCGATCTCATCTTTTCTTTTTACTTTATTGCTTTCTAGTTTAGTTATTAGTTAAACTCCTTTAATCCTTTAATTGTGTTTTTACTTTTCACAAAGGCAAGAACTTAAGCAAAGTGGCCCAAACCAATCCTGTGGAGACGATACTCGATACTCATATCACTTTATTACTTGCGACGTGTATACTTGCACAATTGCGTAGCACTTATCACACGCAACAAGTTTTTGGGCGCCGTTGCGGGGATTGGCAATTGGTGTTAGTTGTTTTTGTTATTGCATTTTTTCTATTAGTTTTACTAACTTTTCTTTTTGTTTGTTTTATCAAAAAAAAATTAGGTGCGCTACAAGTTAAGGGACGCCAACATGTCGGGAAATAAAAGCCAATCTATTCGAGAGATGATGTTGGAAGATATGAATCAATCCAATCAAGAGTTCCTTGCACCCTTTGATGATTACCTATACCAACCGAGAAAAGCCCAAAGAACTTATACCATGGAAAAATCTTGTGCTATGTGTGGAGAACATCATGTGTTTGAAAATTGCCCTCACATTTTCGGTGCATATAACTACATGGAGGACCATAGAGGGAACCAGCAGCAAAATTCTTCATGGTATGATCAAAAAGCTCAAAATTTTTTTTACCATAACAATTTTGCCGCAGAAAGAATGATATGCCATGGCAATGTAGTCCTTTTCAAGAGCATTCCAATTCCTTGGAGGAAACGTTACTAGCTTCATTGGCTAGACTTGACGGATCAATTGAAGAGATTCGAGAGCTATCAAAATCTATGGATACGAGGATAACTCAATGGGATGCAACCTTAGGGGATTCAAGATCAATTGGGGAGATCCACATATGTCATGGATAACATGCACCAACAATTCATTCCTAGGGATACCAAGTCCCAAGGCAAGAGGACAAGGAGCAATGCAAAGAAATCTCTCTGATGTGTGAGGAACAACTAGAACCTCAAAGTCAAGAGGATGCCAATGAGAGAGACTGCCCAACACATGATGAGCATGAACAACAAATTGCCTCGGCAATGATTGAGGAGCCTGAACAGAGCAATGCCGCGACAACACTCAGTGAAGCTGAGAACAATAATACTACAGCAAATTCTGAGGAACTTGATGCCCAGAAGGTTACAACGTTGATGTTGAAGCAGGAATCTATAGATTGCTCTCATCTACAATTGCCACGGCAATTACTCGACCAAATGCAAGATCAACGAGATGATAATACTTTGCCAATGGAATATGAGCAGGTAATAGTTGAACCTTTTGAATTCTTTAAAAACTCACCTCGTCCATTGCAGGTATGTCTTGAGGAACCGAGGTTGGTAGATTTGAAGCCATCGAAATCTCTACTGATGGAGATGTTTGAGAGGCCAAAAGAAAAAGGTGTTTGGATTCATAAAGCTCTTCAGAAAATTGATTCTTCCCTTGACTTAGAGCAAAATTTGACAACTGATTGCCACGGCAATTGGCTTGAGCAAAGAAATTGCCACGACAACAAAGGCTACATCCAACCATGATAGAAGTCGACAAGAATGAGGTAATTGAATGGTTGAGAATGGATATAATTTTTCCTATTAATATATTTGTGCCTTCAGGAATAGTAGCAAGGTGGAGAGTATACATGGACTACAAGCGAACAAAGAAGAAAGACACCTCCACCATGGTAACACAAAAGGGAGTAGTGGCAAGCACATTTGCCAAACTCTTTTTGGGCAATATTATCACCCGATGGAGGGTGCGGATGGACTATAAGAAGTATCGAAAACGGCAACCTTCAACACCGCAACAACTCCTGATACGCACGCCTCTGCAACCATGGACGCGCACGCCTCGGCAACCCCGACGCCTCGGCAACCATGGATGTGCATGCCTCAAAGAACCCTCGACGCCACGGCAACTACCGATACATTTATTTTTATTTTTATTTTTTTGAACTATTTTGTTCTATTATTTTTGTTATTTTTTCTCTTTATTTTTTAGGATATATTTTATTTTTCTTCATTATCTTTAGTTTCCGTGTTTTCTTTATTTTCTTTTCCACAACAAGACTCACAACCACCATGATAAGGAAATTTATCACGACTACTCGCCACAAAGAACCACAACGGAAATCTGCGATGCCCAGGCAACAACAATGGCTTCGGCAACTACTGATGCACATGCAAGTAAACCTGCATCGGCAAACATGGACCAAATCAAGGCAATGCTATTCACGCGGTACCAGCCACAAGCATTCAACCACTGACCGGAAATTGAATCAAGCAAACAACGCACGAAGGAAACTCATCACTCGAGGTGACGACCTCTCTGACTAACTCATTTCATTTAGTTTCTTTTAAATTTTGTTTCACTTTTACATGCATTGAGGACAATGCTTCTCTCGAGTTTGGGGGGGTGTTGGTTTCTAGTTAGTTTCATGTTTAGTTGCATTCATCTTTAGCAATCACATATAGGTTGCATATGTTACTTGCCATGCCTTTAATTTGATTTAATTGCTTAAGACTTGTTGAATATCCAATGATGAATTTTTGCCACTGTACTTAATTGAAATAACCTTTAATTTTAGGATTGCATGAAAAGAACTTAGAGTTTTACTATGATGCTGAATTTTTTTTTACACGTTGTGGGTTGTTGATTCAAAGAAACTTAGTGAACTTAGGTTGCTTAAAATTTGGGTAAATTTAAAATTGAAAATTAAAAGTTAATTTCTTGCTAGAGGTGCCCAAAACTGGCTCTAGTAGTAAATACACTTTCTTGCTAGAGGTGCCCGAAACTGGCTCTAGTAGTTAATGTACATTAAAGAATCGCTAGAGGTGCCCGAAATTGGCTCTAGTCGACTAAAATAAAATGAGAAATTGCTTACTTTACTAGAGGTGCCCAAATTGGCTCTAGTGAAAATTAAAATAAATGCCCCAAAGATTAAATTGATAAAAGCCTACTATTCACATAGAATCTTGAAAATCAACTTGTACACAACTACGCACACACATTGTCACAAGCATTATAGTTTTGTTCCGGGAAATTTTTGTGCAATCCGAAAAATTTAAAAGGTGATCATACTTTGTGTCACGGTTCCGAGGTTTGAATTCAAGTTTAAAGCATGTCTTTGATGATTAAAGTCTTGGCAGGTAATTGTTAGTTTGCATTGCTTGAGGACAAGCAATAGTTCGAGTTTGGGGGCGTGATAAGTGTTCAAAAGTACTATTTTTATTACCCTTTTTACTCATATTATTGTTAGACTTAAGCTCATAATAGTTGCATAATTAGTCATTCATGCATTAATTCATGTTTCTTTCCACCGTTGAGCTTGATTACATAACTTGGTGATTTTTGTGGAAAAAGATGCTGCTTTGGTGTGTTTTTGTGTGTGTATGTGCAGGATCACTTGCCAAAGCAATGCCGAGCTAGTTGTCAGGGCAATGCATGAAGGATATGCCGAGCTAGTTGCCAGGGCAATGCATGAAGGAGACGCCGAGCCAGTTGCCATGGCATTTGTCGACAAAGACAAAATGCAATAGGGATGCCAAATTAATGACTTTACAAGCCCAAGATGACATGGAGCAAGGCCCAAGCCCAAAGGAATTTGATTGCCATGCAGAGATTAAAGAAGAATTAAATTCCAAGAAGATAGGAGAAGTTCTAATAGGAATAAAATTATAATAAAGAATTATATTCTTTAAAGATAATTTAATTCCAACTCAAACTCCTCCTCAAAGAAGGACTTTGGCCTAGCCCTATAAATAGCAAGGAGATTTCGACAATCAAGAGAGAGAGCAAGGGGGAAATTTCGACAAGAGAGCATTAGGGGAATTTCGACTTCTTCTTCTTCTTTGCTTCTATTAGATTCATGGTTTGGGGATTATTCTTTGTATATCTTTTGAACCCAACCATGAACTAACTTGATCGGCTATGGTTATTATGTTTTGTGGTTGTGAGAAACTATTGGTTTTGTTTAGGTAATAAGAGTTTGTACTTTTCTATTTCAAGGTTTATTCATTCTTGATTCTTATTATTGTTTGCGAGTGAATTGGGAGAGGATCTCGTGATTTCATCCATTTATCTAATATCGGGAGAGTTAGATTCAAGAAACGAATGAATATGATCTTTATTCAATCCAATGATGGTGAAGATTAATCCGGCAGGAATAAGTTAAGGATTTCAACGGCTAAGAGGAGTGCAAGATTGGTTGTTGTTCACCCTTGATTCACGCAGGGATGTATTATCAAGGCATGCACAAGTAGCTAGAGTTTCGACTTAGGGATAAGAAGAAACCATTGAAGAACGCTCCGCCGAACCTTGAAGTTGCTGCCCAGTCGCCCAAGTAGTTGCCCAACTAGTCGCCCGAGCAACCATCAATTAGTTGCCAAGGCAACCCGTTGTTGTGCAAGTCGCCACGGCAACCGAGTTGCCCGTGCACTCTTTTACCAAGACAATCCAATCGGCTATCACACCTCAACTCACGATAACCTAGCCTATCTCTCTCAATCGATCTCATCTTTTCTTTTACTTTATTGCTTTCTAGTTTAGTTATTAGTTAAACTCCTTTAATCCTTTAATTGTGTTTTTACTTTTCACAAATCACAATAACTTAAGCAAAGTGGCCCAAACCAATCCCTGTGGAGACGATACTCGATACTCATATCACTTTATTACTTGCGACGTGTATACTTGCACAATTGCGTAGCACTTATCACACGCAACAATACCATGCGATAATTCCCTGATGTATTTCCCGACAAACTGCCAGGGTTACCACCCACCCACAAAGTTGAACTTGGGATTGAAGTGTAACCTGGAACCACCCCATTTTTCCACTGCACCTTATCAAATGGCACCGGTTGAACTCACCAAGCTTAAGGTATAGATTGAAGACCTAATGAAGAAAGGTTTCATTCGATCGAGTTTCTTACCCTGGGGAGCTTCGATTCTCTTTGTTAAGAATAAGGACAAATCTATGCGCCTTTGCATTGATTACCGACAGTTAAACAAGCTCACCATCAAGAATAAGTATCTTTTACCAAGGATTGATGATTTGTTTGATCAACTTAAGGATGCAATCGTCTTTTTTAAGATTGACCTAGGGTATGGGTACTATCAAATGAAAGTTAAAGAATGTGATGTGCCTAAGACAGGCTTTCGCACAAGATATGACCACTATGAATTTTTGGTTATACCCTTTAGGTTAACCAATGCACCTTAGACCCTACCTTGATAAGTTTATAGTGGTGTTCATAGATGATATATTGATTACTCCAAGAATCAAGCTGAGCATTGCGACCACCTTCGTGTTGTGCTCCAAACCCTCCGGGAGAAGCATTTGTATGCCAAGTTCTGTACATGTGAGTTCTGGCTCACTGAAGTTTCATTTCTGGGGCATGTAGTTTCCACTGAGGTTATTCAAGTGGACCCGAAGAAGATTCAAGCTATAGTTGATTGGAGGCCACCGAAGAATATAGGTGAAGTTCGTAGTTTCCTTGGTCTTGCAGGCTATTATAGGAGATTCATTATAGGATTCTCTATAATAGCAGCACTGTTAACCAAACTTCTACAGAATGATGTTCCTTTTGAATGATCTGAGAAGCAACAATGTAGTTTTGATCAGCTTAAGCAAGTATTGACTCATGCACCTGTTTTGACCCAACCTGAGTCTGGTAAAGACTACACCGTATATAGTGATGCATCGCATCAGGGTTAGGATGTGTATTGATGCAAGAGGAAGAGGTTGTTGCTTATGCATCGAGACAACTTAAGCCACATAAAATAAATTATCCCACCCATGACCTTGAATTCCCCGCAATTGTCTTTGCCTTAAAGATCTGGAGGCATTATCTATACTGAGAAAAATGCTACCTATAAACCGATCACAAAAGCCTCAAATACATGTTGACTCAGAAGGAGCTTAACCTTCGTCAAAGAAGATGGATGGAACATCTCAAAGATTATGATCCTGTAATTAATTATCACTCGGGCAAGGCAAACATTGTAGCTGATGCAGCCAATCGCAAACCTTCGCCTGGTAAGTATCAATATTGAATATTGAACCTCAAGCATTGACTATTGTATTGAGAATTAAAGTATTGTTATTGCATTGTAGCTCCTCATGCTATCAATGCTCATTTCAAGATACAGAAACACCGAGCTTTGGTAGCTGAACTGCAGGTTTAGTCTACCATTGTGTTGATAATCAAGTCATTGTAAGATCAAGACCCTGAATTAGAAGCCATCATTTCCAAACTTCAGAGTAATCTTGATCCTAACTTCAAAGTTAACTCTAAAGGACTCTTGTGTTTCTATGATAGAATCTGTATACCGACTGATGAATCCCTTCATGATGACATTCTTAAGGAAGATCATTGTAGCCCTTTCTCGGTTCATCCATTATCGATAAAGATGTATAAGGACCTTTGGGAATTGTATTGGTGCCTGGTATGAAGAAAGCTATTACAGAATTTGTATCCAAGTGCTTAATGTGCCAACAAGTCAAGGCTGAACACAGTGTCCATACGGGATTATTACAACACAATGAACTTCCCTAATGCAAGTGGGAAAGAACAACCATGGACTTTGTCAGTGGACTACTGTTGACTCCAGCTAAGCATGATGCCATTTGGGTCATCGTTGATTGTTTTACCAAGTCAGCTCACTTCTTACCTGTTAGGATAGACTATGGTCTTCCCAAGTTAGCTGACTTATACATCAAGGAAGTGGTTAGACTCCACGGAGTACCCAAGTCAACAATCTTCGATCGAGATCCCATTTTGCTTCGCGATTCTAGAAAGCATTGCAAAGAGCTCTGGGCACCTAAGTCAATCTTAGTACAACCTTTCACCTGCAATCTGATGGCCAATCAGAAAGGGTAATTCAGATATTGGAAGACATGTTTCGTGCATGTGTTATTGACTTTGAAGGAACTTAGGAGAGTTCCCGACCTCTCATCGAGCTTACTTATAATAATAGTCACCAATCATCTATCAGAATGGCAACATATGAAGCATTGTATTGTAGGAAATGTAGAACACCGTTATGCTGGTCTAAATTCGATGAAGGCAAGATGTTGGGCCCTAACTTACTTCGAGAAACTGAAGAACGGTTACCATCATTCATGACCGTCTAAAGGCCGCCTTTGACCGACATGAGGCCTATGCTGATCTCAAGAGAAGGGATATACTGTAATACCTCAATATTTAGTTAGTGACCAAAACGTAAAGAATTAAACGTTGGTGCTTTAGTTTAGTGACTAAAGTGTAATTTTTTAAAATTTGGTGACTAAAGTGAAAACCTAAGAAAAGATTAGGGACCAACATGGAAAATTTCCTGTATATTATTTTATACTCTAAAAATGAAGTATAATAATTTTGGTGGGAATCAAATTTTTGGTACGGGATTTGTGTGAAAAGCTATAAAATGGTAAGTTTCGGTATTTAATTCGAAAGATCAATTGAATTCAGAATATTATGAAAATTTTATGGAAGTTTTAGGAAGACCTGAGGAATATGACACTGTGGTTCTGAACGTTTTTGATTGATTTCGATTCGATTGAATAATGCCATTTGGCATGGAATTAAAGAATGAAAAGTGTAGAATTTCTCTCAAATTTTCTCCTTTCTGCCATGAGTTCTCCAGGCAAGGTAAGGAAAATTTCATTTCAAATTTTTAGGCTTGATTTGGTTGATTTCAGAAGTAAGACATGAAATAAAGATTTGTTCTCCATGGAATCTCTTTCATTTAGTATAAGTTTTTCATGGTTTCCATGCTTCTAAGTTGATATTGATGTTTAGGATTGATAAAGGACAAGTTCCAATTTCATGTTTTGAGGTTTATTCAAGTTGGAAATGAGGTTGCGGTGCTGTTGTTATACTTGAAGTGATGAAAATTCCATTGAATATGGTTTATGGATTATTCGGTTAACTAAAGAAATTATGGGGAAATATGGTAAAAATTATTTTAGTGATATATTGTAAAGGTAATGGTATTGTTTTATTGCCCAAGATTACCATGAGAGTTACAGTATAGTGGCATGTCATAAGAGACTAGCAGTTTGGGACTGCATTGTAGCTACACTTTCCATATGGTGGCTAGCATTCTGGGAATGCATTGATCTTCGGATCTAGTAGTCTGGGACTACCGTCACTTCAATGACTAGTGGTCTAGGAGCACAACGAGCTCGTACTAATGTAATGTTTTCTTTTCTCCTTAGGGGAAATGGCTAGTAGTCTTGGAGTACATGATCTCGTATACTTAGTTTCTCTCTACACGTATTTCTTAGGCTAATGATTTAAAAGAACTTTATTCAATCTTACTATAATGAAATATCTATTTGAAATGGGTTAGAATAAGAATTGTCTATAGTATGTTTTTTTAAGTTAATTACTTATTAATTTTATGATAACTTTATAATGCTTACTAAGTTAGCACTTAGTGTGTGTTTGTCCTGTGCACACGTAGGCCGATCGTCTTAGTTCGTAAGCAGTAGTGTTTGCATCACCTTGAGAACGAAGATATACTACAAGTTATCTTAGTAATGTTTTTACATCCTATATGATGTTTTTGATTAGTGGCATGTATAAAGATAAACCTACTAGCTTTGTATAACTCAAACTTTAATTACCTTATGGTTTGTAATGTTCATAACTAAAGTATGATTTAGCATATTTAATATGTATGTTGGAATGGTTTATGAGTAGTTAATGAGCTTACAATTCGAATAGATAAAACAGTCTTTAATAATCTACATTAGGCAGTAAGTTTGAAAATTGTCATAAATTCTATAAATCAAATTAGAAGGTAAATCTTATATGTGTGAAACAAAAATTGAGTCTAGATTTTTTGAAACAAACAGTAACTGATTTCAAGGTCTTTACTAAAAGATATGAACTTTTATTCGATGGAAGGTCAGGAAAACTGGGCAGTAGATTTCTTGAAATATTACATTGTGTCGTGAGTTTATGATTTTTTGTGAACTTTTGTATAATGTATTTAAGTTGTTAATTTATATGGTTAAAAAGCTTAGTGAATCTAGTTTAATTAAAAATTTACGGAATAAATTTTTGATCTCTATAGAAATTTATAAAAATTTTGTTCAAGAGCAGTGTAGGCAGCCAGTTTAAGTTTTGATAATGGAAAATTGTTTAAACTTTGTTTTGTAACATCACCGACTCGTGTTTAGTAACAAATACAGGAAGACGGTGTTACATTGATTGGTATCAGAGCTGCAGGTTTAGTCGGTTCTAGAGCTAAACTGAGTCATTTATGAGTCAGTAAATGTATGCATGCCATAGGATGTCATATGTTACTAATGGTAACATTTATATGTTTGATGTGCCTACTTACAAATGTGAAATGTTATTGTGAGTACATATGTCTGAGGGTGAAGGTTCGCATCAGGCGACTTATATAGAGGGTCAAAATGACCCTAAGGTTGTTCAGGAAGCTAGTTTTTTCCAACCTTTAGTACAGTCTGGGGTAATGTACCGGTTTAGCCTAGAATATCGATACAGGACCAGGGAAACTTCTTACAAGCTCTAGAGATGATTGTTAATCGACCTCTATGAAATCTCATTTCTAAGGAGTTAAAGGAGTTAAAGGCACTGAATTTCACTGAAGGAGATCCTATTGTCACAGACTATTAGTTAAATGATTTAAAGATTAAGCTCGAGGGACTACACTGTGATGATGAAAGGAAGTTGGAGGGAGCTGTGTCTTTGTTGAAAGGGCAAGATCGTATTTGGTGGTCAAATATTACTACTTGCCCTTGTGAAGAGATTAATTGGGATTTCTTCATCTGCGAGTTTCGTAACAAGTATATCGGTGATATATTTATCCGAGAAATGAGAAATGAATTTTTAAATCTCAAGCAAGGCGACAGAATGATGTACGAATATGAATGTGAATTCAACAAATTGAGCCATTTTTCCTTAGAGTTGATTCTTACTGAAAAGAATCGCAACATCTGTTTCATTGAAGGTTTGAATACTGAATACAAGGATATTAATTGCTATGAATATCACCGAATTTTAAGAGGCAGCTAATCGAGCTAAAGGAATGGAAAGAGTTCGGGCAGAAAAGTTAGCGACTTAGAATGTCCAGTATAAGAAAAAGAACTACGGAGGATCATTTTGTTCACAATCTGCTAAATGAGGTAAGAGATCTTATCAGGATAATCGGGGAGGATCCACTACACCCTTTAGACAAAAATATGGGTCTGGAAAGTTTAGAGATTCACAGGCTTCAGTTGCAAGAAAAGGGGAATCAAGGAAATTCCAAAGGCCAGCTATATCAGGGTAATCCAAGATCTACTAAGACCACTCATTCTGGAACATCTGAAGTTGCTTCCACCAAAGAGTTAAAGACTCTAGCAAAGGTTTATCATATTCAAACCGAGGATGATAAGAATGCACCTGATATTGTCACGGGTACCTTCTAGCTTTTTAATAAACATGTATTTGTATTAATAGATCGGAGATCTACTCATTCATATGTTAGTTCTAAGTTAGTCTAAGACAGAGGGATTACCTTAGAACCTACATCTAGCGATATATTTGCGATCAACCCTATTGGTCATAGTGTTCTGGTGAATCAAATTTGCAAGCAGTGCCCGATAATGATACAGGGAATTGAATTCCCATTCGATTTGATGGAATTACCTTTTCATGATTTTGAGATTATCTTGGGCATGGATTGGTTGCATGCTTACCATGCTATAGTGGATTGTCGTTTATAATGACTAGTGTTGAGAAGTAAGGAAGGTGCAGAAATAGTAGTGGTTGGCGAAGGATCAAATGGTTTGAGTAATGTGATCTTGGCAACGAAGGCAAAGAGATTATTGTATCAGGGATGTCAGGCTTACCTAGCTCATGTTGTGGATACTCAATCACCTAAATAGATATTAATAGTATTCCGACAGTTCAAGATTTCCCTAATGTATTTCTAAAAGAATTGCGAGGGTTGCCTCCGGATCGAGAGGTGCGATACGGAATAGAAGTTCTACCTAGTACTGAACTGATATCTATGGCACCATATCGAATGCCTCCGATAGAACTGAGGGAGTTAAAGGCCCAATTGCAAGAATTATTGACCGGGTTTCATACGACCTAGTGTATCACCTTGGGGAGCATCGATTCTTTTTGTTAATAATAAAAATGGATCGATGCGACTATGCATTGATTACCGTTAGTTGAATAAATTGACAATTAAAAACAAATATCCCTTTCCGATAATTGATGATTTGTTTGATCAATTGAAAGGAGCATTTTTGTTTTCTAAGATCGATCTTAGGTTGGGCTATTATCAGCTAAAGGTTAAAGAAGAGGATATTCTGAAAACGACATTTCAAACATGGTATGGACACTATGAGTTTATAGTGATTCCTTTCGGACTCACTAATGCTCCTACAACATTTATGGACCTGATAAATAGAGTGTTCCAGCCGTATTTGGATCGGTTTGTTGTTGTGTTTATTGATGACATGCTAGTTTATTCAAAGATTAAGGATGAACATAATGCTCATCTGCGTGTGGTATTGCAGATATTGAGAGAAAAGAAACTGTATGCTAAATTCTCTGAATGTGAATTCTGGCTATTAGAAGTGGCTTTCCTGGGTGATATTGTTTCTGCTAAAGGAATCTAAGTTGATCCTAAAAAGTTTCAGGCCACCGTTGAATAGAAACCTCCCAAGAATATTATTGAGGTTCGTAGATTCTTGGGATTGGTAGGATATTATCGTCGTTTTGTAAAGGGTTTCTCGATGATTGTTGCACTGTAACCCCCTCGACCCGGCCTAGTTGTAAGACTGATATGAGAAAGCTACATTAGGTTTAGCAAAGCAAATAAAAAAGGTTTAACCCAAAACTCATCCATTTATTTATTTTAACTTGTCTAGATGCATTAACGCTTTCCTACATGTTCATACTGCTTATTGGTGGGCACTCGTCTCAATCAGGCATCGTAACGATATCTGATTGGCCATATTACTGATTAGGGACCAAAATGCAATTTTGACTAAAAATAAGAACTTTACCAATTTTTATGTTACCAACCCTTAATTAAACATATTTCATGCTTACATGCAAAAAATTAGCCCAATACGATCATCCAAACCCATTCAATTTCTTCCACAGCATTCAGGGATTAAAACGAAAGAAAAAAGAACTTTACTAAAGTCGTTAACTAACAGAACTGCCATGGGTATCGGTACGCCTATCTGAGTATCGATACGCCCTCTCCAATTCGAATTCCAAAATTTATGTAGCCTACTCCCATACTGGTACAACCCAGCGTACCGATATGCCTTACCAAAATAAAGGCCCGTACTGATCCTCAAACCCGTGTACCAATCCCCCAAGCTAAATTCAGCCTTCCTGTATCGATACGCGAACCCGTGTATCGGTACACTGCTCTAATGGTACACTCCCGTATCGCAACACCTAGTATGCGTACCAGTACCACAAGCCCGAAATGGCTTCCCATACCGATACGTGAACACGTGTACTGATACGCTTGGACCTGAATGGTCACAATTGGCTGAGTTAACATGCTCACCTTTATGCTTTACCACTTCACTATGGCATTAACTTCCATACAACAATATCTAAATGCAAAAGCAACCTAAACAACATAAACTCGGCAACCAATTGGCTTTCACTCATCCAATGATAATCTAAAGGCATGCTTCCTAAAAACACTTCGCCTTACGACCCAAAATGCACAATTAAGCCATTCTAAGCATAAGCAACATACCAAAACACTCAACATAGCATACTGAGCTTGGTCCAATTAGCACAACATGACAGACCACAAGGAAACTCTAGATGTATACCTAAGACACCATTCATCCACAACAACAACATGTATTAACATCAAGCTTGGCAACATCAACCTTCCTCAAAAACCAGCATAGAAAACATACTCAAAATCTATAAGAAAACAGGATTACAACCCCCAAAAACCTTGGCGAACACATTCCCTTATTAACTGGAAATATAAATCGAGATCATACTCAAAGTAGTTTATCTCTTGGATCCTTGTAAACCTTGCCTTTGCTGCCCCGAACTTTAATGCTCTGCATCATTCGAAAAAGAGAGTGTAAGCACATACGCTTAGTGAGGATGCTTATAAACAATGATGCATAAAACCATTTAAAAACCACATGCTTGCTTTTCTGAAAGCATGCTTACAACCTAAGCATTTTTCCATGACTCCAACCGAATCAAAACAAAATAACCTTTATAATGTCATAAACAATCCATGCTTGAATTCCGAAGCATTTTTACGAAACCATGCATATATTCCCAAAGCATTATAAACAAGGTTCAACACATGAACTTTCACATATATTGGCATTTATAGTGACCTGAATAGACTACCTTTATCCTATACACATATCGGATACACGGATCTCTCATACCATACCTAGTTAAACCGCATGATATCCCAAACCTTGCCTAGTTAAACCGCAAGATTTGACACCCTCGCCTAGTTAACCCGCGAGATTTCACCCTTGCCTAGTTAAACATCAAGAGTACCAATCTTACCTAGTTAAACTGCAAGATCACCATCGATTTGGGTTGCCTAGTTAAACCACATGCCCCAAATGATGTCCCAACAGTCCGAGTTACCTAGTTAAACTGATATACCTAAAGGACCCATGAGCATTATCGATTTTGTTCATATTTTATATTGCACTTTTAATCATATGGCATGCCAACTATATTCGATTATTTCCTCACCTTGTCATATAGCCAATATATCATTTACAAAACCATTTACTTATTGTTTTACAATGAATTTTATAAAATACCACATATGCACATCTCATTGCCAATGCAATAACACCATTCCCACCCGGAATGAAAACCAATGCTCACTAGAATTTAAAATACTTTAAAACCCCTGCATTTGTACTCAAAGCCATGCATTACTAGTAAGTAAATCATACAATGTTCATCACCAAAACCTGCAACAACATGCTCATATCTAAACCGATATTCAAGAGCAAAATAAGGGAAACTTACTTCTGAGATTAGGTAAGTGTCTCACGCTTACCCTAAACTCCCAGCAACCTTTACAAACCTTTGTAAAGCAATTAAAACCAGTTTCCACTGACTGATACGCTTTGCCTTCCTTGCCAACGCGAACCAAGCTCCTGGCAAGCAACCAAACAACGTCAAGATTCGTCGCCTTAATTATCCCATGTTTTAAATACATACATCCAGAGGATAAATGCATTCAAACCATTACCTAACAACAATCTCCCACAACTCCCAAGCTGCCCACTCAAAAACCATCTGAAACATTCCGAAAACACCATCAAACATTTCAAAAACATAACGCAGCCATAAAACAACAATTCAAGCCTTCAATCAACATATAACAACATTCAAAAACCCTTTCCTAATATCCTTTTACCTCCAGCAAAGATTAAACTCAAATATCACCACAATAACTCAAAACTAGCAACCTAACTAATTAGAGATTCAAGAGTTTCGGGATTCTATTGATAAAAACAACTTATCAACATCAAAATACATCCAAAACATATATTAAATCTATCTCAATTACTGGATTTTGATAAAACTCTGAGTGATTGGACGAAAAGAAGTTGAGAGAAAAAGTTTAGGAAAAAGTTACATGAAATTCTTTTAAAAGCTAATAAATAACTTTAGATATTTAATCCATTTAAACAACCTTTTAAAACGGATGATTAAAATTATTTAATTGAAGGGAGAAACCATCAGAAAACACTTGGTAGATTAGCTCCTTAAGGATTCTAAGGATTTGACCCTTTTGATTTTAGTCACTTAAAACAGTTTTCAAAAATCGCAGTTTTGTCACTAACACAAAATGTCATATTTTCGATTTCCATTTCCCAAAATTGATTCCACCAAAAATCAATATATATTAAAAGATGTTTTTTAACTATTTTTCCATATTTTTATCTTACCGAAAAATATACAGTCCTGAATCCGACTTGAATCTCTAACTCGGCCCACTAGACCGTCTAGTAAACCTCAAAACCGCTAAGCCCAAAACCAGGGTGTTATAACTCTCCCTTACTTATGACTTAATGCATCCGCCACTACATTGGATTTACCAGGATGATACTCAATGGTCAAGTCGTAATCCTTAAGCAACTACAACCATCTACGTTGCCTAAGATTCAAATCTTTCTGGGACATCAAATACTTCAAGCTCTTATGATTCGTGAAGATTACGTACTTCTCACCATAGAGGTAATTTCGCAAAATTTTTAGAGCAAAAACCACAACTGCAAGCTCCAAATCATGAGTTGGATAATTGCGCTCATGAACTTTCAACATCCTCGATGCAAAGGCCACAACCTTTCCATCCTGTATCAGCACACAACCTAAGCCAACATACGACTCATCACTATAAACCACAAACTCCCTCCCAGATTCAGGCCGAATCAACATAGGAGCATGTGTTAGAACTTCCTTCAACTTCTCAAAACTGTGCTGCTGCTTCTCCGTCCACACATACAGAACATTATTCTATAACAACTTGGTCAACGATGCTGCAATACTCAAAAAACCCTCAACAAAACGGCAATAATAACCAGCCAACCCAAGAAAGCTACACACCTCCAATACATACTTAGGTAGCTTCCAATTGAGAATAACCTCAATCTTCTGTAGATCAATGCGGATACCCTCCGCGAAAACAACATGACTTAGGAACGTCACTTCTTTAAGCCAAAACTCGCACATGCTCAACTTAGCATATAACTGATTATCATTCAACACTTGCAACACAATCCGCAAATGTCGAACATGCTCTTCCTTGGTACGAGAGTACACGAGAATATCATCTATGAATACCACTACAAACTAATCAAGGCACTCATGGAACACTCTATTCATCATATCCATAAATGCGGTCGGGGCATTTGTCAAACCGAAAGGCATGACCAGAAACTCATAATGCCCATACCTCGTACAGAACACGGTCTTATGCACATCCACATCCTTAACCTTCAACTGGTAATACCCCGATCTTAAATTTATCTTGGAAAACACCACTGCTCTACAAATCTGATCGAACAAGTCATCAATCCGCGACAACGGATACTTGTTCTTTATCGTCAACTTATTCATCTAACGATAATCAATGCACATACGCATCATACCATCTTTTTTTCGCAAAGAGAACAGGCGCTCCCCACAGAGAAACACTTGGTCGAATGAACCCATGGTCCAAAACTCCTGAAGCTGCGACTTCAACTCCTTCAATTATTTCGATGCCATCCTATAAGAAGTAATGAATACTGGTGTTGTACCCTCATAAGTCTCAATGCAAAAATCCACCTCCCTATCCGAAGGTAAACCCGACAACTCCTCAGGAAAAACCTCAAGAAAGTCACACATGGTCTGAATATCCTGCACACGAACACCCCTAGCTTATGAATTCATAACAATAGTCAAATAAGCTTGGCAGCCATCAAACATCATCTTCTCCACTCTAACAGCTGAAACCACATTGGAAAAAAACTTAACATTCTCACCAACCACCACAACTTCGTAGTAGTCAGCCAACCTCAAGGTTATCCTTTTGGATTCACAATCCACAACTGCTCGGTGCTCACTCAACCAATCCATACCCAAAATGATATCAAAACCATGGAATGGCAATTCCATCAAATTTGCGGCAAACTCATGTCCTTGCACCACCAAAGGACAACGCTGGTACAACCTTCTTGTTGTAATTGTGAACTTGTGACTAACATGCCAACATCTAAGATCTCAACAGAAACATTCAGCAAAGATACATGTTCACTCAAGATATATGAATGTGTGGAACCCGAATCAATTAAAGTAACAATGACAAGGATTACAAAGTAAAAGTACCTACGATCATATACGTGTCATTATGAACCTCACTATGAGAAAAGACCCGAGCCGGTCCAACACCTTCAGGTCTCACTGCTGCGGCATGGGCCATACCCCTCTGAACATCCTCACGCCTCTGAAAGTTACCCCTGCCACGGCCTCAGCCCCTAGTAGGTGCAGCAACCTGCACTGGTACATCTCTCGCAGCCCGAGGACAATCATGCTTCAAGTGATCAGATGATCCACAAATCCAACAAGCTCCAGTATTACCCCAGCACATACCTGTGTGGAGCCTACCGCATCGTTCACACTCCGGTGTAACACGAGCTCCCTGAGCACCCTGGCCAACTCCACCACCACGCCTATGATATGGCTTATGCCTCTTGTCCTTGAACCTCCTATTCTGCCTCCCAGAATAGCTAGAGATTGCCACTCTTTTACCCAAGTTCACACCCACAGCCTAAACTGGTGCACCCAAGGACTGCTCAATATCCTTCGCCCAGTAGACCAACACATCAAAGTTTATGTAATCTGTGGCCAGGAGCTACGTCTTAATATCCTTTACAAGTCCATAACGGAGCCAGTCACATATCTGTTGGTCATCTAAAACCAACTCTGGAGCATACTGACTCAATCAGACAAACTTCACCTCGTATTCAACAATAAACATGCTTTCCTGAGATAGCGACATAAACTTGCCCTTCTTTATATCCAAGTACTAAGCTCCAAGGTACTTCCTCTTGAAAGCTCTCCGAAAGAACTCCCAAGTAACATCCGTCTTAGGAACGCCAGCAATAGTGGTCACCCACCAATGGTATGCATCCCCCTACTATAGAGATATAGTGCAACCCATCTTACGCTCCTTGTTGCATCCCACTTGATCCATAATATGGACCGTCTTTTCCAGCCAACCTTCGGTTGCCTCAGGATCAAACATTAAAACTCCACACCTCCCAAACTCCTCAAACGCTATAAAGGTAAACCTTGATTTGGCACCACAGTAGGTGCCGGTGCTTGCGCCTGCACTCCAGCCATCGCTGCCTGAAAAGCTTTCGTTATCGCATGAACTAATAGAGTCAAATCACCATATACTAGCACTTGGTGAACCTGGGGTGCTTCACCCGCCCCAACATCAACTAGAGGAACCACGGGAGGAGGAAGAGATAAAACATGAGGGAGATTCTCTTCTGTCTCATTATTCTACCCAATCCCGATAGTATTAGCCATAGACCGTGTCTCACGTCGATCCATGCTAACAAAAGCATCAAAACACATTAGAGTTAGGCTAGGATCAGGCAAAGGATCCAAGTTATCTTTAAAACGTATTAAAAATCCTCGGTAATAGGCAATGTGTCCCCAATCATACCCCAACGGAACATTAAACAATCATTGAGTATTTACACAATCACCGTGCATTTCAAACATCATTATTTAAACAAGCAACAACATCTCAACTTTTCGCAAACCTATCTTTGATACCAACAAATGTAACCCCCTCGACCCGACCTAGTCGTAAGACTGATCTGAGAAAGCTACATTAGGTTTACCAAAGCAAACCAGAAAGGTTTAACCCAAAGCTCATCCATTTTTTTCTTTTAACTTGTCTAGATGCATTAACGCTTACATGTTCATACTGTTTATTGGTGAGCACTCGTCTCAATCTGGCATCGTAACGATATTCGATTGTCCATAACACTAATTAGGGACCAAAATGCAATTTTGACTAAAAATAGGGACTTTACCAATTTTTATGTTGCCAACCCTTAATTAAACATATTCCATGCTTAGAAGTCAAAAACTAGCCCAATCCGATCCTCAAAACCCATTTAATTTCTTCCACAACATTTAGGGATTAAAACGAAAAAATAGAACTTTACTAAAGCCATTAACTAACTTAACTGCCATAAGTATCGGTACGTCCATCTGAGTATCGGTACACCCTCTCTAATTCAAATTCCAAAAATTCCAGTAGCTTACTCCCGTACCGGTACGACCCAGCATACAGATATGCCTTACCAAAACCAAAGGCCCGTACTGATCCTCAATCCCGTGTACCGATCCCCCAAGCTAAATTTAGCCTTCCCATACTGATCCGTGAACTCGTGTATCAGTATGCTACTCTAATGATACACTCTCGTATCGCAACGCCTAGTCTATGTACCGGTACCACAAGCCCAAAATGGCTTCTCGTACCGATAAGTGAACATGTGTACCAATACTCCTAGACCTGAATAGTCGCAATTGGCTGATTTAACATGCTCACCTCAATGCTTTACCACTTCACTATGCCATAAACTTCCATACAATAAAATCTAAATGTAAAAGCAACCTAGACAACATAAACTCGGCAACCAATCAGCTTCCACTCATCCAATGATAATCTAAAGGCATGCTTCCTAAAAACACTTTGCCTAACGACCCAAAATGCACAATTAAGCCATTCTCAGCATAAGCAACATACCAACAAACTCAACATAGCATACTGAGCTTGGTCCAATCAGCACAACATGACAAACCACAAGGAAACGCTAGATTCATACCTAAGACACCATTCATCCACAACAACATGTATTAACATCAAGCTTGGCAACATCAACCTTTCTCAAAAACCAGCATAGAAAACATACTCAAAATCTATAAGAAAACAGGATTACAACCCCCAAAAACCTTGGTGAACACATTGCCTTATTAACCGAAAAATAAACCGAGTTCATACTCAAAGTAGTTTATCTCTTAGATCCTTGCAAACCTTGCCTTTGCTGCCCAGAACTTTAATGCTCTGCATCATTAGGAAAAGAGAGCGTAAGCACACACGCTTAGTGAGGATGGTCATAAACAATGATGCATAAAACCATTTAAAAACCATGTGCTTGCTTTTCTCAAAACATGCTTACAACCTAAGTATTTTTCCATGACTCCAACCGAATCAAAACACAATAACCTTTATAATGTCATAAACAATCCATGATGAATTCCAAAGCATTTTTACCAAACCATGCTTATATTCCCAAAGCATTATAACAAGGTTCAACACATGAACTTTCACATATATTGGCATTTATAGTGACCCGGATAGACTACCTCTATCTTATACACATATCTGATACACGGATCTCTTATACCATGCCTAGTTAAACTACATGATATCCCAAACCTTGCCTAGTTAAACCGTAAGATTTGACACCCTCGCCTAGTTAACCCGCGAGATTTCACCCTTGCCTAGTTAAATCGCAAGAGTACCTACCTTGCCTAGTTAAACCGCAAGATCACCATTGATTTGGCTTGCCTCGTTAAACTGCATACCCCAAATGATGTCCCAATAGTTCGAGTGGCCTAGTTAAACCGCCATACCTCAAGGACCCATGACCACGATCGATTTTGTTCATATTTTATAGTGCACTTTTAATCCTATGGCATGCCAACTATATCTGATTGTTTCCCCACCTTGTCACATAGCTAATATATCATTTACAAAACCATTTACTTACTGTTTTACAATGCATTTTATAAAATACCACATATGCACATCTCATTGCCAATGCAATAACACCATTCCCATCCAGAATGAAAACCAATGCTCACTTGCATTTAATATATTTAAAACCCCTGCATATGTACTCAAAACCATGCATTACCAGTAAGTAAATCATACCATGTTTATCACCAAAACATGCAATAACATGCTCATATCTAATCCCATATTCAAGAGCAAAATAAGGGAAACTTACTTCTGAGCTTAGGTAAGAGCCTCACGCTAACCCTAAACTCTCAACAACCTTTACAAACCTTTGTATAGCAATTAAAACCAGTTTTCACTCACCGATACGCTTCGTCTTCCTTGCCAACGCGCACCATGCTCCCAGCAAGCAACCAAACAACGTCAAGCTTCGTCGCCTTAATTCTCCCCTGTTTTAAACACATACAACCAGAGGATAAATGCATTAAAATGCATTCAAACCATTGCCTAACAACAATCTCCCGTAGCTCCCAAGTTGCCCACTCAAAAACCATCTGAAACATTCCGAAAACACCACCAAACATTTCCAAAGCATAACCCATCCATAAAACAACAATTCAAGCCTTCTATCAACATCTAACTACATCCAAAAACCCTTTCCTAACATCCTGTTACCTCCAGCAAAGAATAAACTCGAATATCACCACAACAACTCAAAACTAGCAACCTAACGAATTAGAGATTCAAGAGTTTCGGGATTATATTGATAAAAACAACTTATCAACATCAAAATACATCCAAAACATATATTAAATCCATCTCAATTACTGGAAATCAAATCCACTTCGGAAATCACCATGATTCATCCAAATTTCTAAAATAACTCAATCAAACATGGATAAAATATTAAAACCACATCACAACTTATAAATCAAGGATCAAATACTTGGGAATATCAATAAAGAACCATTTAACAGAGGAAATCATGGACCTTACCCATGTTATGTGATTTCTCCCTCAATTGGCTTGTTAAAAGCTATGAAAATACAAGATTTCAATGAGATTTTGCAAAACAAAGTTATAGGAACAAATTAAAATCAATAATTTGAGTGAAATGAGTTCTTACCTTTGGATTTTGATAAGACTCTAAGTGTTTGGAAGAAAAGGATTTGAGAGAAAAAGTTTAGGAAAAAGTTACGTGAAATTCTTTTAAAAGCTAATAACTAACTTTAGATATTTAATCCATTTAAACAACCTTTTAAAACACATGATTAAAATGATTTAATTGAAGGGAGAAACATCCAGAAAACAATTGCTAGATTAGTTCCTTAAGGATTCTAAGGATTTGACCCTTTTGATTTTAGTCACTTAAAATAGTTTTCAAAAATCGCATTTTAGTCACTAATGCAAAATGTCATATTTTCGATTTCCATTTCCCAAAATTTCTTCTACCAAAAATTAATATATATTAAAATATGATTTTTAACTATTTTTCCATATTTTTATCTTACCAAAAAATATATAGTCATGAATCCGACTCAAATCTCTAACCCGGTCCACCAGACCGTCTAATAAACCTCAAAACTGCTAAGACCAAAACCGGGGTGTTACATGAACTGATTACTAAGCTATTACAAAAGGATGTACCTTTCGTTTGGACTAATAAGTGTCAAAAGAGCTTTGAGCAGTTGAAAAGGATTTTAACTGAAGCACTAGTGCTCGTGCAACCAGAATTGGGAAAGGATTTTACATTGTACAGTGATGCATCCCACCATGGATTGAGATGTGTATTGATGCAAGAAGGTAAAGTAATAGCGTATGCTTCCAAACAATTAAAGACGTATGAAAGGAACTATCTGACACATGATCTAGAATTGGCCATAGTAGTTTTTGCTTTGAAAATATGCCATCATTACTTGTATGGTGAGCGATGCTATATTTTTAAGGATCATAAAAGTTTAAAATATTTGATGAAACTGAAAGATTTGAATCTGAGGCAAAGAAGGTGGTTGGAGTTAATCAAAGATTATGATCTTGTATTTAATTATCACCCTAGGAAAGCAAACATTGTAGCTAATGCTTTGAGTCGAATGACATTTGCTGCCTTGAGGACTTTGAATGATCAGCTGAAACTGAGAAATGATGGTGCTTTGGTTACTAACTGTAGCTTAAACCTACCTTGATAAGACATATTAAAGAGCTGCAAAGTAAGGATGAAAAGTGCTTGGCAATTTTGAAACAGATTGAAAGTGGTGAGATTAACGACTATGTAGTTAAGACTGATGGATGTCTTTATTATCGAGATAGAATCTATATTCCTAATAATGAGGATCTTAGACGAGAACTTCGATATGAAGCTCATTATATTCCTTTGGCAATGCATCCTGGAGGTAATAAGATGTATCAAGATTTAAAAAGTAGATATTGGTGGCCAATTATGAAAAGAACAGTGACAGAGTTTGTAGCTAAATGCTTGACATGTCAACAAGTGAAAGTTGAGCATCAAGTTCCCTTTGGATTGTTACAACCAATTTCTATTCCACAATGGAAATGGTAGAATGTCACAATGGACTTTGTGACAAATTTACCAATAACTCCAAGCAAAAAGGATTCTATTGGGTAATAATGGATAGATTGACAAAGTCCGCTCATTTTATCCCAGTTTGAATGGATTATACAATAGATAGATATGCAGAGTTGTATATTAAAGAGATCATACGGTTGCATGGTGTGCATGTATCTATTGTTTCAAATAGAGATATGAGGTTTACTTCGAGATTTTGGAGTTCGTTGCATTAGGCATTAGGGACTTAACTAAATTTTAGCACTGTTTTCCATCCTTAGACAAATGGCCAGTCTGAAAGAATTATTGTAACATCCCAAAGTTGGGCTCAAAAGAATGTTACCACTCTTAATTTCTAAGAAATTTATCCTGATGTGCAATAAGGTAACTACTTTAAAAGTTTATGACCGAAATGAGAGAAATAAATAGATGGATGCTCAAAAACAAGGATTTAAATCGAATAATACCTTAACTTTGAGCTTGCATGCAAAAAGCGAAAAATTCTATGGACATGTATGTGTGTCTGTTACCTCTCTAAAAGTACTATTTTTAATGCCAATCTTACAATGCTTTTTCTTGTTCTTAGGTACATTTAGTTGCATTAGGATGTTAGAATCATGCATTTGCATAAGGAGTTTAGAGTTTTGTCTATGCCAGTGTGAATGGTTGTTTTGTTGGCAATTTTACAGGTTTGGCATAGTATTTGGCCCATAAAAGCAACACATGAAGGAATGGCAGAGAGAATGAAGAGTGTTGTTGGCACATATGGACCAGACAATGCCAAGCACCGGATGGTAGAGAAGTGTACTTGATGCCACGCCAAGAGGCTGTTGGACCTAGAAACAATAGGACATGATCAGGCTCTGAAAAAAATAGCAATTGGAACAATCTTTGAAAAAATAGCGCATAAGATGGTGCCAAGACTTGTTGGCAGACTCATGCCAAGCTTGGATGCTAGGGCAACGTCAGTAGGATGACGTCAGCCTTAGCCTGACCAGCTCTCATTCAAATCTGGATAAGAAGATAATCCTTTATCCTCTGGGAAGTTAGAATTTAAAATTTGAAGAGCTAGTCCTATCCCTTCTTTGTACGCTATTTAAACACCAACCAAGCTAGACTTTAAGAGAGGAGAGAAGATTGGGTCATGAGGAGTTGGTGTGTGTGTGACGATTGATGACCGGCTACACCGTGGAAGGGTAGTCCGACCAACTTGGATGAGAACCCTAGATCTTGAAGGGCTGCATCGAGAGACCCCTTCTAGCCTATTCTCTCTCTCAAGTTATTCTATTTTGTTTTTAAGGATTATGTATTCTGAAAATGTTTGTGGATTGTTGGTTCACTTCCTCACCATGAACTAATTTAATAGTTGGCGAGGGATGTTTGGTTTTTATGTTATTTTCATGCTTTAGCTTTTAATAATAAATCTGCCTTGGAAAAGTTTCATCTACTCTGCAAACGTTAATATTTCCTAAATACTCTGACAAGCGAGAGCTGGCACTGTTGGCCTATTGCACCTTAATATCTTAACAGACTTGGGGTGGCAACGAATATGTTGTCGAATACTGAGGAGAGAAGCTTCAAGAGAAGTCCTTCAAGTAGATGAACTTACTTCGGGAGTGAAATCTACCCCTTAGGAGTATAGATTGGATCCTAATCAAATTGGTTTATTTAAAAACAAACACTATAGAGATATAGGGGTTTTTACATGATCAATTTAGGAAATTGACCATCGAGAGAGGCTTTGCTACTTTTGAATCTACTCGGCAAACAATACCAAGATAAGTTGTTGTTAACGGCTGGCACGTCATGAATAGCGTGAAAACTAGGCATTCCCTGCCAACGCTCATCATTCATTAAAACACCTACCTTGCCAACGTCTTTACTTTTCTTTTATTTCTTTACTTTTTAATTATTTTCCAAAACCAATTTCAAATCAAATCAACTTTTTCTTAAGGCAAGTAACAATCAAGGCAATTGTATTCCAAGACAATCTCTGTAGGATCCATACTCAGCTTACAAGCTGTATTACTTGCAGACCGTGTATACTTGCACGCAAAAGACTCATTTTGGCACATTCTTATATTTTCCAATACATATTTTCTGCCACTTTTGCTAGCATTTTACCTAGAGATTTTACAGTGTCACATACAAGATAACACATGTGTTGAGAGTTCTTGGTGGTGGGAAGAACTGTAATCAAAATTGTTGTCATCTTCTTCACCCTTTCGTACCGAATATGTTAGTGAGAAAGTGAGTTGAGAGAAAGCTTGTTAAGGCTTTGTTTATCTTGCATTTACTTGAATCTCGTTCGAAATTGCTTAGGAGAAATGTAATTGCTTTGCTCTTTCCCATATTCATGTGAATTTATGTACCAAAATTATAGATATATAGTCTAGATCATGAGATTGGTTAGAAGTACTAACAGTTTGTGTTATGTTAATATGAGCTTTGGTGTATAACTAGTAAAATACTTGTAATACATGAAAAGTGAAATAGATGGTTCGTTAAGAGCTGTTCTAATAAGTTATTGGTTAATATAAATTTAATGTTTGAGCCTTATCTGGATAATATTACTTTTTAACTAAAATGGTACTTTTTGAATACACACATGTGTATGTGTGAATTAAAGATTGAATCGACCATGTGAATGTTACTTAAAATTGTTCAAATGAAATTGGAATGTTGTGGAATTACTTTGTAAGCCATTAGGGACTATTTTGTGAATCTAATAGACTGATTTGAGAATGAATTTGAATATATATATCAAAGCAGGGCAAAATTTCAACTATATGAATTCTAGAGGACTGTTTTGATGTTTATAAAAATGTATGTATGTATGCTACCTTGTTTTGAGTAAACAAATGAATATGAATGCAGACCGAACTCTTTTGTAAGAATATGTATACATGTTGCCCTATTTTGAATAATTAAACAAGAGAAATGCTTAAAGAATGGATATAGGGGCTGTTTGGCAAGTTTAGGGACTATTTTTCTTGAGTAAAATATGCATAATAAACTGTTTTGGACACAAAGAAAAATAAGGGACTTTGTTGTACAATTTACATGTGTACACATGAATATTGAGCTGACTTTGATACATGGAAAAGAATAAAGGACTGTCTTAGTACATGTATTTGTATTTCTATGATGTTAGAATTGTTTTGCATATCTTAGAGATTTAGTGGATTGTTTGTGAATCTTTGAATACTATAATTAATTTTAACATATAGTTATATCCCTTGTTTTACTTAGACTAAGAAAGGACTGGTGAAATAAGGCATAAAGTAGACCAAGTCATAGAACAACGAAAAGGAATTATGATTCGGGATCAAAAACTAGCTCGGAATATCTGGGAGTGTAGTTTATAGTCTCGGGATAGGTTAAGAACCCTTCCCAAGCATCTTTTGATATTTTAATTATATTATTGTATACTTGTGTTAAGCTATGCTTAAATAAGCTTGGATTGAGGTATGTACGTAATCGATAAGAATTCTATACGATGTGCTATGTTTGAATCAATGATATTTCCAGATCGAAAACTATCCATTCTTGAACATGCTTATTAATAGACCATGATATACAATAATTGAATAAGATAAAAGACGTATTAAGAATTTCATATGACATGAATACATGCCTAATATGAAAGGATAATAAGCCATTTTCAATTGACTATAAGAAAGTGAAACTATGTTCAGTTCAGATTATGATAAGAAGTGATAAGTTATAAGTTTGTATCATGTGATTATATGAATGTGGATCTATGTTCATATCTGAGTTATATAAGATATGATTACTTGATTATTTGAATAAGGAGCTATGCTCAATTCTGATTTGGATGTGATAATTTATGATTATAAAGCCTTGTTTTCGAGTCAGTCATAGGTATAATTGGCATGCCATAAAGTCCATAGAGCTCGTGTTTAGGGTGGACTACGGTCCTGGGTTACGGCACTTATGAGGTGACAGTAGAAGGGATGTATATTGGTCACTTGGCGACAACATGAGGGATTGACCGGTACTTTGAGTACCTTTCTGTTGGCGATAGTTGGTTGGGGATTCGAGTACCTAGGCTAATACTTAATTTCAAGGCTATATTAAATGCAAAACAATGAAATTTGTAAATAATTAAAGAATTACCTTGATAACTTGAATGACAAGTAAATTGTGACTATGAGATATCACGTTTAAGATATACTTTGTCTATGATATATTATGTTTAAGATATGTTATATATTATGATATACTATGTTGAGACCTTATGTGTCGAGTAAATTATGTTTATGACATACTAAAATTGAAACTAAGATAATTATGAAATAATGAAATTGTAAGTTAAACAAATGAACTATGTTTGATAATTCATATGAGAAGTATCCACGCTCATGAGATATCATTTTTAATAACTATGTGTTAAGTAACTATGTGGTGAGATACTTGATTTTCAAGGCTAGGTTAAAGATTGTGATTAAATTTAAAGAATTACTTTGATACCTTATATAACAAGTAACTTATGTTTACAATATTCCATGTTTGATATCTTACCTAATAAGTAGAGAAATCATGCCTATAATATGCTATGACTACGACATGTTTGATGTCTTATGAAGCAAGCAATTTTGGAATTAGAAATATTTACATGATAAACAACCATATTTATGCAATGCCTTATTTAAGAAAATTATGAATCCACATATTTAATCTCGTGAATAGACATGATCACTTGCATGCTAAGTAACTAACGTTTAATTGAGGATTGTATATAAATGCTGATGACATGGGCTGTTTTGCAATGTATAAGTGTGTATACATATAACATGGACTATTTTGATATAAATGCTTATGACATGGACTGTTTTGCAATGTATAAGTGTGTATATATATAACATGGATTGTTTTGACATAAATGCTTATGACATGGACTGTTTTGCAATGTATAAGTGTGTACACATATAACATGGACTGTTTTGATAGAAATGCTTATGACATGGATTGTTTTGCAATGTATAAGTGGGTATACATATAACATGGTATGTTTTGATATAAATGCTTATGACATGGACTGTTTTGCAATGTATAAGTGGGTATACATATAACATGCACTGTTTTGATATAAATGCTTATGACATGGACTGTTTTGCAATGTATAAGTGGGTATACATATAACATGGACTGTTTTGATATAAATGCTTATGGCATGGATTGTTTTGCAAAGTATAAGTGTGTGTATATATAACATGGACTGTTTTGCAATGTATAAGTGGGTATACATATAACATGGACTGTTTTGATATAAATTCTTATGACATGGACTGTTTTGCAATGTATAAGTGTGTATACATATAACATGGACTGTTTTGATATAAATGCTTATGACATGGATTGTTTTGCAAAGTATAAGTGTGTATACATATAACATGGATTGTTTTGATATAAATGCTTATGACATGGACTGTTTTGCAATGTATAAGTGTGTATACATATTTGGTGGTCTGATTTGATATAAATAATACAATGATATGATATGTTATGTTAATGTCTTATGTGCCAAGTAATTCTTGAATATGATAAGTTGTGTTGATAAATCGTGTAAGGAGTAATTTATGTATATTGATAGGGTATGTTAAGGACAATACATATATTGAAAAGAAGGCAAGAAAGTTTATAAGTTAAATAAATAAATCATGGCAATGACTTATGTAACACCCCCACCCGATTTAGTACTAAGTTGATTGAGGAGTGTTACGGGGAACACTGGAAACACGAATAATTTAAAACTTTTCAAGAACTCATCACTATTAGATAAGTTGAGTGACTAACAGGGCATTTAAACGTTCATATATTATCATACAACAAGCATATGTATTTTATTCAACCTAGATTACCATCTTGGTTATACATTTGCAATTCTACATTTAAAGATGTTTACTATTTAAACTGGTGACCATGCATAGCATTCAGATATCATACTTCGACAAGAACATATTGTTTTGTACCCAATCTCATTACGTTCAGGACATTTAGATGTTTCATGTAGGTTTAACTAGTCATGCTTTTATGTACATACATTCAACAAGCAAGCATAACATGTTTATCATTCGTGATAAGTTACCACATAGACCTCATATTTAATCATATAATCATAAGCAAGTTCCTTATTCATTATAGGCCTTTACTTTGATTGGTTATTTCAAATTTTCATTCAAAGTTAACTGCTACCTACCCATGAACATGTTACATTCGAATAGCATACAATGGCTAGCAGGTGTTCACTTAATCTCAGAGTTCCTATATGCGCAGCTTACTATTTCAGTTACAAGAAAAATGGTTATTACATACTTCAAATTTAAGCAATCAAGCCTTCGCATATTAAAGGCCAAATTCATATTCATATACAAGCTTTCAAAATATCAAATGCATGGCCTAGCTTAACCATTTACAAATCTAGGTGCCACCAACTAGAAGAATTACAAACAAGTATGGATTCATACTTGTGCTTTTGTTTGTGCCTTACTTCAAGCTCGAGGAATCTGACTTCATGACAAAGCAAACGATCGAATCCTTTATCCTGTAGGGTGGGAAGAAAACGAGACAAGAGTGATAAGTACAAAAATGTACTTAGTGACGAGCCCTAATTCTAACCAATTATTTGTCCAAGTTCCATTTAAATGGAGTTTGACCCTAGATAAGGTTTACAAGCATTTCGAGTAATAAGACAAGAAATTTTCAAGAAGCATGTTATCAAGTCAATCGAGTGGTATTCAAGCATACCAGGCAATTGTCAAGAAATCAATTATCAAGTCATTTGAATTCAAGCTTTGCTCAATCTTCATTTCAAGTCAAGTAACATACTCAAGCAATCTATACATTTCAATTCAAGTCAAGTACATATTCAGGAAATATACATACATCTCAAGTCAAGTATAACCACTTTTCTTTTCAAGCTTGTCATTCAAGTTATGTTTACAAGTAATACCCATTCATTCAAGTAAGAATAGAATTCATATTTTATTCACACATGTAAAACAACCCATATAGTATTCTTATACATTTTAACATTTCAAGACAGCCTATAATTTGATCACACATTGACAAAACAATCCATATAGTATTCTTATACATTTTAACATTTCAAGACAGCTCATAATTTTATCACACATTGACAAAACAGTCCATATATCATGTAATCTAACCAATTCAGTCCATATCTTCATGTACAAAGTATACATGGCAGCAACACTCAAGTTTACATGTTAATCATATAAAACAGTCCATATTTTCATGTACAAGGAGTACATGGAAGCAACACTCAAGTTTTACATGTTAATTATATACAATAGTCCATATTTTCATGTACAAGGAATACATGGCAGAAACACTCAAGTTTTACATGTTAATCATATAAAACAGTCCATATTTTCATGTACAAGGAGTACATGGCAGCAACACTCAAATTTTACATGTTAATCATATAAAACAGTCCATATTTTCATGTAGAAGGAGTACATGGCAACAACACTCAAGTATTACATGTTAATCATATAAAACAGTCCATATTTTCGTGTACAATGAATACATGGTAGCAACACTCAAGAATTCAAGTAAGATCAAGATCTATTGCGAGTATCAATCATGTAGCTAGAAGTTTAAGTATACAAGTCAAGTAACAATTAGTTCAAGTTTACATGTTTGTCATTTCAAGAATACATGTCAAGCAATGCAAGTAGCAAGTTTATATGTCAAGTAATTCAAGTATTAAAGCTTACATATCAAGTAATTCAAGTATTCAAGTTTACATATCAAATAATTCAAGTATTCAAGTTTACATATAAAGTAATTCAAGTATTCAAGGTTATATATCAAGTAATTCAAGTATTCAAGGTTATATTAGTTCATTTATTATCTTTTAACATCATCCTTGGTTCATAGTTTGTCTAGGTAATCGAGTCTCCAACCATCTGAAGCCACAAGATGTACCGTAGTACTGGTTAACCCTCCTACTGTCACCAAAGACCACATACGTACCCTCCGTCTGTCGCCAATTAGCGGCCTTAGCCTTGGACCGTAGTCCACCCTGACACAATGAGTTCTAGACTCTAAGGCATGCCATTCTACCTATTCAACTAGCAACCAAGGTTGTTTGATTACACTTCATTTATTCAAAGGTTTTCAAGTTCAAGATCTTGTATTATTCAAGAATCAATTCAAGCAAAGTATAGCAATATTATGCTTTAGCCCTTAGGCCAATTGAGCCTTAGCTCTTCAATTACCTTTCACGTTTTCATGTGTTTCATGTTCAAGGCAAGACAATTCATATTCTAGGTAAGACAATTTATGTTCAAGGCAAGACAATTCATGTTCAAGGCAAGACAATTCATGTTCAAGGATTATATTCAAACAAGTATTTCAAGATCAAGTTTAGCCCTTAGGCTAGTTGAGCCTTAGCTCAACATTTTGCAATTTAACTTGTTTTTAAAGTAAACATTTTACATATGCCATCTTAGACATCTAGTTATATCCTTATATTCATGGTTTATATCACTTTTACAAGTATTTATATCATAAGAGCAATTCTAAGCAAGAAATTCGAATGAATACATCCAAGACACGGAATCAAGCATTTCGAATAGGTCACGTTTCAAGTACAAGGATTCAAGCATTTCAATTAGATCACATTTCAAGTACAAGAATTCAAGCATTTCAATTAGATCACATTTCAAGTACAAGAATTCCAATAGCAAGCATTTCAATCAGATCACATTTCAAGTAGTAAGCATTCGAGTGAATTGCATTCATGATACAAGGATTTAGCATCATGTATCATTATAATACAAACATGCCACTACTCGAATAGGCACAATCAAGAACAAGAAATCAAGAATTTACATCCATAATGTAACTCAATAATACAATTCGAATGGAATCATTCAAGGCATGGAATCACACAATGTTTACACATAATTCATTCATTTCAAAACATCAAGGTTGCTGCTGCCAGGCAGCATGTGCACTGTTTACTAAAACATGCATAACTTTCATTTTGTGCGTCAGAATTTCGATTGGTTTACACCGTTGGAAAGATAACTTAATTTTCTTTCTAACCATATAAGCCTTGAATTTTAGTTCTTTACCAATTAATACAGTATTTAGCTTAAAGACAGACCAATTGCATTACTGGACAGTTTGCACTGTCCCTAGATTTTCATTTCTAAAATCCATTTTACAATCCAGAATTCCATTTCGTTTGTTTCTAATGAAAATAGACATATTAAGTTTCCATTCATATAAATTTCAGCCCTTAATTCAATTCATACAATTTATAGTGAATTTTCAAAGTTGCTGCCCAGAACAGAGTTTTCTGGGCTGATTTCGCTAAGTTAAGTTTTAGCTTCATTAATCACTTATAAACTGTTTAGTTATGTGTCAAGCATATGAAAACAGGGCAGCAAGTACACCAAATCACCTTACATATAATTTACACAATTCAAGCATGCTCAATTAACAATCTAATCTGCCCTAAGCCAATTGAATACATGTATACGAGGATTTCGGTTCTCATACATCTATAATTGTTCAGTCGAAACAGTCCATTTACCCATGCTAAAAGATCAAAACAGCCACCCAATTTAATTATTCTTTGAATTCGGATACACACTCAATCAAATTCGACCATGTAAACATACATATCAAAACATGTCATTTAATACAATTTCACATATATTCGAACACTTCAACCTATCCAACATAAATCTCAATTCTTAAGTACAACATGCATCTTTTGAAATGGCGGATTACCAAATCTATTAATCTTATTCATGTCATGGATCTTTTCTTACCACCTTTTAAGACTTCCAATAAGGTTAATTCCATACATGCATTTTTGATTATACACAATTTCACAATATAAGGTATGGCTCAATTCACAACAAGAGTATATAGGAAAGAAACAAAGAGTTTACCTTTTACACAAAGCCCTTAATACACAAAGTTCAATCAACTACGATTATCACTATGATTCTTCACTCAATCTCACTCTATTCGAGTGTTTTGGGAGGTTGAGGAAGGAAGATACTAATGCTTTCCTCTCTCCTAAAAGAAACAATAGTCGGTTCCAACACACCCCTTTCCCACATGTTTCCTCATTTGCAAGACAAGTGTATAAGTACTTTACTTACTATAAATTTTACATGAAAAATCCAAAGTTTGTATTAATTACATTTGTGTTCTTAAAATACAACTTTCAACTTGCTTAAATTCTCAATTTAGTCCTACTTTCATAATTTGATTATTCTAGAAACAATTTAACTAACTTAAGCCACATTCGGTTCATACTTAAGAAAATTCTAAGTTATTATTTGGAGTATTAAAAAATATTTAATAAGTAAAAATGTATCTTTGTATACTGAGTATTCTTTTGGATGAATAAACGCTTGTTGGATTTAAATCCGTAATAGTGGGCACATATGTATAATGTATATTGCTATTTTAAAGTATAACACAAAATTACGTGACCAATTATGTTAGGCGTGTCATGGGTATTAAAATGTCATGGAAATAAAAGTGTAGATACCGTAAGATATATTTATAATTCAATGAGGGGCAGAGTTATAAATATTTAATAGTTGAATTAATAATCAACTATATAAAGAGGTAGTGGTCCCCAAGAAATAGGTTAACTTGTTTTTCTCTCCTTCCCCGTCAGAGAGTTTTACATCAAGAGAAAACCTATCTTCTTGGAAGATCACAACCACCTTTTAGGCGATCTTCATCAAAAGATTCAAGGTTTTCATTTATCGATTAATTCAGGTACGCTTCCGCATTCAGTTTATTGTTCTTGATGATTTGACATGATAGATCCTGGGTTTAGATTTCATATCTGTTATGGTTTAATTCTAACAAGTGGCATCAGTGCCTTGTCATGTTGAATCATTGAGAATCATTTTTTTTGGATTGATTCGTTCATATATTTATATGAATTTAATATTTTTGTTTTATATTTGGATTAAATATAGATGTTGAAATTTTAAGTTCAAATTTATTACGGATGAAGATTTTAGGGTTTTATGGTGATGTATATCCAGGTATTTCTTGCAATCGATACGATTGCATTCTTTGATTTATACTATGCATTCGGTTTAAGACTTAGATTACCGACGGTCAACTTTATGAAATTTTGGAATTGAAATCCATTAGTATGACTGCTGCTTAAGTTTTGAAATAAACAATTGATTAAAAAAAAAAGGGCTACTGACGCAAGTGCACCCTCTTTTAAGGAAAGGGATTATCGCACTCTTAATTATCATATTTTCAATTCATTCAGTTTTAGTCCCATATAGTTTCTGTCTTTTTGTAATTCAGTCCAGGCTTTTGCTTATTTCTTTGAAATTTTGAACAATTTATAGAATATATATTTTTGCTCAATTAAAGTTAGGTTTATTTATTAAAGGGACCAAATTTAAGTTAGGATTGGAAACAATGAATTCATACGGTTAATTTTTTCCCTTCTTCTCAAATCCATTTTTTAGGAATTCTATGATTAGAATCTGCAAAGTGTATATTAATTTGTATTTTTATATTGAAATCGGAAATTGAGGTTGATGGGAAATTTAGGTAGATATATGGTTCTGGAATAATGCATTATAAAGTTGGATTGATGATTAATATTATTAATCAAATAAGTCCGGGTAAATTTTGAATCCACATCTAGTACTGTGATTTTGAATTATGCATTTGGTTTTAGTTTTGGAATATATATATTCGATTTGGGTTGATCGATAATTTCAATTTTGATCATTAGGTTTTATGGATATATTTTAAGGTTTTAAGTGATCATTATATGAATTATTCATTTGTATGGTACTTCTGATTTTTACTTTTAGTTAAAGATTGAATGTTTTAAGTTCAACTTTAATTTCGGTAAATGCATGCTTAAGGAATTTTTGAGAAACAATCAAAGATTTCGGTTTTTCGATTTCTGATAGCCTCATTCAGGCAGCCTTATTTTGGGTTATTTCGGAAACTTAAGTTTTATTAGAAATTTCAGTTTCGACTGTTATAAAATTTTAAATTTGAATATCGGTATATTTATATTATATATTTTGAGATAAATTAATTGAAGCATTAAGTCATCAAAGTGACCTCTATTGTGGAAATTATTATTTTTTAAATATAGAAGGTTTTGTGCATGTAAGTCGAAATATGTTAGTATTAATTGGCCCAAAGGAAGGTTAATAATTAACATTATTACATGTACAACTGTGGTAATAAACATGTGATAATTATTCAGTTTTATATGTGAGCAATAAATCGGCCCAAAGGAAGATTTCTGTTTGACATGTTCTTATTATCAATGTTTGATTATTGTACCAAGATATCACTTGCAGGTTAATGTTTTGTCCAAAGATGAAATATTAATGGAGTGTCCGGTATCTTGATATAAGGTTTACCTTTATTCAAATTTATTATTATTTTGTTATCTTTTAATTTGATTGAAAGATAAAATTAAGAAAAATATTTTGAAACAATTAAATTCATATTTTGGCTTCAGATGTCTAATATTTTAATGAATTAATTGAAACATAATATCACCAAAGTGACCGCTTTTGTGTAGATTAGTTTATTTAAAATATTAAGATAATTATGGGTTTTTGTAATTCATGCGTTTATTAATTGGCCCAAAGGAAAGTTAATATTTGGCAGAATTACAACGACAACTGTGGCGATAAATGTGTGACAATTATAAGGTATTTTATGTAAGCAATACATTAGTCCAAAGATTAATCTATTGTTTGACATAGTTTATTGTCAATGTTTGATTGCTACAACAAGAGTACCGCTTACAGTTAATATTACTGTCCAAAGACTTGATATTAATGTTGTGCTTGGTATCTTGAGGGGAACTAGCCATTATTTTGAATTTATTTGTTTACTTATGAATATTTATGTGGGCTTGTTTTTATTTTATTTGCTTATTTTGTTCTATATTTAGGTAATTTATCTTTCTTTATTACAATATCTCATTAAATACATTCTACACTCATGTTTAGTGAAACTAGTTTCAAGGAATAGAAAAGACACTTACATAAAGTATTTGGTTGTATGAACATAGACCTTGCACTAAGGAATAACAACTCGCACCTCTCATGGCGGTAAGCACCCATAAAAGGGATTTTGAGAGGTGAGTTCGTTCAAATTGCATGATTTTAATGATCATAAAGTACAACATTCTAGAATTCTTTAGGAGCACAAATCTATAGATATTACTCATACTAAGGGTTTCCTTGATAAATTTGAGAAACATTTTATTAAAAAATGTTAAGGCTATGACGTCACTTTTGACTTACTTGATGTCTATGAAGTATAAAGATCAAGGAAATGTGAGGAAGTACATTATGAAAAATGTTTAATATTGCTTCAAAATTTAAGGCACATAAGATCAAACTTTCTAACAATTGTTTGTTCTTATGATTTTGGTATCGCTTCCTATACAGTTTAACCAATTCAAAATTAATTACAACTGTCAAAAGGAGAAATAGACTTTAAATGAGCTTATTTCTAATTGTGTTAAAGCTTATTTCTAATTGTGTTAAAGAGGAAGAAAAGTTGAAGCATTATAAGTGTAAAAGTACTCATTCGGTTAGTGCTCATTTAATTAGTGTCTCTAAGAATAAGGGCAATAAAAAATATATATTAGAATAAAGTTGCTAAAGGTCCTAATCAAAAGAAACAACAATAAGTTACAAAGTATTGATTCTTTTGTATAAGCTAGGACACATGTGAAGAAATTAAACTTCAAAAGTGAGCAACTACTTCGGTTATTTTGAGTGATCCATGGGCTGTAAATTTTATGATCCCACGATAAGGATTATTTTATGGAGAAGTTTATAACATTTTTAGGATGTTGAGTTTGGAGGGAGAAATAAGGTTAGATACATTGCTATTGAGGGGAAGTTGAATTATAATTTAATTCATACTATCACTTTTAATGATGTTTAGGTTTTTACACCTATCATTAATCAAGAAGTGAATCAAGTACCTCAGCAAAACAATGTTGAACAACTCTCATTCAAGATAAGGTAATTGTTTCAGAAGAACAAACTCAACAACCTTAAAAATAAGTGTCATTAAAGATATCCACGAGAGGAAGGAAAAGTTCTGACTCTCAAAAGTTGATTGATGTCATTCAAGAATAGTATAATTTTATGCAAGACAATAAAGTTTCGGAACTTGTCTCATTATGTGAAGGTGCAAACCAATTGGTTGTAAATGGATATTTAAAACCAAGAGGGATGCAAATGATAATGTGGACAAGTATAAGGCATGTCTTGTATCTAAAGGATATACTCTAAAAGAAGACATTGATTTTGTGGAGACTTTCTCTCAAGTTTTATTGAAAGAGTCTTTTAAGATAATCATGACGCTTATTGCTTATTTTAATCTTGAGCTACATAAGATGGATGTTACGCTTGTGTTTTTCAATGGTGACATTGAAGAAACAAATTATATGGTACAATCATAGATTTGTGTCTATTGATACAAAATCAATGATATGTAAATTAAATAAATTCATCTATGAGCTTAAGTTGGACTCTCATTAACGAAATTATAAATTTCATATTGTTTATCTCATTTGGTTTTGAGATAAATTTGGTTCACAATTCTATATACTACAGTTCAGTGGGAGTAAACCAAGTGATACTTATATTACTAAAGAAGACAAATTTAGTCTTACTCAATGCCCTAAAAGTAACCTTGAAATTTTAAAAAAAAATACAAAAGATTCCAAGTGCATAATCTATTGAGAATTTAATTTATGCTCAAGTATGTATGCGTTCAAATATTGCGTACATTGTTAGAATGTTAGACAGATATTTAAGCAATTCTAGTTTGAACCATTGAATAGCAGCCAATAGGGTTATAAAATATCTTTAGAGAACAAAAATTACATGCTCACATATCGAAGTTCTGGTAAGTTAGAGATCATCAAGTTTACAGACTTCGATTCTATTAGAATATTGATGGAAAAGAATTTTGTCACATGGGCTGCTAATTATAGATTGAATAGAAAGACCACTTCGGTTATTTTGTGACAATAAATATGCATTCATTTATTCTATGAACAATAGGAACACTTCAAATTTGAAGCACATAAATATTAAATTCCTAGTTGTTAAAGAAAATTCAGAGTGATTGTGTGTCTATAGAGCATGTTGGTACAAACTCCATAATTGCGCGCTTATTAAGAAACTGACACCCTAGGTCTTTCATGAGCACACTACTCATGTGGGTGTAATGTTATTTAAGGATATTCAGTTTTAGTAGGAGTTTGTAATTTTGAAAAATGCTCATTCGTTTTAGACACAATTTCAGTTACTTCAGTTTAAGGATATTTTAAGATTATTTTCTGCAGAAATAAAGTTCTTTTGGTTTATGCACACTCTGAATTCAGTAAAGTTTGATCTCGCTAAGGTTTAGGAGGACCAGTTGGAAATAGACATGTTTGGTTCACATTTCATGTAATTTTCCATGCTACGCATCCATGATTGATCTATGTCATTTGACTATATTTGTATACGTGACCATTGATGGGTCTTGTCATGATTGATACGACAAAGGCTGCTTTGATCCTATATGGATATAGTTGATGGACGAGATTGTTACAGAATACCTATTATATAATAGCAAATTTTTGAGCTCATAAGGTTATACATTTGTCAGGAAACATATGTTGCCCAAGTGGGAGATTGTTGGATTTAAATCCGTAATAGTGGGCACATATGTATAATGTATATTGCTATTTTAAAGTATAACACAAAATTACGTGACCAATTATGTTAGGCGTGTCATGGGTATTAAAATGTCATAGAAATAAAAGTGTAGATACCGTAAGATATATTTATAATTCAATGAGGGGCAGAGTTATAAATATTTAATAGTTGAATTAATAATCAAATATATAAAGAGGTAGTGGTCCCCAAGAAATAGGTTAACTTGTTTTTCTCTCCTTCCCCGTCAGAGAGTTTTACATCAAGAGAAAACCTATCTTCTTGGAAGATCACAACCACCTTTTAGGCGATCTTCATCAAAAAATTCAAGGTTTTCATCTATCGATTAATTCAGGTACGCTTCCGCATTCAGTTTATTGTTCTTGATGATTTGACATGATAGATCTTGGGTTTAGATTTCATATCTGTTATGGTTTAATTCTAACAACCTTGACAAAGTACTTGTGATTTGTTTGGTTGCTTGGATACTTTTGGTTTGTATGAAAATCCATAAATATATATGAGTACACTTGTTTCAAAGACCACATCATATATAATTATTTGGTGCCTTCTATGATAAGTAATCCTGCACATTAAAAGCTAAGTATGATATCCATTATAACGGTAAATCTATGATGTTGCTAAGTTGTGTTGATCACTTAAGTGTCGAGTAACACATGTTTAGGTGAGGTTATGTATAAGGAAATATTGAATTATAAGCTAATCTAATGTGCCGCTTGGTATGTATTCAATGAGTAATATATGCTTGGAGGATATAGGTAAGTATAACAAACTAAGAAATATTATCATATTTGAACTTGTAGATTAAAGGACTTGTGTTCGAACAAGTTGATGCTTGGTTGATTTCGATGTGTTTAACAATGTTGGTATATTAGAATTTTATGATTAATATAAACATTATTTGGTTAAGTCTGTTACTTACCTGAATCTATTGGTTTAAAAGAAAGAGTGTAATTATACTATAAGGTTTATAATTCATACCGTTGGTTATTTTGACTACCTCACTAAGCAATTGCTTACTCTTTTTCTTCATTACATTTCAGGGTAAGTGTATCTTTGAATTTTCTTCTAAGCTTGGACGTGATCACAAGGACCCCTAAGTATGATTTGAATGTTACCTTTAGAACTCCTAGATGGTGGCACATGAGTGTTGATTATGCATAGTGCATTTAGATTTCTTTTTGATTATTTTTATATAAGCTTTATAAGCATTCAAGTTTTGTAACGGGCCTCTAATTATTTCGTAACTGCTTGCTATGTGAGTATAATTGTTATTTTGCGGATGGCTTGTTAATTATTTATATGTGTTTTAGGTTGTTAGACCACCCTTCTGTCATGTTTGAATAAAGTCGTTATATATTTATATACATATCTATTTTGCGATTGAACTCTATAATAATGGTGTAGATCATATAATTAGGATGTTGAGTAAAAATAGGCTATTAGGTGGTATGTTAATGTTTTCGCAATGAGGTTGCTATATATAAGTTTATAAGTAAATGGAATTGATTGGTCTAAACTTTGAAATAACTTTATTTTAGTATTAAACGTATCTATCTCTACTTCTGGAATAGGTCTAATTTACTCATGATTGTTTGTTCTTGAAATATGCTAGATATGCTGTTTGAATGACCGTTGATGGCTACAAGTTAGTCGTGATATGTGGTGCTTGAGTTATGTTGGAAATTAGGTTTTGATTATAAAATAAATATCGAGATCTGAAACACATAGATGATAAGGGCATGTTGCAATCTAGTAGTTGAAGTGTTATACTTAAATAGTGTATATTTGACTGTACATAGTTAAGTTGAAGTTAGACATATGAATTAATTGAAAAGTTTTAAATTATTCTGTCTTTTGAAGGCATGTTTTGTCGTTCGTATTAAGTTTTGCAAGAATGTTTGTATGTTTGCTTAGTAACACGTCCTAAACAAGTTTGTTCTCCTAGACCTGGTAGGGGTGTTACAATTATTCAGATTCTTGAAGATATGCTTAGAGCTTGTGTACTTGAATTTGAAGGCTCGTGGGAGAAGTATTTGCCACTCACCGAATTCGCCTACAATAACAGTTACCAAGCAAGTATAAAAATGGCTCCTTATGAAGCCTTATATGGTAGGCGATGTAGAACACCATTGAATTGGTTCGAGGTCGTACAGTGATAGGACCTGATTTGGTTCGAGATGTGGAAGACAAGGTTAGGATAATACAAGACAACCTAAAGAAGGCATCAGACCAGCAAAAATCTTATGCGGACTTAAAGAGGAAAGATATAGAGTTTAAAGTTGGTGAAAAAGTATTTCTGAAAGTTTCACCCTGGAAAAAGGTATCACGCTTTGGACGTAAAGGGAAGTTGAGTTCGAGATTTATTGTCGCTTATGAAATTTTAAAGAAAGTGGGTCTAGTGGCTTATCAATTAGCACTGCCTCCAGAGTTAAGTAATATTCACAATGTGTTCCATGTTTCGATGCTCAGAAGATATTGATCAGATCCTTCTCACGTGATATCATCGGCAGAGATTGAAATTTAGCCAGATTTAACTTATGAGGAGGAACCAGTGAAGATTCTTGCTCATGGAGTTAAATAATTGAGGAACAAGACCATTCCATTGGTGAAAGTTCTTTGGCAAAATCATAAAGTGGAGGAAGCCACCTGGGAAACAAAGGAAGCGATGATAAAGCAATATCCATATCTTTTTGAATCAAGTACATTTTAAAAATTCAAGGATGAATTTTTTAAGGGGGAGAGAAATGTAATACCTCAATATTTAGTTAGTGACCAAAACATAAAAAATTAAAAGTTGGTGGTTTTAGTTCAGTGACTAAAATGTAAAATTTTTAAAGTTTGGTGACTAAAGTGAAAACCTGTGAAAAATTTAGGGACCAACATGGAAATTTTCCCCATATATTATTTTATACTCTAAAAATGAAAAGTTTATCCTGGTATAAGAATATTGGTGGGAATCGAATTTTTGGTACGGGATTTGTGTGAAAAGCTATAAAAATGATAAGTTTCGGTATTTAATTCGAATGATCAATTGAATTCAGAATATTATAAAAATTTTATGGAAGTTTTAGGAAGACTCGAGGAATATGACACTTTGGTTCTGAATCATTTTTGATTGATTTAGATTCGATTGAATACAATATTTTGTGTAGTGCATGAATGGCATTTTTAAATATATGTTGATTCATTAAAGGCAAAATGGTCATTTTGCATACATCTTATAAAAATCTATACTTATGGAAAAGTGAGAAGCACGTGTTTCAACATGTCATTAGTTATAATTAAGGGGTAAAATAGTCATTTTACTATTAAGGAGATTTTTTAAAAAATAAGAATTATATAATGCCATTTGGCATGGAATCAAAGAAAGAAAAGTGTAGAATTTCTCTCAAATTTTCTCCTCTCTATCGTGAGTTCTCCAAGCAAGGTAAGGAAAATTTTATTTCAATTTTTAGGCTTGATTTGGTTGATTTTAGAAGTAAGACATGAAATAAAGATTTGTTCTCCATGGAATTCTCTTTCAATTGGTCTAAGTTTTTCATGGTTTCCATGCTTCTAAGTTGATATTGATGTTTAGGATGGATGAAGGACATGTTGGAATTTCATGTTTTAAGGTTTATTCAGGTTGGAAATGAGGTTGTGGTGATGTTTTTATGCTTAAAGTGTTGAAAATTCCATTGAATATTGTTTAAGGATCATTTGGTTAATTGAAGAAATTAGGGGGAAATACGGTACAAATTATTTTAGTGATGGATATGAGTAGAATGATATTTTTGACGCTTAATTATGTCATTTGGCGGATGAAAATAGTCATTAAGGACTATATTGTAATTCGGCTAATATAGAGGACTTATATGGAAATTGTGAAAAAGTGAAGGCTTAAATGAATCTTGATGTATTGTTGTTTCGAATTGGCATTTGAAGAATTTCTATGAATTTCCTATAGTAATTGCCGAATTGATCAATGTATACTAATGTATACATTCGATTCTTTTATCGTATGGTCGATGTAAATGTAGAGTTCGAGAATGGTAGAGATTGATTTGAGCAAAAATGAAAAGTCAAGGATCGAGGTTTGGTTGAGACTCTGACAATTTGTGAAATTTAGTACGGCAACAAGGTGAGTGCATTTATATGTTTTAAAAGTATTTAGGAAGATTTGCGATAAGTTGACCTATATGATTTTACCAAATTGGTAATGTTTATTTTTATGTGAAAAATAATATTTTCACAGGCAAAAGAGATGGTTTTTTACATGACAAGGTAAGAACTGCCTTATTATGTTTTGTTTATGATAACTTTATTATCATATATTGATGATTGTTACATAATGATTTATGTTATAATGGAGTATGATCTGCTCTATTATTTTAATTTATCGATGATGAAATTTTTACCATCTATAAAATGATACATTGCAAAGGTAATGGTATTATTTTATTGCCCAAGATTACCATGAGAGTTACAGTATAGTGGCATGCCTTAAGAGACTAACAGTCTGGGAATGCATTTTAGCTACACTTGGCACATGGTGGCTAGCATTCTGGGAATGCATTGATCTTCAGGTCTAGTATTTTGAGACTACCGTCACTTCGATGACTAGTGCTCTGAGAGCACAACGAGCTCGTATTAATGTAATGTTTTCCTTTCTCTTTAGGGTAAATGGCTAGTACTCTGGGAGTACACGATCTCGTATTCTTAGTTTCCCTATCACGTATTTCTTGGGCTAATGTGTAAAAGAACTTTTATAAATTGATTGTTAATGTTATTCAATTTTACTATAAAGAAATATCTATCTGAAATGGGTTTGAATAAGAATTGTCTATAGTATGTTTTTATTAAAGTTAATTACTTATTAATTTTATGATAACTTTATAATGCCTCACTAAGTTCGTACTTAGCGTGTATTTGGCCTGTGCACACATAGGCTGATCGTCTCAGTTCGTAAGCAGCGGTGTTTGCATCAACTTGAGAATGAAGACATACTATAGGTTATCTTAGTAATGTTTTGACATCCTATATGATGTTTTTGTTTAGTGGCATGTATAAAGATAAACCTACTAGCTTTGTACAACTCAAACTTTAATTACCTTATGGTTTGTAATGTTCATAACTAAAGTATGATTTAGCATATTTACTATGTATGTTGGAATGGTTTATGTGTAGTTAATGAGCTTACAATTGGAATAGATAAAAATAGTCTTTAAAAATTAGCATTAGGCAGTAAGTTTGAAAAATTGCCATAAATTCTATAAATTAGAAGGTAAATCTTATATGTATGAACTAAAAATTGAGTAGATTCTTTTAAAACAAACGGTAATTAATTTTGAGGTCTATACTAAAAGATATGAATTTCTATTCAATGAAAGGTCACGAAAACAGGGCAGCAGATTTCTTGAAATTTTACATTGTGTCATGAGTTTATGATTTTTTGTGATTTTTGGTATAATGAATTTAATTTATTACTTTATATGTGAATCTAGTTTAATTAAAAAATTTTGGAATGAATTTTTGATCTCTATAGAAATTTATAAAAAAATTTGTTTAAGAGGAGTGTAGGCTGCCAATTTAAGTTTTGATAATGGAAAATTGTTTAATCTTTGTTTTGTAACATCACCGACTCGTGTTTGGTAACAAATACGGGAAGGGGGTGTTATATATACAGTATGAAGTTGGTGAGAAAGTGTTCTTGAAAGTCTCTCCATGGAAGAAGATTCTTCTCTTTGGTAAAAAGGGGAAGTTAAGTCCCCGATTTATTAGACCTTTCGAGGTAATTGAAAGAGTAGGCCTCGTGGCTTACCAACTAGCTTTGCCTTAAGAGCTAAGTAAGATTCATGATGTATTCCATGTATCGATGCTCCACAAGTATAGATCCGATCCAACTCATGTTGTTGAGCATGAATCAGTAGAACTCCAACCCAATCTGACGTGTGAGGAGGAACCAATACAAGTATTGGAAAGGGAAATCATGAGACTTCAAAATAAGAACATTCCTTTATTTAAGGTGCTTTGGAGAAGTCATAAAATCGAATAAGCCACATGGGAATAGGAAGAAACCATGAGGAGTAAATACACACATCTCTTTGGCTTAGGTAAAATTCGAGGATGAATTTTTTAAGGGGGAGAGATGTAACACCTAAAATCAGATCTAGTCAAAATTCCATTTCCGTAACTGAGAAACTTTGCAATGAAAAGTCAAACTATAGTATTGACCTTTGACCAAGTGATCAATTGTTGGAGTATTCAACCCTAATTAAGTACTGATATTGATTAAGGACCTTATTGTGAACTTTGAAACTTGTCTTAGTGACTAAATTTGGGAAATTGAAGGTTTGGGGAAAAAAGTATAAAAAGTAAAGAGTTGAGGGACTAACCTTACAATTAAACCTCCTCAAGCCCAATCACCACATACGTGGGATTCGGAGAATGAATTCCTTCAATGGAAGGAAAGCTAAACAAATAAAATTAGAAAAAGAAAGATAAGATTACCGGTTAATATTGTAAGCACACACCACACCATTCTCCATCTTCTTCCTCCAACCACACACCTCAAGCAAGCACCTCCATTGTTGTTTAGGGAAAACTTATATTTCCTTTGATTTCTTGATTCCAATTCAATCCTAGTGATCGGATAAGCAATATCCCCTAAATGATTCATAGATTCCATGGCTAAACCATGTTTAAATCCAAGATCAAGAATGCTATGAACCTTAGAATTTCCTAGGGTTATCAAGTTCAATCTTTATTGTTTTTCATAGATAATATTTGCTGTGGAATTTGTTATTGATGATGAAATCCTTGTGATTTCTATTCCTTTTGTAGCTCAAGAGAATCGAGGTGAAGAATCACCAAATCCTTCAAGTACCAATAAGTCAAAGAATAAGGGAATTGTTATTCTGGGATCCCTAAAAGCTTCGGGAGTATCGGTGAGTGTAGTCGGAGTCTTGGGATAGGCTAGGTGCCTTTCCCAATTTCATTGATATTGTTTATTGCATTTCCATCTATAACGCCCTGATTTTGGGTTTAGATGTTTTGAGGTTCGTTTTAAGGGTTTGGTGGATCGGTATTAGAGATTCGAGTCGGTTTCAGGATTAAATCAAATTAAATATTTTTGAAGGTGATAAAATGTGGAAAATGTTCTAAAATAATTATTTAATATGTTAATGATTTTCGTGGAATCAATTTTGGAATATGAGTTTTGGAAATCAGACATTTTGGACTAGTGACCAAAATGTAAACTTTGAAAATTGTTTTTAGTGAGTGTTTTGTAAAAGGGTCAAAAGTTTGAATCTTTAAGGAGCTAATTGCCCAAAAGTCTAATCTCAAACTTTATCCCTTAATTGCCGATTTTTAAAAGTGTTTTGGAAAATATAAATAGGTTGGGGAGAATTAATTTGATAATTAATTCTTTAAAACAAAAGTTAAGTAACGAACTTTCTCTCAAAATCTTTTCTCTCAAAATCTCTCCAGCCAAACACCATTATCTTCTTCTAAATTTTCAGATAAGTCTTTATTTTCTTAAATCTTTTGATTTCAAATAGATTCTCAATGATTTCCAAACAAAACCTTATCGTTTTGATAGTTTAATTAAGGAAAATTGGTTTAATTTTGTTTTGCTGGGTTCTTGATCAGATTAGATCATGATTTGACATTTAATAATGTTAATAGCTTGGTTTTAACATTGTAATCCCAAAACTAGTTAAATCTTTAATGTTAAAGGTTGTTAGTTAAGGTTTTTGTGATGTTAATGGAGTTTAATCATTGCTGGAAGTAAAAGGGTGTTGTAAAGGGGTTTTTAGATGTTAATTGATGAAATTTGATGTATTGAATCGTTATATTGTTGCTGGGTTAAGATTGGAAGGTGCTTGAGGTTGATTTCGATAAGTTTCAGATATTTTTGAGTGGGCAACTTGTGAGTTGCGGGTAATTGCTTTGAGGCAGTGGTTTGGGTGCATTTTGATAGATGTTTCCTCTAGTTTTGTGTGGCCAGAATAGGGGATAATCAAGGCGAAGTAGCTTGAGGTGGATCATCGCTTTGCAGGAGCTCGATTTGTATTGGCGAGCAAGGCGAGGTGTAATCGGTGAGTGGAAAAAGTTTTAAAAGTCTTTCAAAGGTTTGAAAATGTTTATGGGAGTTTAGGTTAGCTTGAAACACTTGCCTAAGCTCAGATGTAAGTTTCCCTCTTTTGCTCTTTAATATCGGTTCAGATATAAGCTTGTGTAATTCAAGTTTTGGTCATAAACATGGTTTGTTTTACTTACTGTAAATGCGTGATTTTGATTACATATGCAGAGGTTCAAAAGTATATGAAATGCTAGTGAGCATTGGTTTTCATTTCTGTCGGGAATGTGGTATTGCTTTGGCAATGTGGTTTGCATAAGTGGTGATTGGAATTATGCATTGTAAAACAGTGAGAAAATGGTTTTGTAAATGATATATTGGTTATGAGACATGATGAGAAAACATTCAGATATAGTCGACATGCCATAGGATAAAGTGCACTATAATATATACTAAAAATCGATCGTGGCCATGGGTCCTTGGGGTATGGCGGTTTAACTAGGCCACTCGAACTATTGGGACCTCACTTGGGGTATGCGGTTTAACTAGGCAACCAAAGTCGATGGTGATCTTACGGTTTAACTAGGCATGGCCGGTAGAGCTCACGGTTTAACTAGGCGAGGATGTTAAATCTTACGGTTTAACTAGGCAAGGTTTGGGATATCATGCGGTTTAACTATGCATGGTATGAGTTGTGGTGGAGGTGAGTCCATCATGAGAGATCTGTGTGTCTGATATGTAAAGTTAACGGTCGGTTAAGCAATGATTAGTGGTTGGCTAATCAAGTATAGTTGTTGACTATCTGGGGTCACTATAATTGCCAATATATGGAGGTTCATGTGTTGAACCTACTTTTTAAAGCTTTGAGATTTAAGCTTGGTAATATGATTTAATGCTTTGGGATTTAAGCATGTGATTTGTAAATGATTTTGCATATGGTCGATATGCATGCTTGGATTTTGAATCAATGAAAATGCTTCTTTCGTTAAGCATGGGATTTATATATGATGTTGCACAGGGATCGTTACGCATGTTTCAGTCAAAAACAATGAAAATGCTTTGGTCGTTAAGCATGTTTTGAAAATAAGTGGTTTTCGTTTTCAAATGGTTTTAAATGCATCATTGTTTTTATGAGCATCATTACTAAGCATTTGTGCTTACACTCTCTTTTCTAAATGATGCAGAGCACTAGAGTTTGGGGCAGCATTGACAAGGCAAAAAGGCGATCCAAGATCTATACTATCTTTGAGTATGAAACTCGGTTTTACTTTCGGTTACTAAGGGAATGTGTTCGCCATATTTTGTGGGATTTGTAATTCTATTTCCCCCCTGGTTTTTTAGCATGATTATTGCGGTGTTTTGGAGCTTGATTGATGTTGATAAACATGTTGAGGATCTTTGCTTATGATTGAGGCTAAGTAATTGCTAGGTGGCTGTCTAGGTATGCATTTAGTTAGCATTTGGTTGATCGCCATGCATTGATGATTCTAACATGTTGGATTATGATACTAAAGATATGTTGGTATGTTGCATATGCTGGAAAATGCTTAAATGAGAGTTTTTGTACTTTTGGTAATGTGTTTTTATGAAGCCTGCCTATAGTTTACCTTTAAAGCATGTTTGCCATGAGTTGATGATGGTTTGGTGTTACTATGGTTAGGATAGATCCTTGGTAATGTTGCTTGAGTTTTAGAAGCATGTTAAAGTGTAATGGTAATCATCAAAGTGTGTTAAAACAGCACAAGTGGACGTTTCAGGTCCAGGCGTATCGGAACGCGTCCTCTCGTACCGGTACGAATAGGCCATTTTAGGCTTAGCGTTTCGATACTCGGGGTAGTGTTTTAATACGGGTAAGCCATTCTAGACACAGCGTTCCGGTACGCGGGGTAGTGTTTCGGTATGGGTAAAAGCAAAATGGCAAGGTTTACAGATACGCGTAGCCGTACTAGTACGGTTTTGAGGTACTGGAATTTGAGTTTTATAAAGTGGCAAAGGCGTACCAATACACTTGCTCGTGTACAGATACAGGTAGCTGTTTATTCAGTTATTTGAATGTTTGGAGGGTTTCTAATTTATTCATTTTGGTCCCTATTTATTGTGAGTGAAATTGCTCGAGTTTGTATGGACGAATTGAGCTGAGAATTGACATGCAAGTATGTAATCTGACTAATTGAGGATTGGTAACCCTAATTTCAGTAATGGTCCTTTAACTTACCAATTTTATGTTTTAGTCCCTAAAATGTATTAGATGCAATTGGTTGCCTTTTTGAGGTCAATTTCCTTTTTAACATCACCCGTTGCAGGCATGATCACTTAGAATTAATAATATGCATCTAGACAAGATAAAAGGAAAAAATGGACCAGTTTTCGTAATCTTTCTCTAGTTTGATTTAGCAAACCTAATGTAGCTCGCTTGGTTCGGTCAAACATCTAGGCCGGGTCGAAGAGGATACATTTGGTGGTTTCAAAGCCAGGTTAAGAATGGTTGGGATGATGTTGATTGATTGATCGCTGTTTTCTGTCATGCACGGTGATTGTATATGTGTACGGTGATTGTTTTATATCATGTTGGGGTACGAATTGGGAACACATTGCCTATTATCGAGGTTTAAATTTTTTTATAAGGTTGTATTGGATCCTTTGCCTAATGCTAGCCTGACTTAAATGTGTTTTGATGCTTTTGTTAGCACGGCTTGACGTGAGACTCAATTAAACATTAGAAAATCATTAAAACCAGATTAGAAACACAAAAACAAGGATCAAATGCTTGAGAATTTCAGTAAAGAACCATACAATAGAGGAGATCTCAGACCTTACCCCTATTGTGAAGTTTTTCCCTCAATTGATTGGTGAAAGCTAAGAAAACACAAAGTTATTGTAAGATTTGTGTAAACAATCTTTATAAAACAATTTAAAACAATAAAATCAAGTTTGAAACCACCTCACCTCTAGAAAATTGATGAAAACCTGAGTGTTTGGTTGAGGAGAGAATGGAGAGAAAAAGTTGAGAGAAAATGACGTGATTTTTGTTTTGGAAAGTAATAACTAGCTTCTTAACAACATTCTCTTTAATTACTAACTAAAACACATGTTAAAATAAGTCAAACTAAGGGAGAAATCATTAGAAACCAATTGGTAAAATAGCTCCTTAAAGATTCTAAGTATTTGACACTTTTTAGTTTAGTCACTAGGAAATCACAGTTTTCAAAACTTTCATTTTGGTCACTAACCAAAATGTCCCTCTTCCAAAACCCGTTTTACAAAATCAACATCACCATTATTAAGTACATAATTAATAATGATTTTTGAGTATTTTTCCATAAATTTTCCAACAACAAAAATATACAATTCCAAAACCGACTCGAATCTCTACTCTAGTCCACCGGACCATCTAATCAACCACCAAACCGCTAAGCCCTAAAACCAGGGCGTTACAACTCTCCACCACTTAAGAAATTTCGTCCCTAAAATTTACCCGGAGAAAACAAGACAGAAACTGTTCTAACATCTCTGACTTACTTCACACACATGGCTTCCTCAACACTGCGGTGTTTCCACATCACCATAACAAGCTCAACTGTCTTTTAACACCGAAACCTACTGCTGACATTAAAGATTCCCACCAGACCTTATTACAAGATTTATCAGATCCCAACACAATGTCCTCCATCGGTACAACACACGAGGAATCCAACCACTACCTACACAACCTCGTCACGTGAAACACATCATAGACCCCTCCAACACAAGAGGTAACCTCAAACAAAAAACAACAGGACCCACACACTCGACACTCTAGTATGGTCTACAAAACCTTGGGCTAAGCTTACCTTCCTTCCCAAAATACATCACCTTCTTCCAAGGTGACAACTACATGATCACTCGATCATTAACACCACACATTGCATCGCTACGCTTCAAACCTGCGTAGAATTTCTGACCATACAAAGCTGCTCTCAAGCACACTCATAATAGCTTCCCCTTTTTACTGGTGCCTTTCAACATATCAATATGGGAACGCACCTTCTCCCATTTCAGCCCAACTCACAGTGTACGACACCTCACACCACACAACGGCTCGTACAGTGCCTTCCGCACACTCATATGACAACTGCTATTAAATCTAACTCCACCAAAGCCAACTGTTTTACCCACGTTCCTTGGAACGCAGTGGTACAGCAACTCAACATATCTTTCAAAACCTGAATTCAACCTTAGGATCCACCATTCATCCGGAAATGATACAAGGCACTGATACTCAACCACACACTCAAAGCTCATAACAATATCCCCAAAACCTCACTATAAACCTTAGATTTCCGTCCACTCCATGGACTCGGGCACATTGTATAAACATACCAACCCGACAATATACAAACCTGCCAGCTTATACAAAGCACATAACGCAAGTATAGCCACAAAGGTGCGCACACCCCGCAACTTAATCAACAACCACCCAAACGGAATCTTTTTCGGTCGGTGTCCAAGATAACCCAGACACAAGATTCATGGTGATTCCTCCCCCACTTCCATTCCGGCATCCACAACCGATACAACAATTCGAAAAGAAACTGGTGCCCAGCTTTCGCTTGTTGTCATATCATGCATCGATCAACACAATCTGCCACATCTTTCTTTAAACCAACCCAACAACAATTTGCATGCACCCCCATCAAAACAATACACCTCAACATCAAGAAACACCACTCTTCGATCCTTAAAATACAACACCCTATCATTATTAACGGGAAATCCTTCAGGTTTCCTTCACCGATAACCTAAACATGCGATAACAACACAACATTGTAAGGTTGCCCTTACCTTTCCAACTGCGATCCAGATAACCTCACTTACAATTCAGTCACCAAGCCTCTATCACACATTATACTCAACCACACAAACAACATCCTCAACTCCACCGCAATTCACACATACAAGGCTTCAGTTACAACCTGAGCTCGGATGATAATCAATTATCAAATTATAACTCTTAAATAACTCCAACCATCCAAACTGTCAAGAACCCAAACCATCATTCACTCATTTTCTTTTAACCACACATGAACCGTGTACACAACATACTCCTCATCAAAGAACCGACATCTCCAACCTTCAACCAACACAACCACAGTAAGCTCCACACTATGCATAGAGCAGATGCGCTCTTGCACCCTTGACTATCTAGATGCATAACCTGCAACTTCCAACCTTGATTGTTCACAAACTAGTACAAGCTAAACCTCCACAAACCATATTACCAAAACTACTTACACCACTACACCACTAATTTCTGTTAGTAATCCTTAAGTATGAACATGTGTATGCATGATGGCTTACATGCCCTCATAGATGTCTATGTGTATGTATGCAAAACCTCTAATTTCATGCTCAAATGCATGCATGTACTGACATATTTACATATACATATAAGTTTTTATGCACTGTGTATGTTTTTATATTCACACTTACTAATAACATCCTCATAACTAAAACTCTTTACATCATGCTCAAACTCACACTTCCCAACAGAGGAGTAACATTCACTTCCCCCCAAGAAACCACTAGACCATCCACACTTATCGTTCTAAACCCTTCTCGATGCCTTCGCACACGAAAAGACCATCAACAAACAAAACCAACTAACTCACAACACCTGGGCTACCCGATTCTGCATACCCATGAACACAACCTATCCATCGATCACACTCACAGCATAACCGAGGGCTCACACTACCGTACTCCTGGTAGAAAACAACTTCAAACACAAGCACATCCTTTACCTCCAATTGATAACACCCAGACCTCAAATCAACCTTACAAAACACTAATGCATCCCTAAATTGATCATCAGATCACCAACTTATTCAACCAACAAAAACCATCTCACTCCGCAATGTGCCAACCTTTATTTCCACAACCACACCGGCAAAACACTAAGCCTAATAAAGCCTTACTCAAGCAACTCCTAAAGTTACGCCTTAAACCCTTTCACCTCTATCGAGCCCCGTATAGAGAGTGATAGAAACTGAAACTGTGTTTTCACACGATTCAATGGCAGGCTTAACCTTTCAATCCAATGGTAAACCCGGATATTCCCTAAAAACACCAGATGCTTACATATCATATGCATATCTTACACACGTACTTCCTTTGACTCTAGAGTCATAACATAAGCTAGGAATTCCTTGCCACCAAAAATCCATCAAACATCTCGCTTCCAACACCAAAATAGCATTAAACAAGAATTTAACATTCTCGCACGGGATTACCACCCATAAACATCAGCAAGTTCCAAGACAACTTGCTAGAATTCAAAAATCAACCACAACTCTGGTTCAGCCACTAATCAAACCCAGGATTACATCAAAAATCATGGAGCGACAACTCCAATAAAACCACCACAACCTCAGGACCTTAAACCATCAAAGAATACTTTCAAACATCCTTCCTACAACAACCGTCTTTCAAGAAGAACCAGCCACTTACATCCTTACTTTTAACAATTACGGGACGATCGTTCAACCCCAACTCCCATAACATTAATGCAACAAGCACAAGAGTTCACACTTCACATCTCAAATGTGGTTAATCACACCTCGTGCAATCACTCAATTCACAGACTCAACAAGTATTAAATATTGTTCACGTCTGGATACACTGACCCCTTGATCCTCACCCAACACTATCATTACCTCGCCCAACGCAGAGCGATATCCTTTATCACATTTCTTTTCAAACTGAACACTACCAAAACTAGATTCTGCAATTCTTATACAAGAGCTAGAACCTCCCATACGAAACAAATAAACCCAAGTTCTGCTCAATGGACCATTCTCGTGTACCAACACGTCGAAAATGGTGTAGTTAGAAACCAACATGTACACCCTAACATCCTGTACAAATTCATAACAGAATCGATCACAGCGATACCTTTTTACTGATACCAGTTCAGGAGCATACTGACTCAATCGAACAAACTATACTCTAAACTCAGCCACACCCTAAACCCGAGCCATGAGCTCTTACCCCTTTCTATCCAAGTATCTAAACCCTAGATACTTCTTCTAAGAGACAGCATAGAAAGACTCCAAATTCACGACATTGGGCCCCCACGCTAACAGATACAGTTGCCCACCAACTAAAACATCATCATGCAACAGAGATTTAACACATCTCGACCTACGAGTACCAAAACCCCCATTCAACACATAACCTGACAACACTGGCCATACATGCCTCAAATGCCTCGGGTGATAACCACGGTACTTAAATTCTTCCAAACTATAGGGATATTTCGACGGCAACCTCGTTTGCCCAATAGTCAGTGCAACCACATGCACTCCAGCAACAACAGCTTAAAAGCTCCAAACATCGCCTATACCAAGGCATCATATCACCCAACTCTGGCCCAACCGGCACAAGTGGTACATACTGGGGATAACTAACCCCCAGAAGACCAACACTCTCTTCAACCCACTACCCTAAGGCAACAACATCATGCTATTCTTATTTCACCTCTCGGTCGAAACTTATCGCATTATCTAAGGCATGAGAATCATTTTAAAACAAAAACAGTTAGGCCAGCTTCAAGCAAGGATCTAGGACTTTCATTTCAAAAATCAAAACTTTCTAGACTATGATAATAAGGCAATGGGTACCCCCAAAACTTCCCTAACATAGCATACAACAACCAACATTCATATATCAATCACCGTGCATATCAACCAGCATACATACAACAATCACCGTACAAATCAAACACGGCAACAACACAACAACCTCCCAAGTGAACCAAACCTGGCTTTGATACCACCAAATGTAACCCCCTTGACCCGACGTAGACGTCCATAAGAACCAAGAAAGCTACATTAGGTTTGTCGTAGCAAACCGAAGAGATACAACAAAACCCGGTCCATTTTCTTCCTTTTTATCTTATCTAGATGCCAATTATTAACCCTGCATGTTCATGCAGACATTAGGTGTAACCCCAACTCAATAGGGCACCAATTTGACATCCAATTGATCAAATTTATAAATTAGGGACCAAAATGCAAATATAGATAATTTCAGGATTAAAGCTCACTTTTAAGTTACAACCTTTAATTAGTCAGGTTCCAATCTTTCATTTTAAATATAAACTCAATCCGATCATTCTATCGCATACATTCACCTTGATAAGATTCAGGGACTAAATTGCAAAGAAAATAAAACTGCCAAAAGTGACATTAACAAAATTAACGGTCACCGTACCGATACAGGAAAACCCGTATAGATACAGTTTGAAACACCCTGTTTTGGTACACCTCCATGCCGTATCGATATGCCCAACTGAAATGCCAAACTTTTGAAAACCTTGTTTATCGTACCGATACGGCTCTTCGGCGTTTTAGTAGACGGGTTTGGGGCGAAAAGGTTGATTTCCAGAAATTGAGACCCGTATCGAAACACCCCTTGCCATACCGATACGCTAAGACCAAAATGGCCTAGGTGTATCGAAACCCCATCCATCATACCAATCCCATAAGCCTAAAAATGCCTAGCCGTACCGATACAGTCCCCCACGTATCGATACGTCTGGGCCTACAATGTGACATTTTGCTAGTTTTTCATCCCAAAAGCATACTGTAATCAATCAAACATGCTTAAAACACAATACCAACATGCCAAACATATCACAAGCCAACTAGCATCATATTTCTAACAACACAACAAGGCTTCATGCATCAAAAGGAAATCTATAGGCATGCTTCCTAATTTTGCATCCAAGCACACACCAAAAGACAAACCAGCCCCAAATCAATCCTTAAAGGCCATTTAAAAGCCAAGAGCAACTAAGGAAACATGCTTAAACAGGGAGTTCCAAAAACTATCTCCCAAAACACAACAAGTACCCCTATTGCCTTTATTTATTATAGTCTAGTCTCTAACATACTTTGGAAACAAGACTTGCCAAGATCCCCTTGCTTCTTGCTGCCTTCCGGGACATTAATTCTCTGCATTGATGGACAAAGAGAGCGTAAGCACATAAGACTTAGTGAGGAATGCACAGAACAAAACACCATCAATGCATTTAAAACCATTTACACAACATCATCCTTTTAAAACATCAATCCCTTTTTAAAACAAGCACTTTACCTCATTAAAATCAGCATATTAAACTATATGCTACATGTATCATTAATCAATAGTAAGTGTTGTGCGTAATAAGTGCTCCACAATTGTGCAAGTGTACACGTCGCAAGTTATAGTATAAAAGATATCGTCTCCACAGCGATTGGTGCCACTTCAAGAATCTAATCTCTAGCACTGTAAAAAGTAAAAGAACACAAGTAGAAGATTGTAGGAGTTTAACTAACAACTAAACTAGAAAGCAATAAAGTAAAAGAATATGTAATCAAATAGAGAGAATAGGCCAGGTTATCGTGAGTTGAGGTGTGATAGCTGATTGGATCGTCTTGGTAAAAGAGTGCAAGGGCAACTCAGTTGTCGTGGCAACTTGCACAGCGGGGTTGCCTTGGCAAGTAATCGACGGTTGCCTGGGCAACTAGTTGGGTAACTATTTGGGCAGCTGGGCAGCAACTTCAAGGCTCGGCGGAGCGTTCTTCAATGGTTTCTTCTTATCCCTAAGTCGAAACTCTAGCTATTTGTGCATGCCTTGATAATACATCCCTGCATGAATCAAGGGTAAACGACAACCAATCTTGCGCTCCTCTTAGTCGTTGAAATCCTTAACTTATTCCCAAGCCGGATTAATCTTCACCATCAATAGATTGAATAAAGTCCATACTCATTCGTTTCTTGAATCTAACTCTTCCGATATTAGATAAATAGATGAAGTTACCAGATCCTATACCAATTCACTTGCAAACAAGAATAAGAACCAAGAATGAGTGAACCTTGAATTGAAAGTGCAAACTATTATTACCTAAACAAAATCCAATTGTTTCTCACAACCACAAAACATAATAACCTTAGCCAAATAGATTTAGTTCATGGCTAGGTTCCAAAGAAACACAAAACAAAGAATTCCTAACATAAACCTAATTGAACAAGAAAGAAAAAAGATGAAGAATGGTTGAAGCCTTTTCGAAATCTCTCTAAAGCTCTGTTCAAAATCTCCCTTGCTCTCTTTGTCGAAATTTCTCTCTTCTCCCCCTCTATGGAGTTGAAGGCTTGGTCCTCAATTTATAGGGCTAGGTCAAAGTCTTTTCTGAAGAGGAAGTTAATTTGGAATTAAATATCTTTAAAGAATATAATTCTTTATTATATTTAAATTCCTTCTAGAACTTCTTCTATCTTCTTGGGATTTAATTTCTCTTTAACCTCTTCATGGAAATCAAACTCCTTTGGGATTTAACTTTGCTCCACGTCATCTTGGGCTTATCTAGTCATCAATTTTGACTACCATATCATCTTATCCCTTATCAAAAATTGCCCTGACAACTAGCTCGACATCTCCTTCATGCATTACCCTGGCAACTAGCTCGGCATCTCCTTCATGCATTACCCTGGCAACTAGCTCGACATCTCCTTCATGCATTGCCCTAGAAATAGGTTCCAACCTTGCTTTGGCAAGTGATTATGCACACACACACAAAACACACTAAAGCAGTATCTTTTTCTACAAAATTAAGCAAAATATGAAATCAAGCTTGTCCACCAAGGAAACGATGCAAACATGCATGAATGGATAATAATGCAACTAATATGAGCCTAAGTCTAGCAATAATATGAATAAAAAAGGTAATAAAAATAGTACTTTTGAACACTTAACACACCCCCAAACTCGAACTATTGCTTGTCTTCAAGCAATGCAAACTAATAATTACCCGCCAAGACTTCAATTTTTACAAACTTAGCTTTGAACTTGATCTCAATGCTTAGAACTGTGGCACAAAGTATGATTGTCTTTTCATTTTTTGGAAAACTTAGGAGTTACTCAGAATCAAACTATAATGCTTGTGAGTGTGTGCGGAGTTGTGTGCAAGTTGATTTTTCGGATTCTATGCAAACAAGAGGTTTTCAAATTACTTCATTGGGTTCTTTTAACATATTTTAACTAGAGTTGGTTCCGGGAACCTCTAGTGTTTTGTTTTTAGTTTTCTTAAGTTAATTAATTTATTCAACTAGAGCAAGTTTCGGGCACCTCTAGCGATCAATTTTTTAGCACATGCTAGAGCCAATTTCGGGCACCTCTAGTGATCAATTTTTAGCATATACTAGAGCCAATTTCGGCAACATCTAGCATTCATCCAATTTTTATTCTAATCCCCCAATTTTTTTAACTACCAACCTAAGTTCGCTAGAATTCCTTAAATCAATCAAGTCATACAGTGTTTTATCAAGTTTAGCATCATAGTACGATTCTAAGTGTTTCCATGTTTATCCTAGAATAAAAAGTTCTATCAATTAAGTACATTGGCAGAGTCATCATCGGATATTCATCAAATCTAGGCAATTCTTGTTCCAACTAAAGGCATGGCGAGCAATTTATGTATCCTAAATGCAATACTTAAGATGAATGCAACTAAACATGGTAACTAACTAATAACAATCCCCCCAAACTTGAGTGAGGCATTATCCTCAATGCATGCAACAAAGAAAAATAAAAATAAAGAAAAGTAAAATGCAAACGAGGATTTACTCTGGGTTCGTCGTTGTGGATGATTAGTTTCCTTTTGGTCGGTGCCTTGATTCTTTTGAATGAACGCGGTGGTTGCTTCCTTGTTGCCGATGGTGGAATTGATCCTCGTACAGGGTTGTCCTCATCGTCCTCTTCATCAATGTCATTGGCTTTTCACTTAGGCTTGGAGGATTCGATTAGCGCGGTCTTTGTTGGTGCACTAGAGGACTCATCCGAATCTGAAAAATCAGACAGTGATTCAGTACGAGTTGATTCGGGCATAGGTGCTTTACCTTTGGCTTTTGCAGTGGTTGCTGAGGCATCTTTAGCTTTGGTTGCCGCGACATCTTAAGTGTTGGTTGCCGGGGAAACTGCTTGGGCAGGCGCGGTGTAAGTTGTCGCGGCATCATCTGTTGCGGTTGCCGTGGCAACTGCTTCATTGGTTGTCGTGACAAGCATTTCGGTAGGAAAGATGGGGAACAACACGTGGTTGTTTGGGTACTTTTCTAGGATGACTTGGGTGATGCCATTGTTGTGATCCTTCATGTACTGCATGAACATTAATTGCCGGTCTTCAATTTGCCTAAGGTGATTCACCAACCGTTGTAATAGTGCTTCAAGTTGTCCCAGGGTTGCTGTCCGAGTTGCCTGGGCATTAGTTGCTTGGGCATTAAGGGTTGCCGAGGCGGCAGGAGTTGTCGCAGCAATTGAAGGCGTTGGGGATTTTACCAGTGTCTCTCCCATTAGCTTTTGGATTTGTGCTCGATTCCAACCGGACTTTGGTAGGGCCTTTTCATCAGTGGATTCACTTAGGACATGCATCTCCTTGCAAAGATTGGAAATTAAGCGAGGGAAGAAAAGAGAACCCTTGTCTTTTGTGCTACATACAAAAATCTTATCACAAATAATTTTTCCAATGTTAATGATGTGATTATGCAAGATAGAATGTATGAGCAAAAGACGAGGTGTATCAATGGTAGTATTGTGTGTGGTGGGCATTAAAGAAGTTTTAACAAACTTATTCCATAATTTTGCCTCGGGTTTAAGCCAAAGGCGATTTACCGTGCCCTTGTATTTACCGTCGTTCCAATGAGTTCCCGGTAGAGTGAGTTCTTGAAGCACCTTGTCAAGTTGCTTCGGCGTGAGTTGATCAACAAAGGCTTGATGCTTGTCCTTCTCAACATAGAGCCCGTAAAAGGTGTTGATGTTTTCGGGGCTTATGAGTATAGCCTTGTCACGAACAAAAACATAAGGATTATCCGGGTTAGGTGAGTGAGCATAGAATTCTCTTACCCATGAGATGTTACCCGGTTCCGATTGATGGCAAAAGATTTGCCACTTTTGATGTGCAATCCTTTTGAAGATGAATGGTTCAAGGCTGAAATCTTGATGAGAGTTGGAGTATTCGAAGCCTTGTTCTTCACAAATCTTCCAGCTTTCAAACTTGGAGTGAAATCTTTCTTGAACCACCGGTGTAGCAAACTTCTTGTATCTTGGTTCTTTGGAGGAACTTGGATGAACCAAAAATTCAATTTTGGATGCCATGGATGATCTTGGTTTCGAGTTTGGTAAAAACAAAGAAAAGAAAGCAAAAGAAACTAAAGAGTTGCAAGGTGAAAAGTAGGAATAGGTTTCATGGATGTTAAGGGTGATGGGTTAAATAGAAAATATAGGTAGTAAATATGATGGGTGGGAGTAATTTTGAGAGAAAGAAAATAAGGATTTAGATTGGGGGAAGGTGACGGCTATGGGGTTTAGGGAAGGGTTTGGCCGATTATGTAAGGTTTATTTAGGGTAAATTGGAGGCTTAATATAAGCCTTAGATCCAGCCCATTAATTTCCTTGTTGAAGAAGTTTCCTTCTTGAATCAAAATTCCTCTTTATCTTGAACTCTTTTCCTACAATTCAAAAACAAATAAAATAAGGATTAAAATTAAAGATATACTAATAAAAGAAAATAAAGAAAGATGTGCAAAAAAATTCTTAAACTTAAAATTTTAAAAACAATTAGATAAATGAGAAAGAAAGATGTAGTTTTAATCTTAAAGAAAATAAATAAATCTATCCTAAAAAGAAAAATAACCGAAAACAATAAATAAAAATAAAAAATAAAATAGTTCAAAAATAAAATAAAATAAAAAATATCCAATGGAGAGCATGCTCATGCATCTTCTAAGGTGACCACTTCTTTGTTACATTCCACATGGTCACCGTTGTAGTGCTTCAATCTTTTTCCGTTAACTTTGAATTCATGTTCGTCAGTTTTCCCGACCATCTTGATTTCAGTTTTCCCGGGAAAAGTTTCAGCCGAGAATCGAATAGGAGAACTAGTTGCCCTGGCATGAATTGCCGCGGCAATAGTTTCTTGTCATGCCATTGCTTTGTTTTCTCCTTGTAGATTCGTGCATTGTTATAGGCGAGTGCACATAATTCTTCTATCTCGGTGAGGTCCAACAAATGCTTTTGCCAAACACTTTCCCAATCCATATTCACGGTCTTGATTGCCTAATATGCCTTGTGTTCGATTTCCACCGGTAGATGGAATGTTTTGCCATAGACAAGTAGGAAGGGAGACATACCTAAGGGTGTTTTGAATGCAGTGCGATATGCCCAAAGTACATCATCTAGTCTTACTAACCAATCCTTCCTAGAGGGATTTACAACTTTCTCGAGTATACCCTTCAATTCCCGGTTGGAAATTTTTGCTCGCCCATTAGTTTGTGGGTGATATGCCGTGGCAATCTTGTGAGATACACCAAAGCGTTGTAACATCTTGGCAATGAGTTTGTTGTCGAAGTGCTTTCCTTCATCACTGATAATTACTTTCGGCATCCCAAACCGTGTAAATATGTTTTTCTGCAAGAATCGTTGCACGGTCTTAGAATCGTTGGTGGGAACTGCAGCTGCCTCAACCTATTTAGACACGTAGTCGACGACAAGTAGAATGTAGAGGTTGCCGATTGAAGATGGAAAAGGTCCCATAAAATTAATCCCCCATACATCGAACAATTCCACCTCGATGATGTTTTGGAGCGGCATCTCATGTCGTCTAGAGATATTGCCCGTCCTCTGGCAATGATCACATTGCTTGTAAAACTCTTGGGCATCTTTGTACAATGTTGGCCAATACAAACTGGATTGAAAAACTTTGGCCGCAGTACGTGTTCCTCCAAAATGTCCTCTATAGGGTGAAGAATGACATTGTCGGAGTACATTCTGCTGCTCCTCTTCAGGGACACATCGGCGTATAACTTGATCTGCACATTGTTTAAATAAAAGAGGCTCGTCCCAAAAGTAATGCTTAGCATCATGGTGAAACCGCTTCTTCCCTTGCTGAGTAAGGCCATAAGGTAAAATACCACAAACAAGGAAATTAACTAAATCCGCGTACCAGGGTATTGCCAAGGCATATGTTGCCGTGGCAACCACTTCCATGGTTGCCAAGGCGTGCGCATCTAGAGTTGCCGTGGCATGCGCGTCCATGGTTTTCGAGACATGTGTGTCAAGGGTTGCCAAGGCATACATATCCATGGTTGCCGAGGCGTGCGTATCAGTGGTTGCCAAGGCGTACACGTCTGGAGTTACCGAGGTGTCACGTCAAGCGTTTCTGAGTCATGCGCATCAAGAGTTGTTGAGGCGTCGAGGGTTGCCGAGGCATGTGCATCCATGGTTGCTGAGGCGTCAAGGGTTACTGAGGCATACACGTCCATGGTTTCTGAGGCAACTAATAGTTGCTCATCCAGGAATGCATCGCATATCTCTAAATCCACGTCTTTCTCCCTATTGCGTTCTTAGCGTGATAAGTGATCGACCACATGATTTTCTGTTCCTTTCCTGTCCTTAATTTCAATATCAAACTCCTGTAAAAGCAATATCCAACGAATCAAATGAGGTTTGACATCCTTTTTAGCAAATAGATACTTAATTGTCGAATGGTCCATATGAACAATTAGCTTTGTACCAATCAAATAAGATCAGAACTTGTCAAATGCGAAAACTATGGCTAGTAACTCTTTCTCCGTTGTTGTGTAATTCACTTGAGCACTATTAAGAGTTTTACTAGCGTAGTATATCACATGAAAGGTCTTACCTGTGCATTGGCCTAGGACTGCTTCTACTGCGAAATCACTTGCATCACACATGAGCTCAAAAGGTAGCGTCCAATCGGGTGGAACGACAATAGGTGTCGAGGCAAGCTTTTCCTTTAGGGTTTTGAATGCTTGGGTGCAAGAATCATCAAAATTGAAGACTTTATCCTGTTCAAGCAAATTGCATAAGGGTTTAGTAATCTTAGAAAAATTATGAATGAACCTCATGTAAAAACCTGCATGTCCAAGAAAGCTTCGGATTCCTTTAACCGAACTTGGTAGGGGTAATCTCTCGATCACGTCCACCTTGGCTTTGTCTACTTCAATTCCCTTGGATGAAATCTTGTGGCCGAGCACTATTCCTTCATCTACCATAAAATGGCACTTCTCCCAATTAAGGACTAAATCGGTTTCTTCACATCTTGCCAACACCTTCTCTAAATTTCTGTGGCAACAGTCAAAGTCATTACAAAAAATGGAAAAATCATCCATGAAAATCTCAAGGAAGTCTTCGACCATGTCTGAAAAGAGTGCCATCATGTATCTTTAGAAGGTTGCTAGGGCGTTACACAATCCGAACGGTATCCTTCAAAAAGCATAAGTACCGTATGGGCATGTGAATGTTGTCTTTTCTTGATCTTCTGGTGCTATGGCAATTTGATTGTAACTTGAATAACCATCAAGAAAACAATAAAAGGGTTTACCTGCAAGACAGTCAAGCATTTCATCAATAAAGGGTAATGGGAAGTGATCTTTCCTAGTGGCTTTGTTTAGCTTTCGATAGTCCATACAAAGCCTCCAACCGGTCACTGTCCTGGTTGGAATGAGTTCATTGTTTTCATTACTTACCACTGTTATACCTCCCTTTTTCGGTACACATTGTACCGGACTTACCCATGCACTATCAGAGATAGGGTATATGATGCCGGCGTCAAGCCACTTGATGATTTCTTTCATTACAACCCCTTTCATGGCATGATTCAGTCTCCTCTGGGCCTCAATCGAAGGTTTGTGATCATCTTCTAATAAAATCTTGTGCATGCACACTGCCGGGCTAATTCCCTTCAAGACGACAATTGTCCACCCTATTGCCTTCTTGTGTAGCATCAACATTTTTATCAGCTTCTTTTCCTGCTCGGGCTGTAACATAGAGGAAATAATTATAGGCAATGTATTATCGGTTCCCAAGTAAGCATATTTTAGTTGCCCTGTCAACTGTTTCAACTCAAGAATCGGTGGTTGTTCAATGGAGGGCTTTCCGAGTTTACCTTCCTTACCTGAGTAATCAAGTGGTTCAAAGTATGTACTTGGTCGATTGACTAACCAATTTGCCTCTTCTTGTTGGTCCTCATCAATCGGTTCTTCATACTCCTTAGGTTCCTCTTGATCGGCAATGTAGTTGCTGAGGTAACTAAATTCCTCGTCGAAGTTAAACTCTGCAATGGCATGAAGAAGTTGGCATTCTTCCGGATCATCGGCATGCCTTAGTGTTTGGAACACATTTAGTTTAACTTGCTGGTCATTCACCCTCATTGTGAGTTCTCCCTTTTCAACATCGATCAAGGTTTTCCCTATTGCTATGAAGGGTCTCCCGAGAATGATATGTGCATGTTCATCTACTTCACATTCCAAAATAATAAAGTCAGAGGGAAAAATAAATTTATCAACTTTTACCAGTATGACTTTGATTTTTCCCTCTGGATGCACATAGGATCTGTAGGCTAACTGTAGCATAACTGTTGTAGGTCTTGCCTTCCTGATTCCTAGTTTCTGGAAAACCGATTTAGGCATCAAGTTTATGCTTTCTCCAAGGTCACATAATGCTTTCCCGACATAGTGGTTTCCAATGGAACAGGGTATTGTGAAACTTTCGGGATCCTTCAACTTGGGTGGCATGCGATTGTACAACATGGCCATGCATCCATCTGTTGCGGCAACTGTTTAAAACTCTCCTAGCCTTGTTCTCTTGGACACAATGTCTTTCAGAAACTTGGCATAGTTCAACATTTGTTCAATCGCCTCAACCAATGGCAAGTTGATGTGGACTTGCTTTAGGATATCAAGAAACTTCTTGAATTGATATTCTTGCTTTTGTGGCTTCAACCTTTGTGGGAATGGTGGTGGAAGTCGGATATCTTCAATCCTTTCATTGGTCTGGAACCTGATTGACGGCATTGATTGGGCAACTGGAGTTTCTGAGGCATTGTCAACTGGGGTTGCCATGGCGTGCCTATCGTTGGTTGTCGAGGCATGTTAATCACTGGTTACCGAGGCATGCTTATCGCTGGTTGCCGAGGCATTTCCTGATTCAGCATCTGAGGCTTTGCCGCTGACTTCGTCTTTTTCTTTTTGTGGAGTTTTGTTTGATGAGTGAGCTTGAGACTCTTTAAGTTGTTCGCCACTTCTAGTAGTGATCGCCTTACATTGCTCATGGCCAGTTCCTCTTGCGACTTCAGTATCGCTAGGTAAACCTCCTTGCGGTCTAGTATTCAGGTTTTGAGCAAATTGTCCGACTTGATTTTCCAATGATTTGATTGCCGCCTCTTGGTTTTGCAATCTCATCTCGGTCCTGTTAATAAAATCATTAGTTCTTTTTATGAAGTTACTATTCTCAGCCATATAAGATTCAGTTTTCAACATAAAAGCATTGAGAGAATTTTTCAAAGAACTAGATGTTGTCGGTAGTTGTTGCGGCAACTGTTGCCGTGGCATATTCTGCTGGAATCCCGACGCTTGTGCATTCTGATTGTTCTGGTTTAGAGCATTGTTGGGATTACTCAATGAAAAATTCGGGTGCTTCTTCCAATTTGGATTGTATGTATTGGACATCACATTGCTATTCCGGTTGTAATTCCTCGCATAAAAGCTGGATTCTGATTTCTGCATACATTCAGAAGAATCATGGTTACCACCACATAACTCACAAAAGGAATCCATTACCTTGACCTCTTGTGTGTTGTTTGGTTTCTGCATGTTCTGGACCATCTTGGTTAGAGTGGCCAATTGTGCTGAAATTGAGTCTGATGATCCCAGTTCCTTTATTGTGGCTTGGCGTCTAACTCCTCTTCTAGCATATGGGAATTGATAATCATTCTTGGCAAGCATGTTTAGAATTTGCATTGCTTCCTCCGGTGACTTATCTAGGAGTATGCCGTTTGTCGAGGCATCTAGCATCATCCTTGTTGGTGTATTCATAGCGTTGTAAAACATTGTTACTTGTGTCCACACTGGGAATGCGTGTATGAGGCATTTGTGTAGAAGTTCTCTATATCGCTCCCAAGCCTCGTACATGGATTCATCATCTACCTGCCAAAAAGAAGTAATTTCGTTACGAAGCTTATCGGTCAAATTTGTAGGATTAAATCGAGCAAGGAAATCACGACAAAGATCGGTCTAAGATCCTATTGATCCGACAGGAATACTAATCAATTATGCTTTCGCCCTATCCCTCGGTGAATAGGGGAATAATCTTAGTCGTAAAACATCGGGGGTGGCTCTTGTATTTTGAATGAGTTGCAAATCTCGAGGAAAGATTTAATATGTTGTCGTGCATCTTTAGTTGTTGAGCCGCCAAATTGATCAATTGTGTTGATCATATTGAACATCACCGGTTTCAACTCAAAGTGGTCGGCTTCAATTTCTGGTGTGACAACTCCTAGATTAAGTCCTTCAAGATCTTCTTCAAGATATCTCGAATAGTTCTGTTTCGTGCAAGAATCATTCCTCCTCCTGCTGGAACATCTTGATTCATATTGTCGTATTGATTAGCCATTGCTACTCTTAACCTTTGTCTGAGTCTTTGCAAGGTTCGTTTGATTTCTGGATCAAAGGGATATTCTGGTGTAATCGGTCTCGCCCTGGTCATATACCAATGCAAAACCAAAGTTTGTTAGCCCTTTAAATCTTAAAAAAAATAAAAAGTGCAAGAAAATAAAAACAAAGTTACTCTTGACATTCCCCGGCAACGGCGCCAAAAACTTGTTGCGCGTAATAAGTACTCCGCAATTGTGCAAGTGTACACGTCGCAAGTTATAGTATAAAAGATATCGTCTCTACAGGGATTGGTGCCACTTCAAGAATCTAATCTCTTGCACCTTAAAAAGTAAAAGAACACAAGTAGAAGATTGTAGGAGTTTAATTAACAAATAAACTAGAAAGCAATAAAGTAAAAGAAGATGTAATCAAATAAGAGAGAATAGGCCAGGTTATCGTGAGTTGAGGTGTGATAGCTGATTGGATCATCTTGGTAAAAGAGTGCAAGGGCAACTCAGTTGCCATGGAAACTTGCGCACCAGGGTTGCCTTGGCAACTAATCGACGGTTGCATGGGCAACTGGCTGGGCAACTATTTGGGCGGTTGGGTAGCAACTTCAGGGTTCGGCGGAGCGTTCTTCAATGGTTTCTTCTTATCCCTAAGTCAAAACTCTAGCTATTTGTGCATGCCTTGATAATACATCCCTGCGTGAATCAAGGGTGAACAACAACCAATCTTGCGCTCCTCTTAGCCGTTGAAATCCTTAACTTATTCCTAATCCGGATTAATCTTCACCATCAATAGATTGAATAAAGACCATACTCATTCGTTTCTTGAATCTAACTCTCCCGATATTAGATAAATAGATGAAGTTACGAGATCCTCTCACAATTCACTAACAAACAAGAATAAGAACCAAGAATGAGTAAACCTTGAATTGAAAGTGCAAACTCTTATTACCTAAACAAAATCCAATTGTTTCTCACAACCACAAAACACAATAACCTTAGCCAAATAGAATTAGTTCATGGCTAGGTTCCAAAGAAACACAAAACAAAGAGTTCCTAACATAAACCTAATTGAACAAGAAAGAAAAAGATGAAGAATGGTTGAAGCCTTGTCGAAATCTCTCCAAAGCTCTTGTCGAAATCTCCCTTGCTCTCTTTGTCGAAATTTCTCTCTTCTCTCCCATTTGTCGAAATTTCTCTCTTCTCCCCCTCTATGGAGTTGACGGCTTGGTCCTCAATTTATAGGGCTAGGTCAAAGTCTTTTTTGAGGAGGACGTTAAGTTGGAATTAAATATCTTTAAAGAATATAATTCTTTATTATATTTAAATTCCTTCTAGAACTTCTCCTATCTTCTTGAGATTTAATTTGTCTTTAACCTCTTCGTGAAAATCAAACTCCTTTGGGATTTAACTTTGCTCCTCGTCATCTTGGGCTTATCTAGCCATCAATTTCGACTGCCATATCATCTTATCCCTTATCAAAAATTGCCCTGGCAACTAGCCCGGCATCTCCTTCATGCATTGCCCTGGCAACTAGCTCGGCTTCTCCTTCATGCATTGCCCTGGCAACTGGTTCCAGCCTTGCTTTGGCAAGTGATTCTACACACACACACAAAACACACCAAATCAATATCTTTTTCCACAAAATTAAGCATGTCCACCAAGGAAACGATGCAAACATGCATGAATGGCTAATAATGCAGCTAATATGAGCCTAAGTCTAGCAATAATATGAATAAAAAGGGTAATTAAAATAGTACTTTTGAACACTTAACAGCAAGTCACATTGCTAACCCTTTACTTAAGCCTTCCCATGCATTACTACCAAATGCAAAGCTTAAGGAGAAACATGTATATATCACATTATACATCATAATACATCTCAATGATACATTAACAATTATTTTGGCTTACAAGTGATCATTAAACAAGTCCAATAACAAAAGAGTTCATCGGATACACGGATTCAACAAGTGTTAACCCCAAACTTTAAACCATCTCAATCAAAATAGCGATACAATCACAATCACGGTACAATAACAACCGGGTACATTAACAACCAGGTACACTTCCAACACACGGGGACACCCACCCCAATCATTGATTAGACGCTTAATCCATTAATGGGAGTTTTTGGTACTGCTTAACCCCTCTACCATTAGGGTACTTGGATGGAGTATTCAGTAGGCCGTATAAACCCCTCAACATCCAAGGCGACTTATTTACAGTGCACTCATTCCTATGGCCACTCAACAATATCCTATAACAATTTTAAAACCACATCACTTGCCAATATAATTAACCATTTAACATTTACCTCACTGTTTTAAACAAGCTTAAACCATACAATTATCCAATGCAACAACCATGCTTTAAACCACAAGTATAAACCATACTTACAAGGATCACTTACCATGTGCATCCTTTAGCAAAACATGCTTAAAAACAGTATATCAAATACTTTTAAACATGCTTAAACAGTAGGTAACATGTAAATTAAAAACAAGTGCATAAAACCATTTCAAACTAGCACGACTGAGAGAGAAAACCACTTTATACTTACTTTCGAGACTAGGTAAGCGTTTCAAGCTCTACCTTGACTGCCAAAACTCTGTTCCCAAAACATCAAACTCTTTAAACCACATTTTCACTCACCGATACGCGAAACCTCAACTCGCCGATGCAAAAACAAGCATTCGAAACCTCTAAACCTTCACCGATTACCTCCGGATCAATCTCCCCTGTTTTAACCACATTACAACAGAGGATTAATGCATCATAATGCATTCTAAACAAAGCAACCACAATCCTTCTCGTATTTCCACAAAACCTTCACAATTAACCCTCCACAACAACCAAAAACATGACCAAAACACTTCGATTCACAACCCAGCCAACATCTATCAATCTAACATCACTTCAACATCAAAACAAATCTAAAGAATAGATCCAAGACAACCTACCACCTCTAGCAACCTTACAACCATAAAAACACCACAAAACCTCAAAACTAACAACCTAAACAGATAGAGATTCTTAAGTTTCAACATTCCTTTGATAAAAATCACTTATCAACATTATTAAACATCCGAAACATAATTCAAAGCATCCTTAATTACTGGAAATTAGATCCAATCCGTACATTAACTCATTTCCCTAAATAACTCAATTAAACATTAGAAAATCATCAAAGTCAGAATAGAAACACAAACACAAGGATTGAATTCTTGGGAATTTCAGTAAAGAACCATACAATAGAGGAGATCTCGTACCTTACCCCCATTGTGAAGTTTCTCCCTCAATTGATTGGTGAAAAGCTAAGAAAACACAAGGTTATTGTAAGATTTGTGTAAACAATCTTTATAAAACAATTTGAAGCAATAAAATCAAGTTAGAAACCACCTCACCTCTGGAAAATTGATGAAAACCTAAGTTTTTGGCCGATGAGAGAATGGAGAGAAAAAGTTGAGAGGAAATGACGTGTTTTTTTTTGTTTTGAAAAGTAATAACTAACTTTTTAACAACATTCTCTTTAATTACTACTTAAAACACATGTTAAAATAAGTCAAATTAAGGGAGAAATCATCATAAACCAATTGGTAAAATAGCTCCTTAAAGATTCTAAGTATTCGACCCTTTTCATTTTAGTCACTAGGAAATCACAGTTTTCAAAACATTCATTTTGGTCACTAACCAAAATGTCCCTCTTCCAAAACCCGTTTTACAAAATCAACATCACCACTATTAAATACATAATTAATAATGATTTTTGAGCATTTTCTAGAAATTTTCCAACACAAAAAATATACGATTCTAAAACTGACTCGAATCTCTATGCTGGTCCACCGGACAGTCTAATCAACCACCAAACCGCTAAGCCCTAAAATCGGGGCATTACACACATGGCAAAGGAAGTCCTCGGACTGGATTCGACAATAACGTAGTCCACATGCTTCTTGATGCTATACTCTTTAACTGCCAATATCGCTTAATTCTTTTCATTAAATTGAATCCCAACCAATAATTCATCATACTGACTCGAAGTTAATTATGGAATATCCAGGAATTGAGGCGCCTTCATCACATCGAAATATACTAAGTTCATGTGAGCAAGAGGTTTATGCCATGTAATGTCATCCTCGGTCTAAATAAATTCTCCAACACCGAAATCAAGGGCATCACTAACGTCATCAGGGAACAAATCGGGATCCCCAATATCTTCATCTCCACTAGAATCTTCAAGTGTTTCTCCCTATCGACCTCGTATGTTTTCCACACCAGCACCAATAGTCGGATCAACAATCGATTCTGGAAATTGTATGCTCATCGGCCCATATGATGTTGCATATGTTGAAGTCCCAGTTGGATAAAATGTACTCGATGTCCCACGGGCCAACATAGCAACAAAACTACTTTCGGACATAACAATCTCATTGTTGAAACCCATTTGAGTAGATTCCTCAACTACATTTCTAGATGGGTCGGGAACATCACGCACCTTAACAAACAAATCGGTATTTTGAATATCCATAGATTCATGCTCTGCAATCATTATTCCAACATCAGTATCATCTTAGAGAGTTATTGCAGAATATTTAATTGGATTGTGACATGTCAGCCATCAGTACCGAACCATGAATTTTGACTCCAATTTTCTCAGATATCTTCCCCTTTATTTCTCATAGCATGATTTCCTGTTTCAAACCTCATCTTTGTAGTGCTTTCCGATTCGAATACAATTCCGACATCAATTTTCACAATTTGTCCATCGTAATGGACAATCGTCATAAATCTATTGCTACTCATTTTCTCTGCATGTTCAAAACAGTATATATTTTCAATCAAAATACAGAAATCAAAATGAACATACTAAATTGTAAATTACTATTACTAACATCGGGGATAAGTTATTTTCGAATATATATTTCAAATATATATTTTTATAAATATACTAAATTATTTTTTAAAATATATTTTAAATATATATTTTTAAATATACAAATTTATTTTCCCTTTATTTTAACCTTATTTCAAATATATTTTTTAGATTCTAATATTTTAAAATATACTAATTCATAAAAATACTAAAAAATACTAAATATTACTATAATTTTTTTTAAAATTATTTTTCCACCGTTGTTTGAATAATTTATAAATTCTAAACAACAACTTAAAATGGGGCATGGATAAAAAATTTAAAAATTAAAAACTAAATCAACTTACTTACTTGTTAGCTCCAAAAAAAATCACCAAATCTTCCCTCTTTTTTCTCAAATATCCAAACTACATGCATAAAACTAAAATTATATCAAACATACATACAAAAAAATGAACAAACTAAAATAAAACTTAAAAATAAAATATCGAGTCTACTTACAATATTTTCTCCAAAAATTTATTCTTCTTCTTCAGTCAAAATTTTACTCAAAAATTTTCCCTTCAATCTCACATATTTAACACAAAAAATTACAATTTTTTTCGTTACCTACCCCTACCCCTCTTTTAATAAAACTAACAAATTTTAACCCTTAATTTCTCTACCCCTATAAATTTAAAAAACACCCTAAACCCTTCACCCTTTTTGTAGCCATACATGCATGCATTGCTATTTCAAGCCTGCCCTTGCCACCCCGCCACCCTTCACCCGAGCTTCCACCCTCCCACCATAAATGCTGAAGTTGGTGGGAGTAGGTATCTTCTTCGAATAGTACAGCGGCTGCATACGTGCCACGTGGCCATCCTTCCACTGTTTAAAGATGATACCTTTCTTATTGTCTTCTACATTTTACTATAGCAAGTCGATAGGTAGTCCAGTCGAGTTTAATTTTTTATTCCAAAATTGCAAGTATTGTAGCAAGTCGATATGTATTGGAATCATCTTCAATTTCACTGTAGCAAGTGCAATATTCTTGCAAATAATCTGGCTTGTGCCATATTTGTGGGAAAAATGTTCGGTACAATATTTAGGTAATTTCTCTCATTTTAACAATTCAATAAGTAATTTATCCTTAATTAAGCTATTTTAATAATTTTTCAAAAAAAACAATTCAATAATGATACAAATCAAATTATTAGAAATTGATTTGTTCTGGTTTTATATATACACACTCAAAAAACAATCAGTGGAGATTAATATCATTTCGATATTGGTCATATTTGGCAATTAGCAGATAGCTGATAGCGGATAGCGAATTACATTAGCTGATAGCTGATTGCATTAGTTGATTTGACTAGTAGATTGTATTAGCTAATTGTATAAAAGTGTTTGGTAAAATTAACTGATAGCTGATAGATGTTTGATTGTTAAACAAGCAAAAAGGCATATAAAGATATGATTATATTTGTAACGCCCTAAATTTGGGCCTAGATGTTAGATAGGTCGGTTAGACGGTTCGGGGGATCCGGATTAGGCAATTTAAACTAGTTTTGGGAATAAAATCATAATAAATGGGTTTTGGTCAAAATAAAATATGGACAAATATTAGAAAATTTTTAATTAATATTCTAAGGGTTTCGGAATATTCAATTTGAAGGAATAAAATCAAATTTTGGGACATTTTGGTCTGGTGACTAAAATGTAAAGTTTTAAAACTATTTTGGTGACTAAAACGTAAAAGGATCAAAACTTAGAATCCTTAAGAAGCTAATTTACCAAAGTTTTTCATTAGATTTTCCCCTTAATTTAGGTTATTTTTAAATGGTTTTTAAATTTTTTAATTAAAAATAAAATAGAATTGATTAAAAGTATTTTAATTAATCAATTTCACTTTCTTACATAACTACTTTTGCTCTCAACTTTCTTAGCAGCCAAACTATCAATTTCATTCCAAAATTCTCAGGAATCAATCTCTTTTGATTTCTTTTTGATTCCTTACTTAATTCTTTTGATTTCTACATTAAAATCTATTTGGTTTCTTGAGGTTTTCATCCAAATCTTGCAAATTAAGGGAGAAACCAGCAATTAGAGGTGATTTTCATTTCTCTCCTCTAATTAAAGGTTCTTTATTGAAATTCCCAAGTTTTTGATCCTTTACAACTGATTTTTTGTTATGGAATTATGATTAAATTATGAATATGGTATTTAAATTAAGTTTTGATGTGGAAATTGATGAATTTGATATGGATCTGTTTTGTATTGAATCTAATTTATTTAGATCACTTGAAATATGTGTTTTAATGTTAAGAGAATAGATTAATAAAAGAAATCCTGAAACTATGTGAATTGTTGATTTTCTAGGTTGTAAATAGTTAGATTTTGAAGTGATCTTTGTGTTGTGAGGTTGCTGGAGGTATAAAGACGTTATAAAGATGTTTTTGGATGTTAGTTGATGTTGTTAGGATGTTAAAATCATTAGGTTTTAGCTGGGCTTTGTTTAGATGAAGTTTGTTGATGATTTCGGTTGTTTTAGAGAGGCATTTGATGATTTGTAGTGAGGCAAAGTTGTGTTTCATGGTTGCTGAAAATTAGAGATGCATGGAAGTACATTAATCCTCTGTTTTTGATTGGGAAAAGCAGGGGAGCTGGATCCTTTAGCTTTTGGAGAGGTTGCGAAAGCTTCGGAAGCTTGATCCTCGCAACGGCAAAAGAGCTTTGGGTTGTTGGTGAGTGGAAACACGTTTTACTGCTTTTAAAAGGTTTGAAGATGGTTGTTGGGAGTTTAGAATAAGTTTGAAACACTTATCTAAGCTTGGAAGTAAGTATTGGTTGAACTCTCTCTCGTTTTTGGTTTTGCAAACTACAATCTCATGTACATGTTTATAGATTTGATTACTTACTGTTATATGCATGTTTTAGAAATGAAAGATGTTGCAAATTATTATACATGAAGATATTTGAGTATGATAAATGATTTATGAAAGAATTTTGAGAATGCTATAATACATGGTTTAATGTATTGGAAAATGGTTTGAATTGATCCATATGTAAAATATTAAGGTAATGTGGTTTTTGTTGAGTATAATTGCAAGTGGCTGAGATTAAAAGTTATCGGATATAGTTGGCTAGCCATATGGTTTAAAGTGCACTATAATAAGTCGTCTCATGTGTGTTGTAACCCCCATAGCCCGGTCTAACCAAAATTGTACTAAAAGAGTCGCATTAGGTTTGCCAGAGCAAACCCGAACTAATAACCTAAACTGGTCCTTTTTTCCTTTTTTATCTTGTCTAAATGCATCAAATTAATCTCCTAGGGTGAACATACTTCAGCGGAAACGTTACATTATAAGCAGATTTTGCAACAGGATTCAATTGTTCAATTCATCAAATTAGGGACAGAAAATGTAACTTCTACAAATTACAGGAACTCAATCAAAAACAAGTTTACTAAACCTTCATTAGTTCGATTCCATGCTCACATGATAAAATCCAGCTCAAAACAATCATCCGAAAATATCCAATTGCATACATAACATTCAAGGACCAAACTGTATGATTTTCAAACTTCAGCAAACTGATATGCACAAAAACAACAGGGCATACCAATACGGTTAAGACTGTATCGATACGGCTTAACGACCATAATAGCTCCATGTACTGATACACAAAAACTCGTATCAATACGGTGTGTTGATCCACCTATACCGATACGACCTTGACCCCGTACTGATCCCCCTTTTGCCATCCCAAAACTCAGGATTCCAGTAAGCAAATCGCATACTGGTACAGTACCCTACATACCGGCACTGTTCATTAAAATTGAAGGGATCGTACCGGTACTCAAACACGTGTACTGACACCAGTAGAATATTTCCTCAAGGCGTACTAGTACGGTGGCTAGGCGTACCGATACCATAAGCTTTAATTCGATGGTTTGAGCCTTATCAGGTCCCCGCGTACCGATCCTTGGGTACATGTACTAGTACGCAAAGGCCTGTAATAACCTCTAGGTCTAACATATGACACTTTGGCTCAATCCCAAACACTTTCAACACATAACTAAACAACATAGAACATTAGAAGCAAGCTTGACAACGTCATACCAGCATTTTAAGCAATCGTATTAAGTCTAACACATTAACCCACATCACCTAGAGGCATGCTTCCTACTCAACATTCAAAACGTAAAACCATCTATATCTCAAGCACATTAAACCTCTTACAAGTCCAAACTAGCATATAAAACTTGTACAAACAAGGAGTCTAGCAAACAACCCTCCCAAATAACAAATGAACACATTGCCTTTATTACTACAAGTCTATTTCATAATCATACTTTTGCAAACACAAGTCCTTGGATGTCCTTTTTGCTTGTTCGCTGCCTCCAACCTCTAATTCTCTGCATTGATGGAAAAAGAGAGCGTAAGCACACTAGGCTTAGTGAGGAGTGCTCTAAAGCAAAGCACCATCAATGCATTTAAAACAATTTTATAAGTCTTTTTGAAAACCACATACCAAAACACTTTTAAAACATCATTTCAACATCATGCCTTATCAATACCATGCACTGAACATAAGCAAAACAACATATTAAACCATATGTTGTATCATGGATTAACAACAATATCCCAGTTGTTAACCTCAATTTAAGCTTTCACATGCATATTACCTATGCAAGGCTTAAAGAGTAAAACATGGTCAATCCATCATTAAACCATACAACCCATCTCATGATACATCATCAATTATATTGGCTTACAAGTGATCACTTCCCAAATTCCACTTTACAAATTATAACATCAGATACGCGGATTTAACAAGTGTTCACCCAACACTTATCATACAATTTACCAGCATCTAAAAGGCCCACCAATGGGAGTTTTTGGTACACATAAACCCCTCAACACCACTCATTGGTTAGATGTATAGCCCACTAACGGGAGTCTTCGGTACACATAAACCCCTCAACTGTTAGAGTACTTGGATGGAGTTTTCGTACACCTTATAAACCCCTCTACATATAAGGCACCTTTTTATAGTGCACTATCAAATCATATGGCCGGCCAACTATATCCGATACATTTCCAAAAACTTTTCATACTATCACTTGCCAATATAATTCATTTCATTAGCATTAACTCACTATTTTCATATGCACCATCAAACCAATGCAATCAACCTTACATTAACCAATGTTCAAAATATTAAAAACACTTGCATTACCTCACAATGCATCATCATCTTTCTATAATCAATTTCCAGCATTAAATCATGCTCAAAACATGCATATACAATGAGTAATAAACCTTTTAAAACAAGTGCATAAAATTATTTTCCAAACTGAGTTCGAGAGAGAATTCATCCTTTACTTACTTTCGAGCTTAGACCAGCATTTCAAGCTTGATCTAAACTTCCAAACACAATTTTCAAACCTTTGAAAAGCTAAAAACACGTTCTCACTCACCGACACGCAAAGCCTCACTTACCACCATGGTAAACACACCTCTAAAGCTTCCAAAATGTTGATACAAGCTTAAGGATCAACCTCCCTTCTTTTAACCATCACAATACAGAGGTTTTAACGTATCATAAAGCATTCACAACCCAGCAGCATCAAATTACAACAATCCTCATCAATTTCTCAACAATTACCCTTCAATACTAACCGAAAACATCACCAAACAACTCTCAAACTTTACCCAGCCACAACCTATGGATCTCATCTATCAAATAACATCAAATTCCATCCAAAATGACAATAACATCATCATCATGCCTCCAACAAACATTAAACACCCACAACTCGTCAAAAACTCATAACTAACAACCTAGAAAATTATAGATTCATATAGTTTCGGGATTCCATTGTCAAAAGCCATTTATTAATATCATAAAACATCAAAATCATGTTCCAATTCAATCAAGAACACAACAAATCAGATCCAATTTGAAATCTCATCAATTTCCACAATTAAACCAATCAATCCCATTATACTATAAAATCACATTAGAAAACACATGTAAAGGACCAATAACATGGGAATTTCAGTAAAGAACCTTGTATTAGAGGAGATGGACGAACCTCACCTCTAATTTATGACTTTCCCCTTAATTGGATGGAATTACATAAGAAAACAAAGAGAAAATAATAAGATTTTGATCGAAAATCATTATAAACTCACTTGAAATCAAAAGATTAATTAAAATAATATACTACCTAGAGATTTTGATGAAGGAAAAAGTGTTTGGATGAAAGAAATACATGGATTTTCACGTTAATAGTGATAGGGTGTTGTGTTTTAAAGATCGAAATGCGGTGTCTCTTGATGTTGAGTTAAGGTGTATGGTTTGATGGAGGCGCATGTCAGTTCTGGTGATATGCATTCCCATAATACCAAGATATATCAAGGTTTGAAAATGGATTCCTTTTGGGTTGGTCTAAAGGAAGATATGGTTGTTTTTGTTGTTCGATGCATGGTATGTCAGCGAGGGGAAGCTGAGCATCAGTTTTCTTTCGGGTTGTTGCAACCATTGAGGATACCGGAATGGAGGTGGGAAGGAATCACCATGGATTTTGTGTCTGGGTTACTTTTGACACCGACCAAAAAGGATTCCATTTGGGTGGTTGTTGTTTGAGTTGCGAAGTGTGCGCACCTTTAGGACTATGCTTGTAATGTATGTTTTGGAATAAGTAGCAGATTTGTATATTGTCGGGTTAGTGTATTGCACTGTGTGCCTGAGTCTATAGTTTTGGATGGAGATCCGTGGGTTATAGTGAGGTTCTGGGGGTGTTGCTTGGGCTTGAGGGTATGTACTTCATATCTTCCCAGTTGGATGGCGGGTTAGAGCATGGAATTCAGGCTTTGAATGATAAATTGGGTTGTGTATTATTGAGCTCCAGGGAAAGTGTGAAAGGCACATGCTTTTGGTAGAGTTGCTTTAATGGAAGTTATCATACAAGTATGCAGGTGGCACCGTACGAGGCGTTGTGTAGTTGGAGGTGTCGTATACCTGTGTGTTGGGCTGAAACTAGGGAAATGTACGTTCCCATGTCTGATGTGTTGGAATACACTAGTGAGAAGGTGAAGTTGTTATGTAAGCGCTTGAGAGAAGCTTCAAATCGTCATAAATTCTACTCGAATTTGAAGCGTAGTGTTATAGAGTGTGTTGTGGATGATCAAGTTATCATGTTGGTGTCGCCTTCGAAGAAGGTGACGTGTTTTGGGCAAAAAGGAAAGCTTAGCTGATATTTTGCAAACCATACGAGTTTTTTGAGCATGTGGGTCCTCCTGCTTATTGTTTGAGGTTATCTCTTGTGTTTGAGGGGTTCCATGATGTGTTTCATGTGATGGCGTTGCGTAGATATCAGTTGGATTCCTCGCATGTTGTGCATGTAACCCCCTTGTCCCGGCCTAGATGCCCAACCAAACCAAAAAGGCTACATTAGGTTTGCCGTAGCAAACTGAAGAGATTCAATCAAACCCGGTCCATTTTTTTCTTTTTATCTTATCCAGATGCCCATTTATTAACCCTACATGTTCATACAGATAACAGGTGCAACCCCAACTTTATCGGGCATCAAGTTGACATCCAATTGATCACATTTGTAAACTAGGGACCAAATTGTAAATACAAAAAATTTCAGGATTAAAACTCATTTTTAAGTTACCAATCTTTAATTAGGCAGATTCCAAACCTTCATCTCAAATTTCAGCTCAATCTGATCATTCTACCACATATAATTGCATCGGTAAGATTTAGGGACTAAAAAGCAAAACTGCCCAAAATGACATTTATAGGAAAAACGGCCATCCGTATAGAAACGGGTATGCCCGTACCGATACGGTTTGAAACATACTATTTCAATACACCACCAAGCCGTTTCGATACACCTAACTAAAATACCGAACTTTTGAAATATTTAAAACCGTACCGATACGGTTCTTTAGGTGTTTCGATACGCGGGTTTGAGTTACAAAAGTGGATTCTAGAGGCTAAAACTCGTATCGAAAAGCCATCCCCGTATCGGTACGCTAGGCCAAACTTTCCTAAGCGTATTGAAATGCACCAGACTCGTACCAATCCCACAAGCCTAAAATTGCCTAGCAGTACCGATACGGTCCCCCGCGTATCGGTACGCCTGGGCCTGTAATGTCATATTTGGCTGATTTTTCATCCCATAAGCATACTCAAAGCACTCCAACATGCTTTAAACTCAATACCAACATGTCAAACATATCTCATGCTAACTAACACCACATATCTAACAACACCACAAGGATTCATGCATCCAATAGGAAATCTATAGGCATGCTTCATAATATGCATCCAACCAACATATCAAAAGGCAAGCCAGCACCAAAAACAAACCATAAAGGCCATTTACAACCCAAGAGCATCTAAAGAAACATGCTCAAACAGGGAGTTTCACAAAACATCTCCCAATACACAGCAAGTACCCTATTGCCCTTATTCATTATAGTATAGTCTCTAACATACTTTGGAAACAAGTCATGCCAAGATTCCCTTGCTTCTTGTTGCCTTCCAAGACATCAATTATCTGCATTGATGGACAACGAGAGCATAAGCACACAAGGCTTAGTGAGGAGTGCTCAAAGGCAAACACCATCAATGCATTTAAAACCATTTACTTAGCATCATCCTTTAAAACATCACCATGCCCTTTTAAAACATGCACTTTACATAATTAAAACTAGCATATTAAACCATATGCTACATGTATCATTATTCAACAACAAGTCACATTGCTAACCCTCCACTTAAGCTTTCCCATGCATTACCACCAAATGCAAGGCTTAAGGAGAAACATGTATAATTCACATTATACAACATAAAGCATTTCAATGATACATTAACAATTATATTGGCTTCCAAGTGACCGTTAACAAGTTCAATAACAAAAGAGTTCATCAGATACACGGATTCAACAAGTGTTAACCCAACACTTCAAGCCATCTCAACCGGAATAGCAATACAATCACAATCACGGTACAATAACAAATGGGTACACTCTCAACCTACATGGATACCAATCCCTCTCATCGGTTAGATGCTTAACCCACTAACGAGAGTATTCGGTACTGTTAAACCCCTCAACATCCAAGGCGACTTATTTACAGTGCACTCAATCCTATGGTCGGCCAACTATATCCGATAACAATTTTAAAACCACATCACTTGCCAATATAATTAACCAAATAACATTTACCTCACTGTTTTTAACAAGTATTAAACCATGCCATTTATCCAAAGCAACAACCATGCTTTAAAACACAAGTATAAACCATACTTACAAGGACCATGTGCATCCTTCATCAAAACATGCTTAAAACCAGTATCTCAAATACTTTAAAACATGCTTAAATAGTAGGTAACATGTTTATCAAAACAAGTGCAATAAACCATTTCAAACTAGCACGACCGAGAGAGTAAACCACTTTATACGTACTTCTGAGTCTAGGTAAGCATTTCAAGCTCTACCTTAACTCTGTTTCAAAACATCAAAACGCTTTAAACCACGTTTTCACTCACTGATACGCGAAACCTCAATTCACCAACGCAAAATCAAGAATCTGAAGCCTCCAATGCTTCTCCAATCACTTCCGGATCAACCTCCCCTGTTTTTACCACAAAACAACAGAGGATTAATGCATCATAATGCATTCTAAACACAGCAGCTACCATCCTTCTCGGATTCCCACAAAACCTTCATAATTAACCATCCTCAACAACCAAAAACATAACCAAAACACTTCGATTCGCAACCCAGCCAACAACTATCAATCTAACATCACTTCCAACATCAAAACACATCTAAAAACATATTCAAAATAACCTACTACCTCCAGCAACCTTACAACAATATAAACACCATAAAACCTCTACCGTTAAACCCTCTATCGTTAAGGTACTTGGATGGAGTATTCGGTACACATATAAACCCCTCAACATCCAAGTCGACTTATTTACAGTACACTCAATCCTATGGCCGGCCAACTATATCCGATAACTATTTTAAAACCACATCACTTGCCAATATAATTAACCAAATAACATTTACCTCACTATTTTTAACAAGCATTAAACCATGCCATTTATCCAAAGCAACAACCATGCTTTAAAACAAAAGTATAAACCATACTTAAAAGGATCACTTACCATGTGCATCCTTCAGCAAAAAATGCTTAAAAATAGTATATCCAGTACTTTAAAACATGCTTAAACAGTAGGTAACATGTAATCAAAACAAGTGCAATAAACCATTTCAAACTAGCACGACCGAGAGAGTAAACCACTTTATACATACTTTTGAGTCTAGGTAAGTGTTTCAAGCTGTACCTGAACTCCCAAAACTCTGTTTCGAAACATCAAAATGCTTTAAACCACGTTTTCACTCACCGATATGTGAAACCTTGATTCACCGACTTAAAATCAAGAATACGAAGCCTCCAATACTTCTCCAATCACTTCTGGATCAACCTCCCATGTTTTTACCACAAAACAACAGAGGATTAATGCATCATAATGCATTCTAAACAGAGCAGCTACCATCCTTCTCGGATTCCCACAAAACCTTCACAATTAACCCTCCTCAACAACCAAAAACATAACCAAAACGCTTTGATTCACAACCCAGCCAACAACTATCAATCTAACATCACTTCCAACATCAAAACACATCTAAAAACATATTCAAAACAACTTACTACCTCCAGAAACCTTACAACCATATAAACACCACAAAACCTCAAAACTAACAACCTAAACAAATAGAGATTCTTAAGTTTCGGGATTCCATTGATAAAAACCACTTATCAACATTATTAAACTTCCAAAATATGAATCAAAGAAACCTCACTTACTGGAAATCATATCCAATTCACGAATCAACTCATTTTTCCCAAAGAACTCAATTAAACATTGGAAAATCATCAAAACCAGATTAGAAACACAAAAAACAAGGATCAAATGCTTTGGAATTTCAATAAAGAACCATACAGTAGAGGAGATCTTGGACCTTACCCCTATTGTTAAGTTTCTCCCTTAATTGATTTGTGAAAAGCTAAGAAAACACAAGATTAATGTAAGATTTTGTGTAATCAATCTTTATAAAACAATTTAAAACAATAAAATCAAGTTAAAAACCACCTCACCTCTGGAAATTTAATGAAATCTGAGTGTTTGGATGAGGAGAGAATGGAGAGGAAAAAGTTGAGAGAAAATAAGGTGATTTTTGTTTTGGAAAAGATAACTAACTTTTTAACAAAATTCTCTTTAATTATTAATTAAATCACATGTTAAAATCAGTTAAATCAAGGGAGAAATCATAAGAAATTAATTGGTAAAATAGATCCTTAAAGATTCTAAGTATTTGACCCTTTTAGTTTTAGTCACTACAAAATCACAGTTTTCAAAACTTTCATTTGGTCACTAACCAAAATATCCTTCTTCCAAAACTCATTTTTCAAAATTGATTCCACCATTATTAAATACATAATTAATAATGATTTTTAAGCATTTTTCCATAATATTTCAAACACCAAAAATATATGATCCCGAAACCGACTCAAATCTCTACTCCGATCCACTGAACCGTCTAATAAACTCTCTAAACCACTAAGCCCTAAAACCGAGGCATTACAGTGCTGGTGAAAGGCATTGTGTTAAGATCTGAGTTACCTTGTGTTAAGGATCCAGTGGAGATCCTTGTTGCCAGCAGTAGAGTTCTATGTGGTATGATGGTTGGCCTTGTTACGGTGTTGCGGAGACACCGCGGTGTTAAGAAGCCACGTGTGAATGTAAGTCAGAGTTGTGGGAGAGGTTTATGCTTTTGTTACCTCTGGACAAATTTTGAGGATAAAATTTCTTAAGTGGGGGAGAGTTGTAACGCCCCGATTTTGGGCCTAACAGTTTTGAGGCTTATTAGATGGTCCGGTGGACCAAGTTAGAGATTCGAGTTAGATTCGGGACCGTATATTTTTTGGTGAGATGAAAATATGGAAAAATAGTTAAAAATCATATTTTAATATATGATTAATATTGGTGAAATCAATTTTGGGAAATGAGGTTCGGAGGTGTGACATTTTGGTTAGTGACTAAAATGTAATTTTTGAAAACTGGTTTTTAGTGGTGACTAAATTGAAAAGGGTCAAATTCTTAGAATCTTTAGGGAGCCATTTTACCAAGTTTTGGCTGGTGATTTCTCTTATCAATTAGACATTTTAAACATGTGTTTTAAGGTTAATTAAGAGGAATTAAAATATCTAAAGTTAGTTATATTTTCTCAAAATTTTTACGTAACTTTTCTTTCCATCTCTCTTCAGCCAAACACTCAAGTTTTCATCAAATTCTAGAGGTGAGAGGCTTGATTTCTTAGATTCTTGATTTTAAAATGATTTTCCATCTTTGATTTACAAAACCTTATTGAAATCTTGTGTTTTCTTAGCTTAATCAAACAATTGAGGGAGAAATCACACAATAGAGGTAAGGTTCGTTTCTCTCCTCTATTAAATGGTTCTTTATTGATATTACCAAGTACTTGATCCTTGATCTATGTTTTATAATCTGATTTTGTGATTTTCTAATGTTAAATTGGTTTAATGTGGATTTTTGGAGGAAATTGATAAGAATTCAAAATGAATCTATTTTGCTGGGTTTTTTATTGATCTTGATCATGATTTGGTTGTATTATGATATGGATAAGTTGATTTTAGCAATTGAATCCGAGAACTCTTGAATCTCTAATTATTTAGGTTGTTAGAATTGTGTTTTTGGTGGTGTTGTGGTGGCTGTGTATTTGCTGGAGGTGTAAGGTTGTTTTGGTTATGTTTTTAGGTGTTAATTGATGATAAATGTGATGCTAGATTGATAGGTTATGGCTAGGTTGTGTTTGGAAAGGATTAGATGATGTTTTCGGTTGTTGTGGTTAAGTAATTGTGAGGTGAATGTGAAAGTCCGTGAGGATCTGTTGTTGCGGTGTTATAAATGCATTGAGATGCACTAATCCTCTGTTGTAATGTGGTTAAAATAGAGGAGATGCATCCGGAAGTGATTGGTGAAGCTTTGGATGCTTGTTTTCGCATTGGCAAATCAAGGTTTCACGTATCGGTGAGTGAGAACGTGAATTACAGCATTGGAATATTTTAAAGGTAGTTTATGGTAGTTTAAACTTAGCTTGATACGCTGGTTTAAACTCGAAAGTAAGTAAATATGGATTTTCTCTCTCGGTTGTGCTAGTGTTAAATGATTTTATGCACTTGTTTTGATTTACATGTTACCTACTATTAAAGCATGTTTTAAAGTATTTGATCTATGATTTTTGAGCATGAAGTGCTGAAGGATGCACATGGTAAGTGGTCATTGAAGGTATATGGATTATACTTGTGGTTTAAAGCATTGTTGTTACTTTGGGAAAATGGTTTGGTTAATGCTTGTTAAAACCAATGAGGTAAATGCTAAATGGTTAATTATATTGGCAAGTGATGTGGTTTTAAAATTGTTATCGAATGTAGTTGGCCGGCCATAGGATTGGGTGCACTATAATAAATCGCCTTGGTTATTGAGAGGTTTAGATCCATGTACCGAAAACTCCATCCGAGTACCCTAACAGTAGAGGGGTTAAATAGTATCGTAGACTCTCGTTAGTGGATTAAGCATCTAACCAATGATTGGCCCCGTTGGTGGAAAGGTGTACCCAGTTGGTAGTGTACCGCGATTGTTATTGTATTGCTATTCTGGTTGAGATGGCTTGAAGTGTTGGTTGAACACTTGTTGAATCCGTGTATCCAATGAACTCTTTTGTTAATGGACTTGTTTAATGATCACTTGTAAGCCAATATAATTTTTGACGTATCATTGGAAAGTTTATGTTGTATAATGTGATTTATACATGTTTACTCTTTAAGCTTTGCATATGGTGGTTATACATCGGAAGGCTTAAATTGAGGTCTAGCAATGGAATTTGCTGTTGGAAATGATACATGTTTGCATATGGTTTAATATGCTGGTTTTAAAAGATAAAAAGTGCATGGTTTTCAAGGCACGATGTTTCAATGATTATGTTAAATGATGTTTAGAGAATGATTGAATTGAGATTTCAATGTGATGTTGAGAAATGGTTTTAAATGCATTGATGGTGTTTTGTTTTTGAGCGCTCCTCACTAAGCCTGGTGTGCTTACGTTCTCTTTGTCCATCAATGCATAGAATTGAAAGCTTGGAAGGTAGAGGGAAGCAAGGGACCGGTACAAGACTTGGTAACCAAAGTGTGTTACGAACTAGACTATAAGTAATAAGGGCAATGGGGGTTTCCATTGTTATTTGGGAGATGTTTTGTTGAACTCCATGTTTGAGCAAGTTTGTTTGGTTGCTATTGAATTATAAATGGCCTTTATGACTTTATTTTGGTGATGGTATGAAGTTTGGTGTTTTGCTTGAATGGTTTTCTAGGAAGCATGCCTATAGTCATATATATGATGCAAGATGCCATGAATAGATGTTGAATCTGTCATGCTTTGATGTGGTTCAAACCCTGAGTATGCTGGATGTATGTTAGGAGCATGTTAGGATGTTTTGGTATGGTTGAACGTAGGATAAACCAGCTAAAGATTACATTACAGGCCCAGGCGTACTGATACGTGGGGGACCGTATCGGTACGGCTAGGCAAATTTAGGCACATGGGATCGGTACGGGTGTTCGAGTATCGGTACGGCTAGGCAATATAAGCTTAAGTGTATTGGTACGGTCTTATGCTACTGGAAAATGCTTTTTGGGATAGATCCCGTGTACCGAAACACCTGTAACCCGTATCGGTACGGCCTTTGATAAATTTTAAATTATTTTAAAATTGACGTGGCGTACTGGTACAGCTTGCAACATATCAAAATGGGGTTGTTAGGCTGTACGATACGGTTAGTGGCATATCGATACAGGTGGCCGTTAAAGCTGTTTATGTCATGGAAAAAGGTTTTGTTTTCTTGCGTTTTAGTCCCTAATTCTTGGTAATGCAATTGAATGAGATTGGATGATCCTTTGGGTCTGGTTTTAGACATGTAAACATGAAACGTACTTAATTAAAGGTTGGTAATGGAAAAATGAGCTAAATCTCTGTAGTTTTGTGAAATTGCAATTTGGTCCCTAAATTGCGTTTGTGTTCAATTGGATGTTAATTTGATGCCCGATTGAGTTGGTTTTTCACTAGAGATTAGTATGTACACATAGGATAATAATTATGCGTCTAGACAAGATAAAATAAAAAATGTGCGCGTTTTGAGTTGTAGCTTCACGGTTTACTTTGGTAAACCTAATGTAGCTCGCTCGGTCCGATCTTGCGACTAGGCCTGGTCGAGGGGGTTACAGGATTATAGAAGCATGAGATGATTTTTACATGAGCATTATAAACTTGATTTGAAATAAAATGGTTTTAAAAGCATTGATGAGTGTTTTTAAGATTCCCTCATTGAGCTTATAGCTTACGCTCTCCTTTCTCATCAATGCAGAGAAATAAACTCTTTGGGACAACAATCAAGCAAGAGCAATCCAAGAGTGCAGTGATTTACAAGTATGGTTTTATAAATACTAAGTAGTAATAAGAGGCAATGTGACCAAGTTTTAATTGAGAGGATTATTTGCTTACTCCCTGGTTTGTACAAAGTTGTATTTGATGTTTTAGATTTGTATGGTGTTTTATATCTTGCTTTGAGGGGTTGGGATTTATTTTGCATGCTTGGGTAGAGATCATGCCTATAGTAATTTGATTTTTATATGCTATGATGTGAATTGTAACGCCTGGGAATTGGGCCTAGAAGTTAATTAGATCAATTAGACGGTTCGGGAGAACCGAATTGGGCAATTCGAGTTAGTTTTGGGAATTTAAATCTTATAAAATTGTCTTGGTTAAAAATAAAATATGAAAAAATGTCATAAAATACTTAATTGATATTTTAATTATTTTGGTAAATTCAATTTGGAGTAATTAATTCTGATTTGGGGACATTTTGGTTTAGTGACTAAAATGAAAAGTTTACAAAACTTATTTTGGTGACTAAATCGTAAAGGGTCAAAATTTAGAATCTTTAGGGAGCTATTTACCCAAACTTTTCCATCAGATTTCCCCCTTAATTTAGGCTATTTTAAAGTGTTTTTAATTGGTTTATTATTAAAATAAAATAGGATTTAATAAAATAATTTTTAGTTGGATTTCTTTTAGTTTCCTAATTGATTTCTTCAATTCCTATTGTTAAATCTACTTGGATTTCAACCAAACTTTGCCAATTAAGGGAGAAATAAACAATTAGAGGCGATTTTCATTTCTCTCCTCTAATTAGAGGTTCTTTATTGAAATTCCCAAGTTCTTGATCCTTTGTTATAGATTTTTGTTATGGAATTACGATTTAAACAAGGATTTGGTAATTAAATTGAGTTTTTGTGTGGAAATTGAATAAAGATTGATTTGGATATATTTTTCAATGAATCTAATTCATTTAGATCTCTTATAAGATGTGTTTTAATGTTAAAAGGAAAGGTTAATTAAAAAATATCGAAACTATATGAATTTCCAATTTTCTAGGTTGTTTGTAGTTGGTTTTTGATGTGATATTGGTGTTGTGGTGTTGCTGGAGGTATCTGGATGAGTTTAGGATGTTTTTGGATGTCAATTGATGTTTCTAAGATGTTGAAATCAATTGGTTTTGGCTGGGCTTTGTTTAGATGAAGTTTGGTGTTGATTTCGGTTGTTTTAATTAGGCGTTTGATGGATCTAAGGGAGGCGAAGTTGTGCTTGTTGTTTGCTTGGGATTTGAGATGCATGGAAGTTCATTAATCGTCTGTTTTTTTTTGGTAAAGCAGGGGAATTGAATCCTTTGGCTTTTGGTGGCGTTGCGGAAGCCTTGGAAGCTTGATCGTGCATCGATAAGTGGGCGTTTGGTTGTCGGTGAGTGGAAATGTGTTTTAATGCTCTAAAAGGTTTTGAAAGAAGTTAGGGGAGTTTAGAATAAGTTTGCAACACTTATCAAAGCTCGAAAGTAAGTATTGGTTGAGCTCTCTCTCGTTTTTTGTTTTGCAAAATACAATCTCATGCACATGTTTATAGAATTGATTACTTACTGTTATATGAATGTTTTGAAATCAAAAGATGTTGCAAGTGATTATTCATGTTGAGCTTTGTGTAAAGCAAATGATTTGTGAAAGCATGTTGAGGATGCTAGAATACATTGGGTTAATGTATTGTAAAATAGTTTGAATTGTTACATATGTAAAACAATAAGCTAATATGGTTTTAATGAGTATATTGGCAAGTGGCTGTGGTAAAAATGTTATCGGATATAGTTGGCATGCCATAGGGTTTAATATGCACTATAAAAAGTCGCCTCATGTATGTCAAGGGGTTGTAAGTGTGTGTAACCCCCTCGAGCCGAGAGTGCTACATTAGGTTTGCCGAAGCAAACCAGAGAAAGGTTACGAAAAGTCAGTCTATTTTTTTCTTTTATCTTGTCTAAATACAAATTAATGTTCCTACATGTTCATACTCGCATCATGTAGGTTCACGAATGAAACGAGCCACAAAAGACAATCAATTGCATCATAATCATAATTGAGGACTAAAACGTAAATACATTAAATCACAAAACCAAAATTGAATTTAAGGTTACCAACCTCAATTAGTCCATTTTACATGCCAACATGAAAAATTCTAGATCAATTTAATCATCCCAACTCATACAATTGCATTCCCAAGACTCAAGGACCAAAATGAAAGAATCATAAACCTTCAAGATTCTAAATTAACCAACTTAATGGTACCCGTATCGGTACGCGTACTCATGTTTCGATACGCCTTTACGTTCTCAAAAACTCATAATCCAGTAGCTAAAATCTGTACCAAAAAGCTTGTTCGCATATCGGTACACCTGGCAAAAATGCCTATGACCGAATCGAAACACTTGCTTGAGTACCAAAACGTTAAGCCTAAAAAGGCAGGTTCGTATCGAAACACCCCCCCCCGCATCTCGAAATGCTATGCCTAAAATGGCCTAGCAGTACCGGTACAAGGACACCTGTTTCGATACGCCTGGACCTGTAAAGACATTCTTAGCTGGTTTTCCCACAAAACTAGATGCATTTAGGTCCTAGCAACTTGCATACATACATATAAGCATCGAACATCACATTTAACAACAATTGTACCAAGGTTTAACTACAACACAAGATTATGCCACCCAAAAGATTGATCTAGAGGCATGCTCCCTATAACTCACCACCAAGCATACCAAAATGCCCAACTAAGCAATTATCAGCAAGAACACCATACCAACAACACATCAATACCATACTCAACAGGATTAGGTCATCAAAACATGTCATCCAAGCAAAACCATCTAGATGCATACCTGGGTAATCATATAACATCAACCATAGGTAACTGTTCATGATAAGCGAAACGTCAACAATCAAACTCCAAAATCACAACATTATACATGCTCAAAACTAGGGAAACCTGAATTAGAAATCCCCAAAAAAATCCATGGCGAACACATTGCCTTATTAACCGGAAACTAAAACCGAGTTCATATTCAAATAGTCTTTTCTTTGGATCACTTAGTCCTTGCCTTTGCTGCCTCCAAGCTTTAATGCTCTGCATCATTAGAGAAAAGAGAGCGTAAGCACACATGCTTAGTGAGGATCTCTTAAACGATGAAGCATTTAAAACTCTTGAAAACCAACTCTTGTTTTCAACCCATGCTTACGACCTAAGCAAGTTCCAGTAATTTCAAATCATAATATGCATATAAAACATATGCTAAACCATATATATATGTTCTACATGCTTAATTCCAAAGCATCAAACACAAACCATGCTTAAATCCCAAAGCATTATATGCATAACCATGCTTAAATCCCAAAGCATTAAACGCAAAACCATGCTTAAATCCCAAAGCATTAAAAACAAATTCAACATTAGAATTCTCATATATTGCCAATTATAGTGACCTCGGATAGTCGACCACTATCCTTGATTAGCCGACCGCTAATCCTTAGTTAACCGACTGTTAAACTTACAAATCGGATACACGGATCTTCCTTAAATGATCGACCATCATCAAGACTACCCCATGCCGACGGCATGAATTTACAACCTTGCCAACCGCAAGCTTTACATCAACAAGGGGAACCGACTGCTCAACCCAAGTGATAACAACATAGTTCGGGTAGCCGACCGCTATACCTCAAAGACTCTTAACCCATGATCAATTTTTAACCATATTATAGTGCACTTTATCCTATGGCATGCCAACTATACCCGAATGTTTTCTCACCTTGTCACGTAGCCAATACATCATTTACAAAACCATTTACTCATTGTTTTATAATGCATTACACAAAATCCCCACATATGCAAATCACATTGCCATAGCAACATCACATTCCCGACCGAAATAAAAACCAATGCTCACTAGCATTAAATATACCTTTAAGCCATTGCATATGTACTTTAAAATCATGCATTAACAATAAGTAAAGCAAGCCATGTTTACGACTAAAACATGAATCACACATGCTCATATTCGAACCGATATTGAAGAGAAAAAGAGGGAAACTTACTTCCGAGCTTAGGTAAGTGTTTCAAACTTATCCTAAACTCCCAAAACCACTTTCAAACCTTTGAAAGAGTTTTAAGGCCGTTTCCACTCACCGATTTCACTTCGCTTTGCTTTCTACCGCGAAATAAGCTCCCAGCAAGTCTAGAACTACCTAAAGATGCTACGCCTTGGCTATCCCTTGTTTCGGCCGCACAAAACCAGAGGAACCATGCATTAAAATGCATCCAATACTCTGTTTCAACTCAAAATCCCGTAGCTCTCAAGATGCCCACTCAACACTTATTCGAAACTTACTGAAATCAACCTCAAACACTACTCAATCTTATCCCAGCTTTATTATAACAATTTGAAACATCAAGCTTCACCAGTTAATATCTAAAAACTCATTCTCAACATCCTTTTACTTCCAGAAATGGTTAAACACCTTGAACACACCAAAAACCCTTAACTAACAACCTAACAATTAGAGATTCAACCAATTTCGGGATTCCATTATTAAAAACAACTTACCTACATTATAATACATCCAAAATAAGATTAAAATATATCTACGATTCTGGAAAAATAGATCCAAATCGAAAATCACAAAATCCTTCAATTAAGCTAAAATCTATAATTAATTAATCAAAACCTAATAGAAAACATATGTAAAGAGCCAAGAACTTGGGAATTTCAGTAAAGAACCTTTCATAAGAGGAGAAGAACGAAACTTACCTCCAATTAATGAGTTTCCCCTTAATTATATGGTTTTTCCTCTTGAAAAGCAAAGAAATTCAATAAGATTTGTAGAAAACAATTTGGGAAATCATTTAGCAAATCAATTAGTAAAGAAATTAAGATCATTACCTTAAATCTCTAATGGAAAATGAGTGTTTGGCTGAGAGTGTTTTGAGAGAAAATGTGAGAGAATAAAAGTTAGGTCAAAATATGTTTTAGAAAGATAACTACCTTTTTAACTAAATCTTTTTTAATTATTTTAATTAAAACCATTTTAAAATAATCCTAATTAAGGGAATACTCATATTAGACCAAATGGTAAAATATCTCCTTAAAGATTCTAAGTTTTGGCTCTTTACAAAACATCCACGTTTTAAAATAGTTTTCAAAAATTGCATTTTGGTCATTAGCCAAAATATCACCCTTCCAAGGCTCGTTTTCAAAATTGCTTTCACCAATATTTTTAATATAATAAAATATGATTTTTAAACATTTTTCCATATTTGTATCCTTCGAAAAAATATTTGCTCCCAAATCTAACTCAAATCTCTAACCCAGTCCACTAGACCATCTAACTAGCCCCAAAATTGCTAGGCACAAAACCAGGGTATTACAACTCTCCCCATCTTAAGAAATTTCACCCTCAAAATTTGCCTAGAGGAAAAAGATGCGGAAATTTCTCCACCATATCCGCCTTGCTTTCCCAAGTGGCTTCCTCGACACCTCAATGTCGCCACAAGACTTTAACCAGTTCTATCGTTTTACCACGTAGAACCTTGCTGCTGGAATCAAGGATTTCCACCGGATCTTCATCAAAGGATAAATCCAGTCTCAACTCAATATGTTCCACCAGCATAACATGAGAAGGATCCGACCTATACCTCCGTAACATGGATACATGGAACACATCATGTATTTTCTCAAGCTCGGGAGGCAACCTCAACCGATAAGCCACAGGACCAACTCGCTCCACAATCTCATATGGTCCAATAAACCTCGGACTAAGCTTACCCTTACGTCCGAATTGCATCACCTTTTTTCCACGGTGACACCTTCAAGAACACACGATCGCCCATCGCATATTCAATTTCCCTACGCTTTAAATCCACGTAAGATTTATGCCAATCCGCAACCGCTTTCAAGAGTTCACACACAAGCTTAACTTTCTCATCCGTGTCTTTCAACATATGAGGCAAGGAAATATGCTTTTCTCCTACCTCTGCGCAACTCAAGGGCGTTCGACATCTCCGACCATACAATGCCTCAAATGGTGCCATCTGTTTACTCGCTTGATAGCTATTATTATAAGCAAATTCCACCAATGGCAAACGCTTCTCCCGGGTTCCTTGAAACTCAATAATACAACACCTTAGCATATCCTCCAAAACCTAGACAACTCTCTCAGACTGCCATCCGTCAGAGGATTATACGCGGTACTAAAACTCAAACTCGAACCCAAAGCCTGATGTAAACATTTCCAAAACCTTAGCGTGAACCTCAAATCTCTATCCGAAATGATCGACTTTGATACCTCGTGCAAATGCACAATCTCATAGATAAACAAATATGCTAGCTTGTCCAAGGTGTACGTCGTATGCACTGGCAGAAAATGTGCGCACTTTGTAAACCGATCGGCAACCACCCAAATATAATCCTTTTTAGCCGATGTCAATGGCAACCCTGACACGAAATCCATGGTGATTCTTTCCCATTTCTACTCTGAAATTTTCAACGATTGCAACAATCCGGATGGAAACTGATGTTCAGCTTTAACCCGCTGACACACCATACACTTGGACACAAACTCCGCCACATCCTTTTTCAAACCATCCCAATGGTACCTTTCCTTCAAATCACGATACATCTTGGTACTACCAGGATGCATAGCAAAAGGACTAGAATGTGCTTCCGCCAAAATAGTATGCCTTAGCTTCGACACTTCTGACACCACTATTCGACCCTTGAAGCACAAAACTCCATCATCATCAAAATGAAAATCTGTCGGATTACCATCTGCTATGTCCTTAACATGAGAAACCAAAGAATCATCATATGGTTGCTTAGCCTTAATCAACTATGATAGCGTAGGCTTAACTTGCAGCTTAGCCAACAACCCACATTTCTACGTCACACTCAACCTTGCAAACATTGCCCTAAGCTCAACCGCCACCCTACGACTCAACGCATCTGCAGCAATGTTGGCTTTTCCAGGATAATACTCAATTGTCAAGTCGTAATCCTTAAGCAACTCCAACCACCTTCATTGCCTAAGGTTCAAATCTTTTGGAGACATCAAATACTTCAAACTTTTATGATCTGTAAAGATCACACACTTCTCTCCATACAGGTAGTGTCACCAAATCATCAAGGCAAACACCACAACAGCAAGCTCTAAATCACGAGTTGGATAATTGCGCTCATGAACCTTCAATTGCCTTGATGCATGGGCCACAACCTTTCCATCCTACATCAGCACACAACCCAAACCCACATGTGATGCATCACTATAAACCACAAACTCCTTCTTCTCAAAACCCTATTATTGCTTCTCCGTCCAAACAAAATGAACACTCTTTTGCAGCAACTTTGTCAACGGTGCCGCAATACTTGAAAACCCTTCCATAAAACAGCGATAATAGCCTGCCAACCCAAGGAAACTATGCACTTCTGAGATGGTCTTAGGTTGTTTCCAATTGAAAATAGCCTCAATTTTCTGTGGATCAACACGAATTCCTCCACATATACCACATGTCCAAGAAACATCACCTCCTTGAGCCAAAACTCGCACTTGCTCAACTTGGCATATAACTGATTATCCTTTAAGACTTGCAACACAATCCATAAATACTGATCATACTCCTCCTCGGTACGAGAGTGCACGAGTATATCATTAATAAAAACCACTACAAAACGATCAAGGTACTCATGAAACACCCTATTCATCATGTCCATGAAAGCTGCTGGGGCATTTTTCAAACCAACCTATACCTCGTACGAAACACCGTCTTATGAACATCCACATCCTTAACTTTCAACTAATAATACCCCGACCTTAAATCTATCTTCAAAAACACTACTGCCCTGTGAAACTGATCGAACAAGTAATCAATCCGCGGATACAGATACTTGTTCTTCACTGTCAACTTATTCAACTGACGATAATCAATGCACATACGCATCGATGCATCCTTCTTTTTCACAAAGAGAATTGGAGCACCCCAAGGAGAAAGACTCGGTCGAATGAACCCATGATCCAACAACTCATGAACCTGCGATTTGAACTCTTTCAGTGCCATCCGATAAGGTGCAATGGACACTAGAGTTGTATCTTCATAATTTTCAATGCGAAACTCTACCACCTCCCTATCCAGAGGTAAACCAGGCAACTCTTTAGGAAAAACTTCTGAATACTCACAAACAGCTCGAATGTCCTGCACCCAAGCACCATTGGCTTTCGAATTCATAACAATAGCCAAATAAGCTTGGCAATCATCAAACACCATCTTCTCCGCTCGGGTAGCCGAAACAACATTGGACAAGAATTTTACATTCTCACCCATCACCACGACTTCATAATCATCGACCAACTTCAAAGAAATCCTTTTGGACTCACAATATATAACGCCCCAGTTTTAGAGCTTAGCGATTTAGAGGGTTTATTAGACGGTTTGGTGGACTAGAGTAAAGATTCGAGTCCGTTTTGGGATTATATATTTTTGGTGTTGGAAAATTTATGGAAAATTGCTTAAAAATCATTATTAATTATGTATTTAATAATGGTGGAATCAATTTTGAAAAATGAGTTTTGGAAGATGGATATTTTGGTTAGTGACAAAAATGAAATTTCTGAAAACTGTGATTTTCTAGTGACTAAAACGAAAAGGGTCATATACTTAGAATCTTTAAGGAGCTATTTTACCAATTGATTTCTGATGATTTCTCCCTTGATTTAACTAATTTTAACATGTGATTTAATTAATAATTAAAGAGGATTTTGTTAAAAAGTTAGTTATCTTTTCCAAAACAAAAATCACGTCATTTTCTCTCAACTTTTTCCTCTCCATTCTCTCCTCATCCAAACAATCAGATTTCATCAAATTTCCAGAGGTGAGGTGTTTCTTAACTTGATTTTATTGTTTTAAATTGTTTTATAAAGATTGATTACACAAAATCTTACATTAATCTTGTGTTTTCTTAGCTTTTCACAAATCAATTGAGGGAGAAACTTCACAATAGGGGCAAGGTCCAAGATATCCTCTATTGTATGGTTCTTTATTGAAATTCCCAAGCATTTGATCCTTGTTTTTGTGTTTCTAATCTGGTTTTGATGATTTTCCAATGTTTAATTGAGTTATTTGGGAAAAATGAGTTGATTCGCGAATTGGATCTAATTTCCAGTAAGTGAGGTTGCTTTGATTCATATTTTGGATGTTTAATAATGTTGACAAGTGTTTTTGATCAATGCAATCCCGAAACTTATGAATCTCTATTTGTTTAGGTTGTTAGTTTTGAGGTTTTGTAGTGTTTATATGGATGTAAGGTTGCTGGAGGTAGTAGGTTGTTTTGAATATGTGTTTTGATGTTAGATTGATAGTTGTTGGCTGGGTTGTGAATCAAAGCGTTTTGGTTATGTTTTTGGTTGTTGAGGAGGGTTAATTGTGAAGGTTTTATGGGAACCCGAGAAGGATGGTAGCTATTGTGTTTAGAATGCATTATGATGCATTAATCCTCTGTTGTTTTATGGTAAAAACATGGGAGGTTGATCCAGAAGTGATTGGAGAAGCATTGGAGGCTTCGTATTCTTGATTTCGCGTCGGTGAATCAAGGTTTCGCATATCGGTGAGTGAAAACGTGGTTTAAAGCATTTTGATGTTTCGAAACAGAGTTTTGGGAGTTAAGGTACTGCTTGAAACGCTTACCTAGACTCAGAAGTAAGTATAAAGTGGTTTACTCTCTCGGTCGTGCTAGTTTGAAATGGTTTATTGCACTTGTTTTGATTTACATGTTACCTACTGTTTAAGCATGTTTTAAAGTATTGGATATACTATTTTTAAGCATGTTTTGTTGAAGGATGCACATGGTAAGTGATCCTTGTAAGTATGGTTTATACTTTTGTTTTAAAGCATGGTTGTTGCTTTGGATAAATGGCATGGTTTAATGCTTGTTAAAAATAGTAAGGTAAATGTTATTTGGTTAATTATATTGGCAAGTGATGTGATTTTAAAATAGTTATCGGATATAGTTGGCCGGCCATAGGATTGAGTGCACTGTAAATAAGTCGCCTTGGATGTTGAGGGGTTTATATGTGTACCGAATACTCCATCCAAGTACCTTAACGGTAGAGGGTTTAACAGTACCAAATACTCCCGTTAGTGGGTTAAGCATCTAACCGATGAGAGGGATTGGTATCTCTATGGGTTGAGAATGTACCCGATTGTTATTGTACCCGGTTGTTATTGTACCGTGATTGTGATTGTATCGCTATTTCGGTTGAGATGGCTTGAAGTGTTGGGTTAACACTTGTTGAATCCGTGTATCCGATGAACTCTTTTGTTAATGATCACTTGAAAGCTAATATAATTGTTAATATATCACTGAAATGCTTTATGTTGTATAATGTGAATTATACATGTTTCTCCTTAAGCTTTGTATTTGGTAGTAATGCATGGGAAGGCTTAAGTGGAGGGTTAGCAATGTGACTTGCTGTTGAATAATGATACATGTAGCATATGGTTTAATATGCTAGTTTTAATTGTGTAAAGTGCATGTTTTAAAAGGGCATGATGATGTTTTAAAGGATGATGCTAAGTAAATGGTTTTAAATGCATTGATGGTGTTTGCTTTTGAGCACTCCTCACTAAGCCTTGTGTGCTTACGCTCTCGTTGTCCATCAATGCAGATAATTGAGGTCTTGGAAGGAAGCAAGAATTAAGGGGATCTTGGTAAGACTTGTTTCAAAAGTATGTTAGAGACTAGAGTATAATGAATAAGGGCAATGGGGTACTTGATGTGTATTGGGAGAAGTTTTGTGAAAGTCCCTATTTGAGCATGTTTCATTAGATGCTCTTGGGTTGTAAATGGCCTTTAAGGTTTGTTTTTGGTGCTGGTTTGCCTTTTGATATGTTGGTTGGATGCATAGTAGGAAGGATGCCTATAGATTTCCTATTTGATGCATGAATCCTTGTGGTGTTGTTAGATATGTGGTGTTATTTAGCATGAGATATGTTTGACATATTGGTATTGAGTTTAAAGCATGTTGGAGTGGTTTGAGTATGCTTATGGGATGAAAAAATCAGCCAAATGTGACATTACAACCCAGGCGTACCGATACGCGGGGGACCGTATCGGTACGACTAGGCAATTTTAGGCTTGTAGGATCGGTACGGGTCAGGTGCGTTTCGATACGCCTAGGCAAATTTGGCCTGGCATACCAGTACGAGGATGGGCATTTCGATACGAGTTTTAGCCTCTAGAATCCAATTTTGTAACTCGAACCCGCGTATCGAAACACCTAAGGAACTGTATCGGTACAGTTTTAAATATTTCAAAAGTTTGGTATTTCAGTTAAGTGTATCGAAATGGCTTGGTGGTGTATCAAAATGGTGTGTTTCAAACCGTATCGGTACGGGCTTACCCATTTTGACACGGATTGCCGTTTTTCTTATAAATGTCATTTTGGGCAGTTTTGCTTTCTTTGCTTTTTAGTCCCTAAATCTTGCTTAATTAAAAATTGATAACTTAAAAATGAGTTTTAATCTTTAAATTTTCTCTATTTGCAATTTGGTACCTAGTTTGCAAATGTGATCAATTAGATGTCAAATTGATGCCCGATTGAGTTGGGGTTGCACCTGATGTCTGAATGAACATGTAGGGTTAATAATGGGCATATAGATAAGATAAAAAGAAAAAAAATTGACCGGGTTTGATTGAATCTCTACGGTTTGATACGACAAACCTAATGTAGCCTTATTGGTTCGGTTGGGCGTCTAGGCCGGGTCAAGAGGGTTACACAATCCACCACTGCTTTGTGCTCACTTAACCAATCCATACCAAGATAATGTCAAAACCATGGAATGGAAACTCTATCAAATTCGCGGCAAACTCATGACCTTGCACTGCGAAAGGACAACGCCTATACAACGCCAATGATGCATGCTCACTCAGGATGTATGAATGAGTAGACCCTGAATCAATCAAAGAAAGCAACGACAAAGATTACAAGGTGAAAGTACCTGTGATCACATCCGTGTCGTTGTGCCTCTCATGATGAGAATAGATCCGTGCTGGTCCACCATTCTTCGGTTGTACACCAATAGCATGAGCCACAGCTCTCTGACCATACTCACACCTCTAACAGTTACCCCTGCCTAGCCTCGGCCCCTAGCAGGGACAACAGCCCGAACCGGTGCATCACCCACAGCACGAGGACAGTCACGCTTCATGTGACCAGGAGGTCCACATATCCAACAGCTCATGGTATTTCCCCAACACAAACTCATGTGGCGTCTACTGCAGCGCTCACACTCAACTACAAAACGAACACCTTGATTACCATGGCCACCACCACGCTTGTGATCCGACTTGTGCCTCTTATCTCAGAACCTCATATTCTGCCTCTTAGAATAGCTAGAGTCAGCTCCTCGCTTATTCAATACCATGCCCGAACCTTGTCCCGACACCCTCAAAGGTTGCTCAATATCCTTAGCACAGTTTACAAGCACATCAAAATCTGTATAGTCCGCCACCAACAGGTATGTTTTGATATCCTTCACTAACCCATAGAGAAACTTGTTGCACCTCTCAAGATCATTCAGAACCAACTCCGAGGCATACCGACTCAAGTGGATGAAGTTTACCTCATATTCTGCCATAGACATGCCACCTTGAACAAGGCCATAAACTCTCGTTTCCTCGCATCCAGATACTGAGGACCTAGATACTTCTTCTTGAAAGCTCTTCGAAAGAACTCCCAAGTTACATCTACCTCTGGGACACTAGCAATTGTGGTCACCCACTAATGATAAACATCACCATGCAACAACAACACTATACAACCCATCTTACTCTCATCATTATAGCCATTTGATCCAAAATATGGACCGTACTCTCTAGCCAACCCTCGACTGCCTCAGGGCTCAAACCCCTAAACTCAACACCTCCCAAACTGTAGAGATGCTCCAAAGGTAATCCTGGGTTAACCACCACAGAAGGTGCTGCTGCTTGCGCATGCATTCCAGCCATCAGTACTTGAAAGCTCCTATTATCGCCTGAACTAACAGAGTCAGGGCACCAAATACAGGCACTTGATGAGCCTAGGGCATACCACCAGCCCCATCATTGACTAGTGGAACCAATAAAGGAGGAGGAGGTAAAACATTAGTGGGATTCTCTTCCTCAACGTTATTATGCCCGATTCCGACATTACCAGCCATAGAACATGTCTCACGTCAAGCGATGCTAACAAAAGCAACAAAACACATTAAATTCATGCTAACACAAGGCAAAAGATCAAAGACCATCTTACAAAACATTTTAAAACATGATGTAAATCATTCATAGTACATGTACACAATCATCGTGCATAACCAACAATGATATACAACCAAACAACAAGATCCCAACCTTTCATAACGTGGCTATGATACCAACAAATGTAACCCCCTCGACCCGGCCTAGACGCCCGACTGAACTGAAAGTGCTACATTAGGTTTGCTGAAGCAAACCATAGAAAGGTTATGAAAAGTCCATTTTTTTCTTTAATCTTGTCTAAATACAAATTAATGTTCCTAAATGTTCGTACTCGTAGCAGGTAGGTTCACGAATAAAATGAGTCACAAAAGACAATCAATTGCATCATAATCATAATTGATGACTAAAATGTAAATACTTTAAATCACAAAACCAAAATTGAATTTAAGGTTACCAATCCTCAATTAGTCCATTTACATGGCAACATGAAAAATTCCAGATCAATTAATCTTCCCAACACATACAATTGCATTCCCAAGACTCAAGGACCAAAACGAAAGAATCAGAAACATTCAAGATTCCAAATTAACCAACTTAATAGTACATTTATCGGTACGCGTACTCGTGTTTTGATACGCCTTTACATTCTCAAATACTCAGAATCCAGTAGCTAAAATATGTACCGAAATGCTTGTTCGCGTATCGGTATGCTTGGAAAAAATACCTATGACCGTATAGAAAAATTTGCTTGAGTATCAAAACGTTAAGCCTGAAAAGGCAGGTTCGTATCGAAATACCCTCTCACGTATCGAAACGCTATGCCTGAAATGGCCTAGCTGTACCGGTATGAGGACACCTATTTCGATACGCCTGGACCTGTAAAGACATTCTTAGCTGGTTTTTCCTACAAAACTAGATGCATTTAGGTCCTAGCAACTTGTATACATACATATAAGCATCCAACATCACATTTAATAGCAATTGTACCAAGGTTTAACTACAACACAAGATTATGCCACCCAAAAGATTGATCTAGAGGCATGCTCCCTATAACTCACCACCAAACATACCAAAATGCCCAACTAAGAAATTATCAACAAGAACACCATACCAACAACACATCAATACCATATTCAACAGGATTAGGTCATCAAAACATGTCATCCAAGAAAACCCATCTATATGCATACCTAGGCAACCATATAACACCAACCATAGGTAAAGGTGCCTGATAAGTGAAACGTCAACAATAAAACTCCAAAATCACACCATTATACATGCTCAAAAACAGGTAAAACTGAATTACAAATCCCAAAAAAATCCATGGTGAACACATTGCCTTATTAACCGAAAACTAAAACCGAATTCATACTCAAATAGTCTTATCTTTGGATCACTTACTCCTTGCCTTTGCTGCCTCCAAGATTTAATGCTCTGCATTATTAGAGAAAAGAGAGCGTAAGCACACATGCTTAATGAGGATGCTCTTAAAGGATGATGCATTTAAAACTCTTGAAAACCAACTCTTGTTTTCAACCCATGCTTACGACCTAAGCAAGTTCCAATAATTTCAAATCATAGTAAGCATATCAACCATATGCTAAACCATATATATATGTTCTACATGATTAATCCCAAAGAATCAAACACAAAACCATGCTTAAATACAAAATCATTATATGAATAACCATGCTTAAATCCCAAAGCATTAAACACAAAACCATGCTTAAATCCCAAAGCATTAAACAGAAAAACATGCTTAAATCCTAAAGCATTAAAAACAAATTCAACATTACAATTCTCATATATTGACAATTATAGTGACCTCGGATATTCAACTACTATCCTTGATTAGCACACCGCTAATCCTTAGTTAACCAACCATTGACTTTACACATCGGATACATAGATCTCCCTTAATGATCGACCATCATAAAGACTACCCCATGCCGACCGCATGAATTTACAACCTTAGCGACCGCAAGCTTTACATTAGCAAGGGGAACCGACCACTCAACCCAAGTGATAACAACATAGTCCGGGTAGCCGACCGCTATACCTCAAAGACTCTTAACCCATGATCGATTTTTAACCATATTATAGTGCACTTTATCCTATGGCAAGCCAACTATATCCGAATGTTTTCTCACCTTGTCACATACCCAATAGATTATTTACAAAAACCATTTACTCACTAATTTATAATGCATTACACAAAATCCCCACATATGCAAATCACATTGCCATAGCAACATCACATTCCCGACCGAAATAAAAACCAATGCTCACTAGCATTAAATATACCTTTGTGCCACTGCATATGTACATTAAAATCATGTATTAATAGTAAGTAAAGCAAACCATGTTTACGACTAAAACATGAATCATACATGCTTATATCCGAACTGATATTAAAGAGCAAAAGAGGGAAACTTACTTTCGAGCTTAGGTAAGTGTTTCAAACTTATCCTAAACCCTCGAAACCACTTTCAAACCTTTGAATGACTTTTAAGGCCGTTTCCACTCACCGATTTAACTTCGCCTTGCTTGCTATCGTGAAACAAGCTCCCGGTAAGTCTAGAACCACCTCAAGATGCTACGCCTTGATTATCCCCTATTTTAGCCACACAAAACCAGAGGAACCATGCATTAAAATGCATCCAATACTCAGTTTCAACCCAAAATCTCGTAGCTCTTAAGATGCCCACTCAACACTCATCCAAAACTTACCAAAATCAACCTCAAACACTACTCAATCTTAACCCAGCCATATTATAACGATTCGAAAAATCAAGCTTCATCAATTAATATCTAAAAACTCATTCCCAACATCTTTTTACTTCCAACAATGATTAAACACCTTGAACACCCCAGAAACCCTTAACTAACTTCCTAACAATTAGAGATTCAACCAATTTCGGGATTCCATTATTAAAAAAAACTTATCCATATTATAATACATCCAAAATAAGATTAAAATCAATCCACAATACTGGAAAAACATATCCAAATTGAAATTCACAAAAAATATCCATAATTAATTAATCAAAACCTATTAGAAAACATATGTAAAGAGCCAAGAACTTGGGAATTTCAGTAAAAAGACTTTCATTAGAGGAGAAGAATGAAACTTACCTCTAATGAATAAGTTTCCCCTTAATTGGATGGTTTTTCCTCTTGAAAAACAAAGAAATTTAATAAGATTTGTGGAAAACAATTTGAGAAATCATTTAGCAAATCAATTAGTAAAGAAATTAAGATCATTAACTTAAATATCTGATAGAAAAATAGTGTTTGGCTGAGAGTGTTTTGAGAGAAATGTGAGAGAAGAAAAGTTACGTCAAAATGTGTTTTAGAAAGATAACTACCTTTTTAACTAAATCCTTTTTAATTCTTTTAATTAAAACCATTTTAAAGTAATCCTAATTAAGGGAATACTCAGATTAGACCAAATGGTAAAATAGCTCCTTAAAGATTCTAAGTTTTGACTCTTTACAAAACAACCACCTTTTAAAATAGTTTTCAAAAATTACATTTTGGTCACTAGCCAAAATGTCACCATTCCAAGGCTCATTTTCCAAAATTACTTTCACCAATATTTTTAGTATAATAAAATGTGATTTTTAAACATTTTTTGATATTTTTATCCTTCATAAAAATATTTGATCCTAAATCTGACTTGAATCTCTAACCCGGTCCATTAGACCGTCTAACCAGGCCTAAAACTGGGGCGCTATAGTGTGCCATTTTCTCCACCATGAGAATCGCAACAGTCGAGGTGTTAAATGTGCTTTATTCTTCCGCTGGAGGATTGAGTGTCACAATGGTTGATGGGTTAAATGTGTCGTTTGCTCCCATTGTTGATCATTTACATCGTAACCATTGAGGGGTTAACTGTGTCATGTGCTTTGGTTAGATGTATGTTAAGAGGTCGTAGGAACCACTTTTGTAAATCCGTGTATCCGATGTGTTTTTTTAAGTTAGAAAGAAACTTGTTTTGAGTCACTTGTAATCTAATATATGAGATGTTGTATCATGAGAAATGGATTATGTTTTTGTATAATGTGATTTATACATGTGAAGCTCTTTAAGCATGCTATATTGAGATTTTGGCATGTGAAGCTTAAATTGAGGATTATATTGGAATCCATGATACATGTGTTGCAAATTATTTAAATGTGTATTTCAAAGAGAATGTTGAAGCATGAGATGATTTTGCCATGGGCATGTATACTTGGTTTGAATTGAAATGGTTTTAAATACATTGATGAGTGTTTTTACGAGTCCCTTACTAAGTTTAAAGCTTACGCACTCTTTTTTCATCAATGCGAAGAAATAGCCCAATTCGGACATCGAGTGACAAGAGGAGATCCAAGAGTCGAAACAATTTCAAAGTATGGTTTTATAAATGCTAAGTAGTAATAAGGGCAATGTGACCAAGTTGTATTTGGGAGATTTATTTTGAGTACTCCCTATTTGTATAAGTTTGATTTGATTTTTTGGACTTGTATGAAGCTTATCATATGGTTTTGAGGGGTTGGGAAACATTAAGCATGCTTGGGTAGAAATCATACCTATAGGGATTTGTCTTGAGTATGCCATATTGAGAGTGATCTTCTACCTTGCAGCTATGTTGGAGAAATTGATGATTGTGAAATTATATGATGTCTATATGTTGTTTGGAGTGTGTTAGGTTGAGCCAAAATGTCATTTGTTGGACCAAAAGGTCATTATAGGTTGAGCCAAAGTGTCATATGTTGTTTTGAATGTAAATCTTTGGAGTTTGTCTCAGCAAATCCTAATGTTGCTTGCTTGGTTCGGTCTTGCGACTAGACCGGGCCAATGGGGTTACATGAATGATCCTCTACCATGTTTATATGATTGTGAAATTGATTCTTGAGGTGTTATATGATGATTAGATTGTTTGAAGCAAGTTAGATTGAGCCAAAGTGTCATATGATCAACCAAGAAGTCATTACAGGTCTGTCCATACCTGTACGGGTCATTAGGGATCGGTACGCTGGGACCTGTCTCGGCTCAATCTGGGAAAAAATGCCAAGGCATACCGATATACCTAGTAACAGTATCGGTATGTATAGCTAAAAAATAGGCATGGTTTCGGTACACGGGCAACTATATTGGTACAGCCTTAGGCTACTGCAATCCCCTATTTCAAATATTGAGTATCTATATCGGTAAGCTTGAGGACCATACTGATGCGCCTTTGCAATTTATACATGTATCAATACGTGGTGTTAGTTTTCCGATACACAATTAGTTATTACAGTTAAAATGCTTTCTAAAGTTTGAATCTTTGCAGTTTAGTCCTTGTTTCTTGATCATGCAATTAAATGAGTTTGGGTCATTATTTTAAGTTAAAATTTAACTAGTGGGCTTGAAACCAGATTAATTAAGGTTTGATAACTTTAATTTTAATGAAGTTGTCATAAATATATGTAATTACAATTTGGTCCTTAAAATGCAATCGCGTGCAATTAGATGTCAATTCAACGCCCGATTGAGTTGTAAATTTCACCGTTGCCAGTATGATCACCTTAGGACTTAATTGTGCATTTAGTTAAGATAAAAAATAGACCGTTTTCTAAGTAATTCTTTTGGGTATGTCTCGGCAAACCCAATGTAGCTCGCTCGATTCGGTCTAGCGACTAGACCTGGTCAATAGGGTTACATTTGTTACTATCAGAGCCAGTTTATGATTTTTGGGAGGTGGGTTATGGTTGTTTGATGTATTGTTGGTGTATGAATCTATTGTATGGTATGCACAGTGTATGATTTTGTGAATTTATGTTTGAAATGTGCTACGTTAGGGTGATATCTTGGGGATACATTGTCTTAGTATTACTAGTGTAAAATAATTTATGATTTTAAACATGAGTGACTTGGATTCTTGTTGCAAGCTGGTCTAATTGTTTTTATTGCATTAACATGTTTTAGACTCATATTTTTGCGAAATAGGACCAAGATGAGAGACGAGAGCTTATATTGGCAGTGTTGTGGATGGGCAGAATGATGAGTTGCCTCCTCCTCCACTGACTCCTCCTGTTGGTGCTGGAGTCGAGGGTGGTGTGCCTCAGGCACTGTAAGGACTAGTTTTTGGGGATATGACATCGTTGATCTAGGTGATGACTAGAACTTTTCAGGCAGCCATAACTGGAGTGCAAGTCTCTGCACCATCACTTGCGGTGGTTGTTAATACATGCCTTCTGTTCAAGCTTTTGCATAGCTTAGGAGGTACTGAGTTTAGAGGTTTAGCTCTAGAAGCAGCTAAGGAGTGGTTGGCAAGTACAAAAAGGATTCTAGGACATATGGAGTGTACAAATGTTCATAACTTGGGTTGTATAGTATCTTTGCTTCAGGGACATGCCTACAATTGGTGGACCACATCTATCGCGGGTATGGCCATGCTGATGTGATGTAGAAGTTCTTTTGTGTTGCTTTCTGAAAGAAGAATCTGGGTTCTTGTTATCAAGATGAAAGAAGAGAGTTCATGGCATTGGAACATGTGAGCATGTCTATGTCCGAGTATGAGATTCATTTTGTTCGGTTATGCCAGTACGCGCATGAGCTGGTTCTTGATGAGCGTCAGTGATACGATCATTTCCGTTATAGGCTGGTTAAGGAGGTGAACACTTATATACTGGTTACAAATTATACAAAGTTTGATGCCCTGGTTTCCTGAGCAAAGGACATAGAATAGAATATGGGGTTGTCTTCTCGATCGGGGAGTCCTTATGTAGGGAAAAAGAATACTGAGTCAAATGTTGGCAGAGATTGATACAAGAAGCATAGAGATAGGATGTATCGTCTGGATCAAAGACATAGAGAGAGTAGTGCTAGGGATGGACATCATGGTCAGAGTACCTTTGTTCGAGCACCTGAGCACAGCCGATGTGGTAGGCAACATTTGTTGGATCTGTGGTTTGCGGTATCACATTAGGCGTGATTGTCCACAGTTGGCTAGGGAAGGACAAGCTCCTGCAATCTTTTGTTTGAATAACCAACATAGAAAACCAAAGAATTGCTTACCTTTGAGTATGTCAAACTCTAGATTGCTCAACAATGGAGAATGTTTTGCCATGGGGGTTTTGAATAACCACCTCACAAAACCAAAATACCTCTTCCCTGTAGGCCTATCAAATATTTGATTGAATTCAGAACCCAATAGTGCTTAGGCTGTGGTCATTCTGTTTCGTTTGATGGCAAGGTGTATGTATCATCAACCGGTTCCAGACTTGCTATAGCATTCTTAGGTAAATCTTTAATTTCTGGCAGCACCATCTTTGGCATTATTATCACGACCAAATTCTCTTGCTTCAGCTATTCATTCTCAGTCGATTGGCATCCACTTTTCCTTCCAGCAACAAGCCATTTGAGCACACCTCGCTTCATGGCATCAGTCCTGACCATAATCGATCTTCTTTGTGGCTCAATTGTTTTGCCATCGTACTATTGTTTTATGGTATTAGCTTTCATTCCTTGGTAAGTCAATGCCATGTTCTCATCCAAAAAGGATTCCATTGGCTCAACTGCATGGCATTCTTTAGGTTTATCTGCACACTTAAGAGCTTTGTCAATATTAAAAGTAACATTTTTTTGTCTCACCAATGTAGGATTGACAATTACTGGTTCTACTAGTTTTGCTGAAGTGGTGTTGGCATCAGATTAAGATCTGGCATTACTGGTGCTTGTTTCCCCTTTCTTAGCTTTCTTAGTTTCTTTTGCTGGCACTGATTTATTTGCATGGCAAACAATTGGCTCTTTTCCACGCGTTAAAATCTCGACCTGGTTGCCACTTAGGGGAGTGACAACTTTGCCTTTTTGCTGAGCATCATTCGTATCACATGGCAGAGTTTCTAGAGGTCTGGCATCAGATAGTGGTATGGCATCATCAGCCTCTGCCTCTTCTTTCTCTACTTCTTTGGGTTCACCTGCAAGCACTGAGTTCTCTTCCTGACAAATAATTGGTTGCTTGCCGTCGTCTTCTTAGTTTGAAACTTCAGAATATTGTCCTTCTACCCTGGCATCGAACTTGGCAACATTATCTAGCTTTACCTCGATGTTGTGTTGTTTGGGATCCTTGCCCTCAAAATTTTCCTCACACTTTATTACCACTAATGAGTACAACGTACCTGTTGTGGAATACTCTTCACCAGTATAATCTATTGATTCAAATGTGTTAGGAAAAACCTGATACTCGTAATGTTGATTCTGAATTCCTTGAGGCACAGATGAAGGAAGAAAATTACCAGCTTGTTAATGTAGCGTTGCCATGGAATTCTGATTGTTATCACTAACCGAAGCATTTTCCACCACCTACTACCTTGATGGAATCTCTATCTTGTTCTCTTGAGGCGTGCTATTCACGACATTTGCAAGCCTCTTGACTTGTTCTTCCAAGCCTCTCATAGCATCTGTGGCTTCTTCAAATGTGTCTCCAATGTAATTTGTTTGCTCTCGAGGTGGATTATTGTGCATTAGTATTTCTGAAGGCAACTCTGCCATGCCAAACGATTTGTTGGATCTATAAAGATCTGTCGCTAATTTCTCATGAAGAATGCTGCCTTGGGATGGCATTTGGTTGAAGTTTGGTGGCACGACAAAGTTGTTAGGTGCATAAAAATAATCATCGTCTTGATTATTCCAAAAAATATTCTGCTGCTGGTTCCATCCTTAGTTGAAGTTGTAGAATGAAGGGTTGTTCACATGACAGTGCCCCATTTAACAATAGTAATTAGGGCTGAAGGGGCAATTGTCAAACGAGTGGCATCCTCTACAATATGCACAAACAACGAGTGTTGTTGCCTTTTGCTGAACTTGTTAAGCACTTGCATTGATGTAATCATGTTTTTCGGTTTAGAAATCTGTGCCGATAGTGTTGTATAGGCATCTTCTTCATGCTTTTCATATTGTCTTTGCTCATGAACAACTCTTGGAGTTGGATAATGGTAGCCATAAGTGGGAAAAATGTAGTCATCATCATACCATATATGGCTTCCCATACTCTTCTTTGTAGCTTTCCTAAAAAAAGAAAAAAATTATCAAAAAAAACAAAGTTAGTAAAACGAAAACAAAAAAAGTAAAAATTAAAGCAATAAATTATGTCGCAATCCCCGGCAATGGCGCCAAAAACTTGTAGACTCTCTAAGTGAATGCTGGCAAAAGATATGTGTTGGAAAAATATAAAATAGTGCCAAGATGAGTCTTTTGCGTGCAAGTATACATGGTCTGCAAGCAATACAGCTGGTAAGCTGAGTATTGATCCCACAGTGATTGACTTGGATTCAATTGCTTTGATTGTTACTTACCTTCAGGAAAAGTTGTTTTGTTTTGAAATTGGTTTTGGAAATAATTGAAAAGAAAAGAAATAAAAGTAAAGTAAAGACGTTGGCAAGGAAGGTGCTTTAATGAATGATGAGCATTGGCAAGGAATGGCTGGTTTTCACGCTATTCATGTCGTGCCAGCCTTTAATAACAACCTGTCTTGGCATTGTTTGCCGAGCAGATTCAAAATTAGCAAAGCCTCTCTCGATGGTCATTGCCCTAAATTGTTCATGTAAAAACCCATATATCTCTATAGAGCATGTTTTTAAATAAACCAATTTGCTTAAGATCCAATCTATACTCCTAAGGGGTAGATTTCACTCTCGAAGTAAGTTCATCTATACTCCTAAAGTTTGTTGAATAGATAAAATATTGCCAACGCAAATTTATTACAAAAAACTAAACACGAAAATAGTGTTTCAACACAACCAACTATTGAATTAGTTCATGGTGAGGGGTTTAACCGAAAAACCATAAATGTTTTCAAAATACATCAGTATTAAAAAATAAAAATAACTAAACAAAGAGAATGGGCAAGAAAAGGGTCTCTCGATGCAGCCCTTCAATGGCTCCAAGTCCTCAGTCTAGCTGGTCGAACCACGCAACCTTCCTCTTCCAATCGTCAACGAAATCCTCTCCAAGTTCCTCCCAAATGCTTGCTTGATTGTTCCTTAAATAGGCGTGCGAAGAAGCCCTAGGATAATCCTTCACGTTTGAAATTTGAATGCGCCAAGGGATAAGGAATGTGATCATCTTATCTATATTTGAAGTGATAAGGTGATAAGCTAATGAGGTTTTCACTAGGGCTTACATCATATGCCGTCGATCCTTTGGCAGCTGAGCTTGGCATCGTTTGGTCCATCTGTGCCAGAGAAACTTGGCATTCTATTTTTTCGCCATCCTATATTTTTGGAGTTTGATCAAGTGCTATTTTTTCGCAGCCTGATATGGTCGTATTTTTCGGGCTAGTGTTGCCAAGGGTTCTTGGCATAACTCTTCTAGCATCCTATTGCCAATGGTGCTTAGCATTTCTCTTCTGGTCCTTCGCTGCCAATAGCAACTCAGTATTCCCTCTGGCATTCTTTCATGTGTTTCATTTCTGGGCCAAATACTATGTCAAACCTGCAAAATTGCCAACAAAACAACCATTCACACTGGCATAGATAGAATTCTAAACTCCTTATGCAAATGCATGATTTTAACAACCTTATGCAACTAAATGTACCTAAAAACAAGCAAAAACATTGTAAGATTGGCATTAAAAACAATAATTTTGGAGAGGTAACACACCCCCAAACCTAACTCATTGCTTGTCCTCAAGTAATGCAAACAAATAAAAACAAAAACTGTGAAAATGTTACCTCGACAAAATTTTGGTTGGAATTCCAACAAGTGCTGGCAGACAAAATTTGGCTCTATTTCTGTCCTCAGGTATCTCAGTGCAACAATGCCAAGCAGGTAGTAATTCAAGTGTAGCAATACAACTCTAGTCTAAGTTCATGAAGAGTGCATGATGTGTAGGCAATATGCATCAAGTATCCTTTCACTCCCTTAGTCAATTTTACTACCTAAACTCATATTATTATTTTTATCATTTTTTTCTTTACCATTGGTTTCTGTTGGCATTAATTTAAGCTTGCTTCATGACACTATTTAGCGTGAGAGATAAGAGGGAGCATGCCATGAATCCCCAACTTGATCTAGACAACACTAGGCTTTCTCTTCAACTCATACCCTAAAGTTTTGGACTTGAGAACTAAGAGGGAGCAAACCACAAAGCCCCAAGTAGCTTATTATCCCTAAGGTAGAGGAGAGTTCTAGTTTTTTTTTGCCTTGGTAGAACATTGTTGCCTTATTTACTTCTTTTACCCTGACATCATTTTTTTTAAATCTGAGCATAGTTTCAAAAGGTCTAAGTTTTCTAAGGAACTCAATACATACTACGTGTTAAGTGTAAGTTCAATTCCCTAAACTAGAGTTCAATTACCAAGCAAACCTGGCATAACTATTCTGCTGGCATGGCATTGCAACTAAAGATTACATTTTTTTCATTGGACAGACATCTTGATCAAATTAAACTTGCCTACCAAGTGTTAACATTCTTCAAAATTAAACTGAGGCAAAAAAAATTCTTTTTTTAGTGGTTTGGTATGCATCTATTCTAAATGACCTAGATGGCATAGAAAATGGCATGGCAACAGAAATGTAAACATGAAATGCATGGCGTGGCATAAATGTGAGGAAACGCATACCCCCAAACCCAAGATGTGCATTATCCTCAATGCATGAAAACAACACATATATACAAGAAAACATAAAAATAACATGCATGATCATGTAAATGCAATGGAATGACATGTAAAACAATTTAGGAAGAGGAGGACTCCCCTTCGTAGACTTCTTCTCGTATGGATTGGCCGGCATGGCATCATCGCTAGCGGAGGGCTCGGTAAGGAAATCTGGAAATGCTATCACAAAATTATGGGACATTTTATTCAAGAACCTCACTGATGATAGCATCCCACTCCTTTGTGTAATGCCTTATCTTATCATTGAGTTCCTCGGCTGTCTCTAACTTTCAGAGAATGATCCCCTGATGATGGTAAATTTGAGGCAGCACTGCCAGTGAACTAGCTGGCATGGTGGCTGGCACTGCCTTTGACACCTTTGGCTTTGGCGTGGGCACTTTTGCCTTCCCCTTACCTTTGTCTTTTGGCTCAGCAACAGTGAGGTTTCTCCAAATAGAAGATGTGATTGTTGTTCCCTTGATCCCTTGACCTTTATCTGTATCAAGCTTTGGCACACCATGGAGCATGCAAATGTTAGAAATTAACAAAGGAAAGAACAAACTGCCATTACCTCTTGCTGCACATTTATAAGTTTCATCAATGATGAGCCTGCCAACGTTAATTTTGCGCCTCATCATGAAGGAGTGCAATAAAATCAGCCTTTCTTCTAAGATGGTCTCATTGTGGGTTGTAGGCATCATATTGGCCTTTAAAAATTAATTTCATCCTCTAAGTTGATGTTTTAATGCCAATCGTTTAACCATTCGGTGGCCATTCGATGACACTGTCCATGTTGTGCCAGGCTCACACGAATCTGCCAGCAACATCTTTCTCTTGCCACCATTCGTCGAATTGGCATACTCAAAATATTCATCCCCTGCATCGTCCAAATCAAACATAGTGTTAATATATCCTTTATCAAAATACACACACATACCTCTAATCATCAAGAAGGGTGAATCTTTGGTCACAAGATGGACATAGAATTCTTGAATAACAGTGGCATCAGACTGGGTCAGCACGTGGACAGAGTGTGGTCTGGCTGGAATGTCATCCTTGGCAAGGAGGTCTGCAGGGAGCTGAAAAAAATGCTGGCAGTGTGTGGACAGACATGCTTTATGCGTTTTCTTCATGGCATGGTCCCTGACATGAACATACTGCCAAAGCATCGAGTTTGCTCCTTGGCTTTCTTTAATTTTTGAAGGATAACCTCCTGGCATTGATATATCTAGGAAAGCATTGCCAATGAACCAGATGGCATCGGAGTCTCGGGCGCTGCCTTTGGCATCCTGGCCTTTGACACAGACTCGGTAACCTTTCCCTTGCCTTTCTCCTTGGTAATGAGTTACCTCCATAAGGCAAGAGTGATCGTCGTTCCCTTGAGCTCTTGAGCTTTATCTATATCAAACTTTGGCACGCTATGCTGCATGCAAATGTTAGAAATCAATAAAAAGAAACATAAACTCTCATTATCCTTACCGATGCATTTATAAGTTTCATCAATAATGATACGGCCGATATTGATCTTGCGGCCCATGATGAATGAATGTAACAATGACAGTCTTTCAATGCCAGCCGCTTCACCATTCGATGACATTTTGATGACACGATCCACTTAGTGACAAGTTCACAAAGTTCCTTCAACATCATCTTCCTCTTGGCATCGTCCAAGGCTTCCACAAACTTGGTGTGTTCATCCTCTACAACAAGTTCATTCTTCTCATTTTGTTCAATCACCCCATGCCAGTCTTTGCCTTGGCATTTTGCTTGGCAACAAAATCCGATATTCACTCAAAGGAACCTTTCAAAATAGAAAAAGAAAATAAACGAAAAACTAAAAACTTGAAACTGAGATATCCTTCTCGGTAGTGCTTTAGTCTGTGGCAATCTTTTGTTTGAATAACCAACATAGAAAGCCAAAGAATTGCTTACCTTTGAGTATGACTTTAGATTGCTCAACAAGGGAGAATTTTTTGCCATAGGGGTCTTGAATAACCTCCTCAGAATACCAAAATACCTCTTCGTTGTAGGCCTATCAAATATTTGATTGAATTCAGCACCCCAGTAGTGCTTAGGCTATGGTCATTTTGTTTCATTTGATGCCAAGGTGTATGTATCCTCAACCGGATCCAGACTTTCCATAGCATTCATAGGTAAATCTTTAATTTCTGGCAGCACCATCTCTGGCATTATTGTCACGGCCAAATTCCCTTGCTTCAGCTCTTCATTCTTAGCCAATTGGCATCCACTTTTCCTTTCAGCAACAAGCCATTTGAGAACACCTCGCTTCATGGCATCAGTCTTGACCAGAATCGATCTTCTCTGTGGCTCAATTATTTTGCCATCGTACTGTTGTTTTATGGCATCAGATTAAGATCTGGCATTACTGGTGCTTGTTTCCCCTTTCTTAGCTTCCTTAGTTTCTTCCGCTGGCACTGATTTATTCGTACGGCAAACAATTGGCTCTTTTCCACGCGTTAAAATCTCAACTTGGTTGCCACTTAGGCGAGTGACAGATTTGCCTTTTTGGCGAGCATCATCCGTATCACAGGGCAGAGTTTTTGGAGGTATGGCATCAGATAGTGGTATGGCATCATCAGCCTCTACCTTCTTTTCTCTACTTCTTTTGGTTCACCTGCTGGCACTGAGTTCTCTTTCTGGAAAATAATTGGCTGCTTGCCGTCATCTTCTTGGCTTGAAACTTCAAAATATTTCCCTTCTACCCTGGCATCGAACTTGGCAACATTATCTAGCTTTGCCTCCATGTTGTGTTCAGGATCCTTGCCCTCAAATTTTTCCTCACACTATATTACCACTAATGAGTCCAATGTACCTGTTGTGCAAAAATCTTTATCAGTATCATCTATTGATTTAAATGTGTTAGGAAAAACCTAATACTCGTAATGTTGATTCTGAATTCCTTGAGGCGTAGATGAAGGAAGAAAATTGCCAGCTCGTTGATGTAATGGAATTCTGATTGTTATCACTAACCGAAGCGTTTGTCACCTCCTACTACCTTGATGGAAGCTTTATCTTGTTCTCTTGAGGCATGCCATTCACGGCATTTGCAAGCCTCCTGACTTGTTCCTCTAAGCCTCTCATAGCATTCGTGGCTTCTTCAAATGCGTCTCCAATGTAATTTGTTTGCTCTTGAGGTGGATAATTGTGCATTAGTATTTCTGAAGGCAATTCTGCCATGCCAAATGATCTGTTGGATCCATAAAGATCTGTAGCTGATTTATCATGAAGAATGCTGCCTTGGGATGGCATTTGGTTGAAGTTTGGTGGTACGACAAAGTTGTTAGGTGTTGCGCGTAATAAGTGCTACGCAAATGTGCAAGTATACACGTTGCAAGTTATAGTATAAAAGATATCGTCTCCACAGGGATTGGTGCTACTTCAAGAATCTAGTCTGTTACACTATAAAAAGTAAAAACACAAATAAAGGATTATGGGAGTTTAACTAATAACTAATCTAGAAAGTAATAAAGTAAATGAAAATATGAGATCAAATGAGAGAGAGATAGGCCAGGTTATCGTGAGTTGAGGTGTGATAGCCGATTGGATTGTCTTGGTAAAAGAGTACACGGGCAACTCAGTTGTCGTGGCAACTTGCACAATAGGATTGCCTTGGCAACTAATCGATGGTTTCTTGGGCAACTAGTTGGGCAACTACTTGGGAGTCTGGGCAGCAACCTTCAAGGTTCGGCAGAGAGTTCTTCAATGGTTTCTTCTTTTCCCTAAGTCGAAACTCTAGCTACTTGTGCATGCCTTGATAATACATCCCTGCGTGAATCAAGGGTGAACAACAACCAATCTTGCGCTCCTCTTAGCCGTTGAAATCCTTAGCTTCTTCCTAAGCCGGATTAATCTTCACCATCAACAGATTGAATAAAGATCATATTCATTCGTTTCTTGAATCTAACTCTCCTGATATTAGATAAATAGATGAAATCACGAGATCCTCTCCCAATTCACTCGCAAACAAGAATAAGAACCAAGAATGAATAAACCTTGAAATAGAAAAGTGCAAACTCTTATTACCTAAACAAAAACCAATAGTTTATCACAACCACAAAACACAATAACCATAGCCAAGTAGATTTAGTTCATGGCTAGGTTCCAATGAAACACAAGATAAACAATCTCTAGCATGAACCCAATCGAGCAAGAAAGAAAAGGATGAAGAAGGAGGCTTGTCAAAATCCTCCTTGCCCTAGATGCTTGTCGAAAATTCTCTCCTTTTGCCCTCCTTGGACTTGTCGAAATTTCCCTATTGCTCTCTATCTTTTGTCGAAATCTCCATCTTATTTATAGGGCTAGTCCAAAGTCCTTCTTTGAGGAGGAGTTTAAGTTGGAATTAAATTATCTTTAAAGAATATAATTCTTTATTATAATTGTATTCCTACTAGAACTTCTCCTATCTTCTTGGAATTTAATTCTTCTTTAATCTCTACATGGCAATCAAATTCCTATGGGTTTGGGCTTTGCTCCACGTCATCTTGGGCTTGTCTAGTCATCAATTTCAACTACAATATCACCTTTACTCTTGTCGACAATTGCTATGGCAACTGGCTCGGCGTCTCCTTCATGCATTGCCCTGACAACTAGCTCGGCATTGCTTTGGCAAGTGATCCTACACATACACACACAAAGCATACCAAAGCAGCATCTTTTCCACAAAAACTACCAAGTTATGTAATCAAGCTCAACGATCGAAGGAAACATGGATTAATGTATGAATGGCTAACTATGCAACTAATATGAGCCTAAGTCTAACAATAATATGAGTAAAAAGGGTAAGAAAATGGTACTTTTAAACACTTATCACAACCCCAAACTCGAACTATTACTTGTCCTCAAGCAATGCAAACTCATAATTACCTGCCAAGACTTCAATTTTCACAAAGTTAGCTTTGAACTTGATTTCAATTCTCTGAACCGGGGCACAAAGTATGATTGGCTTTTTATTTTTCAGAAAACTTAGGAGTTACTCGGAATCAAACTATAATGCTTGTGAGTGTGTGCGGAGTTGTGTGCAAGTTGATTTTTCAGATTCTATGCGAACAAGAGGTTTTCAAATTACTTCATTGGGTTCTTTTTAACATGTTTTAACTAGAGCCAGTGTTGGGCACCTCTAGTACTTTGTTTTTAGTTCTATTAAGTTAATTTATTCGACTAGAGCCGGTTTCGGGCACCTCTAGCTATCAAAAAAAATTTAACACATACTAGAGCCAGTTTCGGGCACCTCTAGTTATAAATTTTTAGCACATGCTAGAGCCAATTTCGGGCACCTCTAGCATTCATCCAATTTTTATTCTAATCCCCCAATTTGTTAATTATCAACCTAAGTTTACTAAAATTCCTTAAATCAATAAAACCACAACAGTGTTTCATCAAATTTAGCATCATAGTAAAATTCTAAGTTTTTCCATGGTTATCCTAGAATAAAAATTCTATCAATTAAGTGCATTGGCAAAGTCATCATCGGATATTCATCAAATCTAAGCAATTCTTGTTCCAATAAAAGGCATGGCAAGCAATTTATGTATTCTAAATGTAATACTTAAGATGAATGAAACTAAACATGGTAACTACTAATAACAATCCCCCCCCAAACTCGAGTGAGGCATTGTCCACAATGCATGCATAAAAATACCGAAAAAACAAAAATAAAAATGCATACGAGGATTTACTCCGAGAGTTCATCATCGTAGATGATTAGTTTCCTTCTAGTCGGTGTCTTGATTCTCTTGCTTGAACGCGATGGTTGTTTTCTTGTTGCCGGTGGTGGAATCGATCCTCGTACGGGGTTGTCCTCATCGTCCTCTTCATCAATGTCAATGGCTTTTCGCTTGGAGGATTCAATTGGTGCGGTCTTTATTGGTTCAATGGAGGACTCGTCCGAATCTGAAAAATCAGAAAATGATTCCGTAGGAGTTGATTCGGGCATAGGTGCTTTACCTTTGGCTTTTGCAGTGGTTGCTGGGATGTCTTTAGCTTTGGTTGTCGTGGCATCATCTTGTTCGTGCACGATGTAGGTTGCCGCGGAGACTGCTTTGTTGGTTGCTGGGGCAAGGATCTCGGCGGGAAAGATTGGGAACGGCATGCGATTGTCCGGGTACTTTTCTAGGATGACTTGGGTGATGGCATTGTTGTGCTCCTTCAAGTACCGCATGAACATTAGTTGCCGGTCTTCAATTTGCCTTAGGTGGCTTGCCAATGGGTGCAAAAGTGCTTCAAAGTGTCCCGGGGTTAATGGCTGAGTTGCCCTGGCGTTAGGTGCTTGGGCATTAGGGATTGCCGCGGTGGCAGGAGTTGTCGTGACAATTGGAGGCCTTGAAGAATCTCTCGGTGCCTCTCCCATTAGCTTTCGGATTAGTGCTTGATTCCAACCAGACTTGGGTAGGGCCTTTTCATCGGTGGACTCACTCGGGACATGCATCTCCTTGCAAAGATTAGAAATTAAGCAAGGGAAGAAAAGAGAACCCTTATCTTTTGAGCTACATACAAAAATCTCATCACAAATAATTTTTCCAATGTTAATGATGCGATTATGCAAAATAGAATGTATGAGCAACAGACGTGGTATATCAACGGTAGTATTGTGTATGGTGGGCATTAAAGAAGTTTTAACAAACTTATTCCATAGTTTTGCCTCGGGTTTATGCCGAAGGCGATTTACCGTGCCCTTGTATTTACCGTCGTTCCAATGAGTTCCCGATTGAGTGAGTTCTTGAAGCACCTTGTCGAGTTGCTTGGGATTGATTTGGTCAACGAAGGCTTGATGCTCGTCCTTCTCAATGTAAAGTTCGTAAAATGTGTTGATGCTTTCGGGACTTATAAGTATGGCCTTGTCACGAGCAAAAACATAAGGATTATCTGGGTTAGGTGAGTGAGCATAGAATTCTTTTACCCATGAGATGTTACCCGGTTCCGGTTGATGGCAAAAGATTTGCCACTTTTGATGTGCAATCCTCTCGAAGATGAATGGTTCAAGGCCAAAATCTTGATGAGAGTTGGAGTATTCAAAGCCTTGTTCTTCATGAATCTTCCGGCTTTTAAACTTGGATTGAAATCTTTCTTGAACCACCGGTGTAGCAAACTTCTTGTATCTTGGTTCTTTGGAGGAACTTGGATGAACTAAAAGTTTAATCTTGGATGCCATGGATGATCTTGGTTGTGAGTAAAAACAAAGAAAAGAAAAGAAAAGAAATTACAAAGTTGCAAGATAGAAAGTAGGAATAGGTTAAGGGTGATGGGTTTTATAGAAAAGATAGGTGGGTGGGATTAGGGGAAAACGAAAAAGGGTTTAGGGTTTGGTAGAAGTTGTCGAGAAGGGGTTTAGGTTAGGATGAATTGGAGGCTTTATATAAGCCTTAGATTTAGCCCATTAGTTTCCTTGTTGAAGATGTTTTCCTACTTGGTTTAGAATTCCTTCTTTATCTTGAACTTCTTTTCCTACAATTCAAAGACAAATCAAATAAGGATTAAAATTAAAGATAAACTAATAAAGAAAATAAATAAAGATGTGTAATAGGATTCTTAAAAATAAAAAAAATCTATCCTAAAAAAATTACTTATAATCGGAAATATAAAAAAATAAAAAATAGAAGAAAAAAATATATATTAATCGAAAAAAAATAAGCATAAAAATAAAATATCAAAGGGAGAACAGGCTCATGCATCTCTAAATTGACCACTTCTTTGTTACGTTCCACATGGGCACCATTGTAGTGCTTCAATCTTTGTCCATTAACTTTTAACTCATGGTTGTCAGAGTTGAACTTGATTATCACGGCACCATGGGAGAATGGTTTGACGACTTTGAATGGTCCTGACCATCTTGATTTCAGCTTTCCCGGGAAAAGTTTTAGCCGATAATTGAATAGGAGAACTAGTTGCCCTGGCGTGAATTGTCGTGGCAATAGTTTCTTGTCGTGCCATCGATTTGTTTTCTCCTTGTAGATCCGTGCATTGTTATAGGCGAGTGCACGGAATTCTTCTATCTCATTGAGGTCCATCAAACGCTTTTATCGGCACTTTCCCAATCCATATTCATGGTCTTGATTGCCCAGTACACCTTGTGCTCGATTTCCACCGGTAGATGACATGTTTTACCATAGACAAGTCGGAAAGGGGACATACCTAAGGGTGTTTTGAATGCAGTTCGATATGCCCAAAGTGCGTCATCTAGTCTTCATGACCAATCCTTCCTAGAGGGATTTACGACTTTCTCGAGTATACCCTTCAATTCCCAGTTGAAAATTTCTGCTTGCCCGTTGGTTTGTGGGTGATATGCCATGGCGATCTTGTGTGATATGCCGAAGCGTTGCAACATCTTGGCAATTAGTCTATTGTCAAAATGCATGCCTTCGTCACTGATAATTGCTCTTGGCATCCCAAACCGTGTAAATATGTTTTTCTGCAAGAATCGTTCCACGGTCTTGGAATCGTTGTTGGGAACTACAGCTGCCTCCACCCATTTAGACACGTAGTCGACTGCAAGTAGAATGTAGAGGTTGCCGAATGAAGATGGGAAAGGTCCCATGAAATCAATCCCCCATACATCAAACAATTCCACCTCGATGATGTTCTGTAGTGGCATCTCATGTCGTCTAGAGATATTGCCCGTCCTCTGGCAACGATCACATTGCTTGTAAAAGTCTTGGGCATCTTTGTACAATGTTGGCCAATACAAACCGGATTGCAAAACTTTGGCCGCGGTACGAGTTCCTCTAAAATGTCCTCCATAGGGTGAAGAATGGCATTGCCGGAGTACATTCTGTTGCTCTTCTTCAGGGACACATCGGCGTATAACATGATCTGCACATTGTTTAAACAAAAAACGCTCGTCCCAAAAGTAATGCGTAGCATCATGGCGGAACCGCTTCTTCCCTTGGTGAGTAATGCCATAAGGTAAAATACCACAAACAAGGAAATTAACTAAATCCCCATACCAGGGTATTGCCGAGGCATGTACGGCCGTGGCGACTGCTCCCAAAATTTTTGAGGTGTGCGCGTCAAAGGCTATTGCGGCGTCGAGAGTTGCCGAGGCTTGTGCATCCATGGTTGTCGAGGCGTCGAGGGTTGCCGAGGCATGCGCATCCATGGTTGCCGAGGTAACTAAAAGTTGTTCATCCGGGAATGCATCGCATATCTCTAGATCCGCGTCCTCCTCCTTATTGCATTCCAAACGTGATAAGTGATTAACCATTTGATTTTCTGTTCCTTTCCTGTCCTTAATTTCAATATCAAATTCTTGTAAAAGTAATATCCAACGAATCAAACGAGTTTTAGCATCCTTTTTAGCAAATAAGTATTTGATTGCCGAATGGTCCGTATGAACAATTACCTTTGTACCAATCAAATAGGATCAGAACTTGTCAAATGCGAAAACTACAGCTAGTAACTCTTTCTCCGTTGTTGTGTAATTCACTTGAACACTATTAAGAGTTTTACTAGCGTAGTATATCACATGGAAGGTCTTACCTGTGCGTTGGCCTAGGACTGCTCCTACCGCGAAATCACTTGCATCACAATGGGTGCCGAGGCAAGCTTTTTCTTTAGGGTTTCGAATGCTTGGGTGCAAGAATCATCAAAATCAAAGACTTTATCCTGTTCAAGCAGATTATACAAGGGTTTAGTGAGTTTAGAAAAATTATGGATGAACCTCCTGTAAAAACCTGCATGTCCGAGAAAACTTCGAATTCCTTTAACCGAGCTTGGTGGGGGTAATCTCTCGATCACGTCCACCTTGGCCTTGTCTACTTCAATTCCCTTGGATGAAATCTTGTGGCCGAGCACTATTCCTTCATCTACCATAAAATGGCATTTCTCCCAATTGAGGACTAAATCCGTTTCTTCACATCTTGCCAACACCCTCTCTAAATTGCCAAGACAAATTTGTCGGGTCATTACCAAAGACAGAAAAATCATCCATGAAGATCTCAAGGAAGTCTTCGACCATGTCTGAAAAGAGTGCCATCATGCATCTTTGGAAGGTTGTCGGGGCGTTACACAATCTGAACGACATCCTTCGGAAGGCATAAGTACCGTATGGGCATGTGAAGGTTGTCTTTTCTTGATCCTATGGCAATCTGATTGTAACCTGAATAACCATCAAGAAAACAATAAAAGGGTTTACCTGCAAGATGGTCAAGCATTTGATCAATAAAGGGTAATGGGAAGTGATCTTTCCTAGTAGCTTTGTTTAGCTTTCGATAGTCCATACAAACCCTCCAACCGGTCACAGTCCTGGTTGGGATAAGTTCATTATTTTCATTGCTTACCACTGTTATACCTCCCTTTTTCGGTACACATTGTACCGGACTTACCCACGTACTATCCGAGATAGGGTATATAATGCCGGCGTCAAGCCACTTGATGATTTCTTTCATTACAACCCCTTTCATGGCATGATTCAGTCTCCTCTGGGCCTCAATTGAAGGTTTGTGATCTTCTTCCAACAAGATCTTGTGCATGCATACTGCCGGGCTAATTCCCTTCAAGTCGGCAATTGTCCACCCTATTGCCTTTTTGTGTAGCTTCAACATCTTGATCAGCTTCTTTTCCTGCTCAGGCTGTAACTTAGAAAAAACAATTACAGGCAATGTATTATCGGTTCCTAAGTATGCACATTTTAGTTTCTCTGGCAATTGTTTCAACTCAAGAATCGGTGGTTGTTCAATAGAGGGTTTTTTGAGTTTACCTTCCTTACCCGAGTAATCCAGTAGTTCAAAGTATGTACCTGGTCGGTTGACTAGCCAATTTGCCTCTTCTTGTTGTTCCTCATCGACCGGTTCTTCATACTCCTCAGGTTCCTCTTGATCGGCAATGTAGTTGCCGAGGTAACTAAATTCCTCATCGAAGTTAAACTCTGTCGTGGCATGAAGTAGTTGGCATTCTTCTGGATCATCGGCATGCCTTAGTGTTTGGAACACATTTAGTTTGACGTGCTGGTCATTCACCCTCATTGTGAGTTCTCCTTTTCAACGCCGATCAAGGTTCTCCTGTTTGCTAGGAATGGTCTCACGAGAATGATAGGTGCATGCTCATCCGCTTCACAATCCAAAACAATAAAGTCGTGGGAAAAATAAATTTATCAACTTTTACCAAGATGTCCTCGATTTTTCCCTCTGGATGCACATAGGATATGTCGGCTAGTCAGTAGCATAATCATTGTAGGTCTTGCCTTCCCGATTCCTAGTTTCGAAAACCGATTTAGGCATCAAGTTTATGCTAGCCCCAAGGTCGCATAATGCTTTCCCGACATAGTGATTTCCAATGGAACAGGTATTGTGAAAAACTTCCGGGATCCTTCAACTTAGGTGGCATACGATTGTAACATTGCCATGCATCCCTCTCTGTTGCGGCAATCTGTTTCAAACTCTCCTAGCCTTGTTCTCTTGGACACAATGTCTTTAAGAAACTTGGCATAGTTTGGCATTTGTTCAATTGCTTCCACCAGTGGCAAGTTGATGTGGACTTGCTTTAGGATATCAAGAAACTTCTTGAATTGGTATTCTTGCTTTTGTCGCTTCAACCTTTGTGGGAATGGTGGTGGAAGTCGGATATCTTCGATCCTTTCATTGGTTTGAAACCTGATTGACGGCATTGCTGGGACATCTGGAGTTGCCGAGGCATTATCAACTGGGGTTGCCGAGGCATGCTTATCGCAAGTTGCCGAGGCGTCTTTATCGTCGGTTGCCGAGGCATGCTTATTGCCGGTTGTCGCGGCAATTCCTGGTTCAGCATCTGAGGCTTTGTCGCTAGGTTCGTCTTGATCTTTTGTGGAGTTTTGTTTGATGAGCGGGTTTGAGCCTCTCTAAGTTGTTGGCCACTTCTAGTGGTGATTGCCTTACATTGCTCATGGCCAATTCCTCTTGCGACTTCAGTATCACTAGGTAAACCTCATTGTGGTCTAGTATTCAGATTTTGAGCAAACTGTCCGACTTGATTTTCCAATGATTTGATTGCCGCCTCTTGGTTTTGCAATCTCATCTCGTTCCTATTAATAAAAGCATCAGTTCTTTTTATGAAATTACTATTCTCGGCCATATAAGATTCAGTTTTCATCATAAAAGCATTTAGAGAATTCTCCAAAGAACTAGATGTCGTCGGTTGTTGTTGTGGCAACTGTTGCCGTGGCATATTCTGCTGGAATCCCGATGCTTGTGCATTCTGATTGTTCTGGTTTAGAGCATTATTGGGATTACTCCATGAAAAAAATGGGTGCTTCTTCCAAGCTGGATTGTATGTATTGGACATCACATTGTTGTTCCGATTGTAATTCCCCACATAGAAGCTGGATTCCAGATTCTGCATACATTCAGAAGAATTATGGTTATCACCACATAACTCACAAAAAGAATCCATTACCTTGACTTCATGTGTGTTGTTTGGTTTTTGCATGTTCTGGACCATCTTGGTTAAAGTGGCCAATTGTGCCGAAATTGAATCTAATGATCCTAGTTCATGTATTGTGGCTTGGCGTCTAACTCCTCCTCTTCTAGTGGATAGGAATTGATAATCATTCTTGGCCAGCCTGTTTAAGATTTGCATTGCTTCTTCCAGTGACTTATCTAGGAGTATGTCGTTTGCCGAGGCATCTAGCATCATCCTTGTTGGTGTATTCACGGTGTTGTAAAACATTGTTACTTGAGTCCACACCGGGAATCCGTGTAGGGGGCATTTGTGTAGAAGTTCTCTATATCGCTCCCAAGCCTCATACATAGATTCATCATCTGCCTGCAGAAAAGAAGTAATGTCGTTACGAAGCTTATCAGTCAAATTTGTAGGATTAAATCTAGCAAGGAAATCACGACAAAGATCAGTCCAAGATGCTATTGATCCGGCAGGAATGCTATTCAACGATGCTTTCGCCTTATCCCTCAGTGAATAGGGGAATAATCTTAATCGTAAGACATCGGGGGTGACTCCGTGTATCTTGAACGAGTTGCAAATCTCGAGGAAAGATTTCAGATGTTGTTGTGCATCTTCAGTTGCTGAGCCGCCAAATTGACCAATTGTGTTGATCATATTAAACATTACCGGTTTCAACTCAAAGTGGTCGGCTTCAATTTCAGGTGTGACAACTTCTGGGTTAAGTCCATCAAGATCTTCTTCAAGATAGTCTCGAATAGTTCTGTTTCGATCAAGAATCACTCCTCCTCCTGCTCGAACATCTTGATTCATATTGCCGTCTTGATTTGCCATTGCTTCTCTTATCCTTCGTCTAAGTCTTTGTAAGGTTCGTTCGATTTCTGGATCAAAGGGATATTCTGGTGAAGTCGGTCTCGCCCTGGTCATATACCAATGCAAAACCAAAGTTTGTTAGCCCTTTGAATTTTAAACAAGAAAAATAAAAAGAAAGTGCAAGAAAATAAAAACAAAGTCGCTATTGCCAGTCCCCGGCAACGGCGCCAAAAACTTGTACAACGGGGTTGCCTTGGCAACTAATCGATGGTTGACTGGGCAACTAGTTGGGCAACTACTTGGGCGTCTAGGCAGCAACCTTCAAGGTTCGGCAAAGCGTTCTTCAATGGTTTCTTCTTATCCCTAAGTCGAAACTCTAGCTACTTGTGCAAGCCTTGATAATACATCCCTGCGTGAATCAAGGGTGAACAACAACCAATCTTGCACTCCTCTTAGCCGTTGAAATCCTTAACTTATTCCTAAGCCGGATTAATCTTCACCATCAATAGATTGAATAAAGATCATATTCATTCGTTTCTTGAATCTAACTCTCCCGATATTAGATAAATAGATGAAATCACGAGATCCTCTCCCAATTCACTCTCAAACAAGAATAAGAACCAAGAATGAATAAACCTTGAAATAGAAAAGTGCAAACTCTTATTACCTAAACAAAAACCAATAGTTTCTCACAACCACAAAACACAATAACCATAGCCAAGTAGATTTAGTTCATGGCTAGGTTCCAAAGAAACACAAGATAAACAATCCCTAGCATGAACCCAATCGAACAAGAAAGAAAAGGATGAAGAAGGAGGCTTGTTGAAATCCTTCTTGCCCTAGATGCTTGTCGAAAATTCTCTCCTCTTTCCCTCCTTGGACTTGTCAAAATTTCCCTATTGCTCTCTATCTTTTGTCGAAATCTCCATCTTATTTATAGGGCTAGGCCAAAGTCCTTCTTTGAGGAGGAGTTTAAGTTGGAATTAAATTATCTTTAAAGAATATAATTCTTTATTATAATTGTATTCCTACTAGAACTTCTCCTATCTTCTTGGAATTTAATTCTTCTTTAATCTCTGCATGGCAATCAAATTCCTTTGGGTTTGGGCTTTGCTCCACGTCAACTTAGGCTTGTCTAGTCATCAATTTTGACTACCATATCACCTTTACTCTTGTCGACAATTGCCATGGCAACTGGCTCGGCGTCTCCTTCATGCATTGCCCTGGCAACTAGCTCGGCATCTCCTTCATGCATTGCCCTGGCAACTAGCTCGGCATTGCTTTGGCAAGTGATCCTGCACATACACACACAAAGCACACCAAAGCAGCATCTTTTCCACAAAAACTACCAAGTTATGTAATCAAGCTCAACGATCGAAGGAAACATGGATTAATGTATGAATGGCTAACTATGCAACTAATATGAGCCTAAGTCTAACAATAATATGAGTAAAAAGGGTAAGAAAAAAGTACTTTTGAACACTTATCATTAGGTGCATAAAAATAATCATCGTCTTGATTATTCCAAAAAAATTATACTGTTGGTTCCATCCTTGGTTTAAGTTGTAGGAGGAAGGGTTGTTTACATTACAGTGCCCCGTGTAACGATAGGAATTAGGGTTGAAGGGGAAATTGTCAAATGAGTAGTGTCCTCTACAATATGCACAAACAACGGGTGTTGCTTGCCTTTTGCTGAACTTGTTAGGCACTTGCATTGATGTAATCATGTTTTTCAGTTCAGAAACTGTGTTAATAGTGTTGTATAGGCATCCTCTTCATGCTTCTCATATCGTCTTTGCTCATGGACAACTCTTGGAGTTGGATATTGGTAACCATAAGTGGGAAAAATGTAGTCATCATCATACCATATATGGTTGCCCATACTCTTCTTTGTAGCTTTCCTAAAAAAAGAAAAAATGATAAAAAAAACCAAGTTAGTAAAATGAAAACAAAAAAAGTAAAAATTAAAGCAATAAATTCTGTCGCAATCCCCAGCAATGGCGCCAAAAACTTGTAGACTCTCTAAGTGAATCCTGGCAAAAGGGGCAAAAGATATGTGTTGGAAAAATATAAAATAATACCAAGATGAGTCTTTTGCGTGCAAGTATGCACAGTCTGCAAGTAATACAACTGGTAAGCTGAGTATCGATCCCACAGAGATTGACTTGGAATTCAATTGCTTTGATTGTTACTAGCCTTAAGAAAATGTTGTTTTGTTTTAAAATTGGTTTTGGAAATAATTGGAATGAAAAGAAATAAAAATAAAGTAAAGACGTTGGCAAGGAAGGTGCTTTAATGAATGATGAGCGTTGGCAGGGATTACCTGGTTTTTACGCTATTCATGACATGCCAGCCTTTAATAACAACCTATCTTGGCATTGTTTGCCGAGCAGATTCAAAATTAGCAAAGCCTCTCTCAATGGTCATTGCCCTAAACTGTTCATGTAAAAACCCCTATATCTCTATAGTGCATATTTTTAAATAAACCAATTTGATTAAGATCCAATCTATACTCCTAAGGGGTAGATTTCTCTTCCGAAGTAAGTTCATCTACTTGAACGACTTCTCTCGAAGCTTCTCTCCTCAGTATTCAACAACTTAATCGTTGTCACCCCAAATCTGTTAATAGATTAAGGAGCAATAGGCCAACAGTGCCAGCTCTCGCTTGGAATAGTATTTAGAAAACATTAAAGTATGCCGAATAGATAAAACATTGCCAAGGCAAATTTATTATCAAAAACTAAACATGAAAATAGCGTTTCAACGCAAACATCCCCTACCAACTATTGAATTAGTTCATGATGAGGGATTTAACCGAAAAACCATAAACGTTTTCAAAATACATTATTATTAAAAAATAAAAATCAATAAACAAAGAGAATGGGCAAGAAGGGAGTCTCTCGATGCAGCCCTTTAATGGCTCCAAGCCCTCAGTCTAGCTGGTGGAACCACGCAGCCTTCCTCTTCCGATCGTCAATGAAATCCTCTCCAAGTTCCTCCCAATTGCTTGCTTGATTGTTCCTTAAATATGTGTGCGAAGAAGCCCTAGGATAAACCTTCACGTTTGAAATTTGAATGCGCCAAGGGATAAGGAATGTGATCATCTTATCCATATTTGAAGTGATAAGCTGATAAGGTTTTTACTAGGGCTGACGTCATATGTCGTCGATCATTTGGCAGTTGAGCTTGGTATCGTTTGGTCCATCTGTGCCAGACAAACTTTGCATGCTATTTTTTCACCATCCTATTTTTTCATAGTTTGATCAAATGATATTTTTTCGTAGCATGATCTGGTAATATTTTTTCGGGCTAGTGTTGCCAAGGGTTCTTGGCATAACTCTTTTGGCATCCTATTGCCAATGTTGCTTGGCATTTCTCTTCTGGTCCTTTCCTGCCAACAACAACTCTGCATTCTTTCATGTGTTTCGTTTTTGGGCCAAATACTATTCCAACTCCTTATGCAACTAAATGTACCTAAAAACAAGCAAAAGCAATTTAAGATTGGCATTAAAAATAATACTTTTGGAGAGGTAACAGGGTGCCTAAGTCTATGGTATCAGATAGGGATCCGCGCTTTATAGTAAGGTTTTGGGAGTGTTTGCATAAGGCTTTGGGTACGCAGTTGAACTTCAGTACTTCGTATCATCCTTAAAAGGATGGTCAGTCTGAACGCGTTATCCAAGTGTTGGAAGATTTGTTGAGGTGTTGCATCATTGATTTCCAAGGATCATGGGAGAAGCAGTTATCTCTGGTGGAGTTTGCCTATAACAATAGTTATTAGGCTAGTATCCGGATGGCACCCTATAAAGCTTTGTATGGTAGAAGGTGCCGAACGCCACTTTGTTGGGCGGAGGCAGGAGAAAAGTATGTTTCTTTGCCTGATGTGTTGAAGGATACCAATGAGAAGGTGAAGCTTATTAGTGATCGGGGGAACCGAATTAGGCAATTCGAGCTAGTTTCGGGAATAAAATCATAATAAATGGGTTTTGGTCAAAATAAAATATGGAAAAGTATTAGAAAATGTTTAGTTAATATTCTATGGTTTTTGGAAGATTCAATTTGAAGGAATAAAATCAAATTTTGGGACATTTTGGTCTGGTGACTAAAATGCAAAGTTTCAAAACTGTTTTGGTGACTAAAACATAAAAGGGTCAAAACTTTGATTCTTTAAGGAGCTAATTTACCAAAGTTTTTCATCAGATTTTCCCCTTAATTTAGGCTATAGTTGAGAAATAGGCCTGGTGTCGGTATACGGGTAACCATATCAATACACCCTCTAGCTACTAGATTTTAATGTTTTCGAACATAGCGCACGCGTACCAATACACTTAAAGACCATATCGGTACGCTTTAGTATTTTGTACCCGTTGCGATACGGATGATCCTCGAACCGATACACCATCCGTTAATTTTGGTATTATGCTTCCCTGTAGTTTGAATCTTTGCAGTTTAGTCCCTATTTCTTGTTTATGCAATTAAATGTGTCTGAATGATTGTCTTAGTTAAAATTTAACCTGATGGTTTGAAATATAACTAATTAAGGATTGGTTACTTCAATTTTGAGAAAGTCTGTTTAATTATCTAAATTTGCAACTTGGTCCCTGGTTTATCACATTGTACAATTGGATGTCAATTTGACGCCCTGTTGAGTTGAAACTTTCACCATTATTAGCATGATCACATTAGGACCAAAATATGCATTTAGATAAGATAAAGAAAAAAATAGTCCATTTTCCAAATAAATCTTCTGGTTTGCTTCGACAATCCTAATATAGCTCTCTCGATTTCGTCTCGTAACTAGATCGAGTTAAGGGGTAACATCAGACTCAACTTCCCCTTTTGTAACCCCTTTAGCCCGGCCTAGGCAAAACCGAACTAAAAGGACCATATTTGGTTTGCCGAAGCAAACCCGAGCTAAAACCTAAATGTTCCATTTTTTTATTTTCTATCTTTTATAAATGTTTTGATTAATTCCCTATGGTGAACATACTTCAGCAGAAACGTCTCATTGTGATCATATTTCAAAATAGGGTACAATTGCTCAAAACGCATATTAAGGACCAAAATGTAATTTTCACAAATTACAGGGTCATTGTTAAGATTTAGATTACCAATCCTTTATTAGTCCAATTCCATCCTCACATGTTAAATTCCAACTCAAAACAATCATTCTAACTCATTCAATTGCATGCACAACATTAAGGGACTAAATTGCAAGATTTCCAAACTCCAGCAAATTGACTAGCACAAAATCAACAGGGCATACTGATAACGACTGCCCGTATCGATACACTACACCTCGTATCAATACAGTGTGTTAACTCACTCCTACCGATACAACCTTGACCCCGTACCAATCCCCCTTGTATTTTCTCAAAACTCAAAATTCTAGTGACCAATCCCCTTACCGATACGGTACCCCATGTATCGATATGGTTCTCCAAAAGTGAAAGGGCGTACCGATACTCAAACTCGTGTACCAAAACCAATGTAAAAATTCCTCAAGGCCTACTAATACGGTGGCTAGGCATACTGATACCCTTTGTTAAATTTTGATTTGAGCCTTACCAAACCCCACGTACCGATCCTTCGGTACCTGTACCGGTACACAGAGGCATGTAATGACCTCTAGGACCAACATATGACACTCTGGCTCAACCTAAACACATTTATACATCAACTGAAACATCATAAGCAAGCTTAGAGACCACATACTAGCAATTTAAGGAATCCTAACAAGTCTGACACAATCATCCACCAAGTCTATAGGCATGCTCCCTAATCAACATCCAAAACATAAATACATCCACATCTCAAGCAACTTAAACCTATTACAAATCCAAACCAACATATGAAACTAGTACAAACAGGGAGGCTAGCAAACAACCCTCCCAATCAACATTTGACACATTGCCCTTATTACTACAATGTATAGTTCAAACCATACTTTGCAACCAAGTCCTTGGATGTCCTTCCTTGCTTGCTTGTCGCCTTCCATTTAACTAATCTGCATTGATGATAAAGAGAGCGTAAGCACGAATTGCTTAGTGTGGAGCGCTCAAACACAAAACATCATCCAAAGCATTTTAATACCGGTTTATTCCCAAAACAATTCATAAACGTTTTATTCAAAAACCACCATGCATTACTTTCAACATATGCACTTAATCCTTTTCAAAACATGTATATTAAACAATATGCAACATGTATCATGGATTATACAACATAATCCCATATACAACCCTCAAATTAAGCCTTCCCATGCATAACATCTCATATGCAAGGCTTAAAGAGTATTCTCATGTATAAATCACATTATACAACAATCCATCAACATGATACATTATTTCATTATATTGGCTTAAAAGTGATCCTTTCTATATCTCATTTCTTTCATCAAACCACATTGGATACACAGATTTCCCAAGTGATATCCCAATCACTTAACAACCCAATGGCATGGAGTAAATGCAACACATGCATTACCTCTATACTACCACAGCTCATCCTCTAATTTGGAGTAAACGCCTCCAATGCATCACCTCTACGATCGCAGTTGGAGTAAACGCCTCCAATGCATCACCTCAACAATATTGGGGATTACGTGGTCTGAGTAAATACTTTCAATAGATCACCTCTATGGATTTCCTCAAAGTAAATACCATTGAATACCACCTCTACGAACCACGAGCGACTTATTATAGTGCACTTTAAATCCTATGGCTGGCCAATTATATCCGATAACATTTCTATAACATTTTCAAACCATCATTTGCCAATATAATATGTTTCACTAACGTCAACTCACTTTTTTCATATTCATAAATTAAAAACCATTTTCTCAATGCTTTCAACCAAGCATTATCAATGTTCAAAAACATTATCTAATCATGAATTACTTCCAAATTCATCAACATCATTTCATAACCATTTTCCAGCATTAAATCATCATAAACAGTGAGTAATCAATATATTAAAACAAGTGCATAAAATCTATTTGCCAAACCGAGTTCAAGAGAGAATTCATTCTTTACTTTCGAACTTAGACCAGCATTTCAAGCTCCATCTAAACTCCCAAACACAACTTTCAAACCTTTGAAAAGCTGTAAAACACGTTCTCACCACCGACACACAAAGCCTCAATTGTCGATTCGGTAAACACGCCTCCAAAGCTTCTAAAACGTCCGTTCAATCTTGAGGACCAAGTTCCCCTATTTTATCCACAAAAAATAGAGGATTCAATGCATCACAATGCATTCAACAACCCATCAACATCAACTCACATAAAACCTCAAATACTCTACTCAATTTCACTCCACAACAACCGGAATCAACATCAAACATCTTCCAAACATAGCCCAGCCAAAACCTAACTTCTTAACCCATCCTTATACATAAATTAACCTCTAAAAACACATGAAGATCGTCCTTATACCTCTAGCATTCAATAAACCTCCACAACTCCTCAATAACTCCTAACTAACAACCTAGAAAAATTGAGATTCACATAGTTTCGGGATTCCAATGTTAAAACTCACTTATTAACATTATTTAACATCAAAATCGTGATTAGAAACAATCAAGAACTCATCAAAATAGAGCTTATACAAAAATTCATCAACTCAATCAATTAAACCTTGATTTAATCAGTTTTCCATTGTTAAATCATCAAATCAAGTTAGAAAACATATGTAAAGGATCAATAACTTGGGAATTTCAATAAAGAACCTTTTATTAGAGGAGAATAACAAACCCCACCTCTAATGGATGGCTTTTCCCTTAATTGGATGAGTTTTCTTGAGAAAACAAGATCAAATCAAATAGGTTTTGTTAGGAAGCCATTAAAGATTAATTTAAAATCAAAAGAATGTTAAAATCATGAATTTACCAGAGAAAATTGAAGTGGAAATGAGTGTTTGGCTAGAGAGAATTTGGGAGAAAAGCTTTTGATAAAAAAGTTAGTTACGTCAAATTGTTTTTAGCTTTTTAATTATCCAATTAATTCTACAAGACTTTTTATATTATTTTAAAATCATTTAAAATAGCCAATTAAGGGAAAAAGTATGATATTAGACTTTGGGTAAATAGCTCCTTAAAGATTCAAAGTTTTGACCCTTTTACAAAACAACCACCAAAAATAGTTTTAAAACTTTACATTTTGGTCACTAACCAAAATGTCCAATTTCAAAATACATTTTTCCAATATTAACTTCACCAAAATCATTTATATGTTAAATAATGATTTTTAAATATTTTTCCATATTTTAATCTCACTCAAAAATATTTATTTCGAATTAAATCCTAAAATTGACTTGAATCCTCAAATCTGATCCGTCGGACCGTCTAAACCACCTAGAAAACTCCTAGGCCTAAAATCAGGGTGTTACAACTCTCCCCCTTAATAAATTTTGTCCTCGAAATTTACTTGATGGGAACAGATGCAGAAACTGCTCTAACATGTCCAACTTATTCTCCCACGTGGCCTCTTCAACATCGCGATGTCGCCACAACACCTTAACAAGCTCAATCATCTTTCCACAACACCTTAACACCTTAACACTACCGCAGTAAGTTCAAGATCATGCGTAGGTAGTTGCATTCAAGCACTTTCAACTGCCTCGATGCATAAGCCACAACTTTCCCCTCCTGCATCAATATACATCCCAATCCAACGTAGGATGTATTGCTATACACCACAAACTCCTTCCTTGACTTAGGTTTAATCAAAATTAGAGCTTGGTTCAAAGCTTCCTTCAACATCTCAAAACCCTGTTGTCTAGCTTATGTCCATTCAAATTGCACATCCTTTTGCAATAGCTTGGTCAACAGAGTAGCAACTCTAAAAAATATGTCCACAAAATGATGGTAATATCTCGCCAAACCCAGGAAACTATGAACTTCTGTCACTGACTTTGGTTGCTTCCAATTCACAATTGCCTCAACCTTTTTAGGATCTGCCCAGATACCTTTAGCTAAAACCACATGACCGAGAAAAACCACTTCCCTAATCCAAAACTCACACTTACTCAACTTGGCATAAAGCTGATTGTCCAGTAAGGTCTGCAACACAATCCGTAAGTGTCGATCACGATCATTCTCAGTACGAGAGTACACAAGAATATCATCAATGAACACTACTATGAATTGGTCCAAAACTTCATGGAACACTCAATTTATCATATCCATGAATATTGTAGGTGCATTTGTCAACCCAAACGACATCACCAATAACTCATAATGGCCATACCTTGTACGAAAAGCAGTCCTCAACACATCTTTATCCTTAAGCTTCAACTGATAGTATCCAGATCTCAAATCGATCTTGGAAAACATCGTAGCACCCCAAAATTGATCGAAGAAATCATCAATTTGTGGCAAATGATACTTGTTCTTAATCGTCAACTTGTTCAGTTATCGATAGTCAATGCATATCCTTAACGTGCCATCATTCTTTTTCACAAACAACATTGGTGCTCCCCACGACGAAACATTAGGTTGGATAAAACCACGGTCCAACAACTCCTAGAGTTGCGTCTTCAACTCTTTTGGTGCCATGCAATATGGCATAATCGACACCGAAGCCGAATCAACATATGTCTCGAAGTAAAACTCCACCTCCCTATCCAATGGCAAACTATGTAACTCTTTCAAAAATACACTTGGAAAGTCGCAAACAGTACTGATATCTTTAGTTCGCACTTCTTCCACATTTGGATTCATAATATAGGCTAGATACACATGGCATCCACAATCAAGCAACTTACGCCCTTCCATGGCTGAAACCATATAGGATGAGAACTTTACATTTTTGCCCACAACTACTACTTCATAATCATCAGCTAGTTTCAACGAAACCCGCTTGGTCTCAAAATCAACTACAACCCGATGCTCGAACAACTAATCTATACCTAAGACCACATCAAAACCAGAGAATGACAACTCTATCTGATGAGCCGCAAACACGTGACCTTGAATCATCAGAGGACATCTTCGATACTACCTCCTTGTAATAACCATCTCCCCAAAAGAACTGTTACTTTCATACCAACATCAAGCATTTCTACCGGTATACCAAGCAAATGTGCATGCTCATGCAAAATATAAGATCGTAGAACTAGAATCTATCAAAGATATCAATCACATAGATTGCAAGGTAAAGGTTCCTCCCTTCGCGGTGAGCATAGATCCCCATCGGTCCACCATCCTCAGGTCAAACTGCCATGATATGTGTCACTATCCTCTACCCCTCCTCCTTTCGTTGGAAGGTACATCGACTGCACCCACGACCCCTAGGTGGTGCAGCAACAGGTGCAGGTGCCTGCCTACCTCTAGCAAGCAAAGGATAATATCATCTCATGTGATCTATCGAGTGATCTGTCGACCTACAACTATAACAAAAATTCACAGCCGCAACTGCAAGAGCCTACCCCTCTCTGGCCAAATGTAGGCAATATCGCCTCAAATGTTCTCTCGAACCACAAACCCAACAAACATTAAGCGCTGACCGAACCTGAGTAGCTTGTCTATAGGATCCTCGTCCTTTACCATCTCCACCGTATCTCGCATCTAGTCAAAACCTACTATCACGATGCCTCTGTAACACCCTAATTTTTCCCCAATTCATTAAAACCTAAAATTTAAAATCCCTAATTTGAATCCTTAAGATTTGAAAATTTTCTAATATGAAACCCTAATTCTAGTTTATGGATTTAATTGAGTATAAATCAATTATAAGTGACCAATTTGTGAAAATATCAGAATAATGGGTTGTTTCTTGCTTCGGGTAAAAGTTTAGGCAATTCTTTTGCGATTTACCCTTTTGATAAGTGTTTATAACCTTCTTTTAACCCTAATAGGCTATTGAGTTTCCAATGGCAATTCTGTAGCCTCTCTCCCACCTCCCTCTTCCATTTGAAATAATCATCCATCTTTTTTACTCTGATCGAGATCTGACTGTCGGCCTAGCGGCGTCCGAAGCAACACCGACCATACTCTCTTCTTACTTGTGGTATCGCGAACAAAACCCAACCCTCATTAAACTTGTGTCAACCATTATTTGCTTATAAATAGTCTAAAATCATTCAGGTTCTCCTTACGCTGCTGCCCTTCTCCTTTGTTAGCTTTCATTTTAGTGTGGGTAAGTCTGGTCATGGGTTCTCATGATTTTCAGGTTACCAAACCCTTTATTTTGTGCGTTCTGTGGCCAAGTATGACTGTGGTGATCTTGGGTTTGGTATTTTTGATGATCCACCGCTATTATGTCGTGGTTTGTTCACGCAGATAGGGGGTATTAAACCCTTTATGTTTTTTAGTAGGCAAAGGGGGTGGGGAAATCAGTCTAGTTTTTGTTTGCTTTATGCTAGGTGGGTATTTGGGTTAGACCTAAATTTGGTGTAGAGTCAGCAGTGTGAAGGATCTGACCAAACCAAACTGAGTGAACCGAATGGGTAGACCTGACTCGACCCATGACCTAACTCGTTAACCCAATTTCTGACCCGTCCAGATGTCGTCAGCAATGATGTATTCGGATGACATCAGCAATGTTGTATTCATATGATGTCGTGATGATGTATTCGGATGACATCAACAATGTTGTATTCATACGAATATTATTGTCTTAAGGTGTATGACTCAAAGACTGAAAATCTTCCTCGTCCTCCACCTTTTCGACCTCCTTCTGCACAACTTGTGAGTTCTGCACGTGAGTTTCGTTTCATTTAGTGTTTATGTTAGTGTGGCATAGTAGTAGATATTTATGCTTTGTTGTTCTCGTAGGTGTTGGCTCTTACCGACCTAATCCTAGAGTTGAACGTGGGAGACATCACTCTCGTCATTGAGTTACTAGCTGTCTAAGGTGTGTCTCTTCTAGTGCTACATTATTTTTGTGGCCTATGTTATGTGTGTATGTAAGTATATGGAATTGATTGAATGAATAGTGAGTTATGATATGAATTGAATTATGACTTTCCATGCATCATATATCAGAATCAGATTAAATTAAGTATCATACGTATTAGGCATGCAACCTGAATAATTAAACAAGGATGCATTCAGATTCGGAAGATTCAAACATGTCATATCAATTGGGTTGAGACTTTGTACGGGGAAGTTTAGTCGTTTCACCCTTCAGGCTGAATTTTGCTTCGCACCAGTGGCTCCACCTTCGGGTTGAGTTCCACTTCGAATGGTGACAAGTAAATAGAGTGGTTCTAGGGAATCTTACTCTTCGGATGGTGTACAGAGATGGGTGCATGACATTGCATTTTATGCATCATATTATATGCATATGTATATCGGAATGACTATTGAGTTTGTTCATGTTGATTAGACTTTTGTTATGTTTTCATATGCACTTTAGAGACACACTGAGCCTCAAAGCTTACTCCCCCTAGTTCATCTTTCAAATACTCAGGCATAGGCGTACGGTACTTGGAGGATCTCATATCTTCAAATTTGATCTTATTTAACAGTATGGTTATTCAAATATTTGAATTTTAATATATTATTCTGATAATTTTGTATTCAGGACTTTGGACAGTAATATTATTTTGGGATTATTGGTTTAACATGCACTACTTGAATTTCTTTCGAAAAATATACAAACTTTTGGTATTCTGCTAAACGACTATGTTTTTATATAGATTGATATAATTTTGTAGTTTGTTATCTCTTATAAATAAATTGTAATTTGATTATTAAACCTAATAACTTTTCTTGAGGGATAAGTTTTTCTAACTTGACTTCCAAGATTTATCTTAAGAAATTAGGTTGAATTTAGGAGGTTATATATAGTGGTATCAGAGCAAAGTTCAACCGTCGAACTGTGAGGTTCGCATAAAATTTAAGCCGAAAATGATTTTGCATGCATACTAAATATTTTTGGGCAAAATAGGATTTTCTAATAAATATAATATTTGTAAGAATTATGCTTATATTGAATAGAAACTCCAAGTAATTACTTTAATTTAGGATTATTTCCTTTTGTGATAGACTACTATGCCACCTCGTAGGAGTTCTAGATTAGCGACCGGACGTGGTCGTGGCCGAAGCCCTTCTACTGCTGTAGGGAGTGAAGCTTCGCCTCTTATAGACTTGCCATAGAATCCATATGAGGTTCATGATGCTGATGTAGAGGAACAACCTGTGAATGTAACTAATGCTCAACATACAGAACCTGTTCATTAAACACAGAGTGTTGGTTTTTGTGGAAAAAGATGCTGCTTTGGTGTGTTTTTTGTGTGTGTGCAGAATCACTTGCCTAAACAAGGCTAGAACCAGTTGCCAGGGAAGTGCATGAAGGAGATGCCGAGCTAGTTGCCAGGGCAATGCTTGAATGACTTGCTGAGCTAGTTGCCAAGGCAATTTTCAACAAAGAATAAGATGATATGGTAGTCGAAATTGATGACTAGATAAGCCCAAGATGACGTGGAGCAAAGTTAAATTCTAAAGGAGTTTGATTTCCATGAAGAGGTTAAAGAGAAATTAAATCCCAAGAAGATAGGAGAAGTTCTAGCTGATCTAGAAGGGAACACGAAAGAAAGACACCTCCACTATGGTAACGCAAAAGGGAGTAGTGGCAAGCACATTGGCCAAACTCTTTTTGGGAAATATTGTCACCCAATGGAGGGTGCGGATGGACTATAATAAGTATTGGAAACGACTCTCCTCAAGTTTTCTTAGATATGCAATAACATTAGAAGATGCATGATGGCAGTCTTTTCAGACATGGTCGAAGACTTCCTTGAGATCTTCATGGATGATTTTTCAGTTTTCGGTAATGACTTCGATAGTTGCCTCGGCAATTTAGAGAAGGTGTTGGCAAGATGTGAAGAAACTGATTTAGTCCTCAATTGGGAGAAGTGCCATTTTATGGTAGATGAAGGAATAGTGCTCGGCCACAAGATTTCATCCAAGGGAATTGAAGTAGACAAAGCCAAAGTGGACGTAATCGAGAGATTACCCCCATCAAGTTCGGTTAAAGGAATTTGAAGCTTTCTTGCACATGCAAGTTTTTACAGGAGGTTCATTCATAATTTTTCTAAAATTACTAAACCCTTGTGCAATTTGCTTGAACAGGATAAAGTCTTCAATTTTGATGATTCTTGTCAGAATCAGATTAAATTAAGTATCATACGTATTAGGCATGCAACCTGAATAATTAAACAAGGATGCATTCAGATTCGGAAGATTCAAACATGTCATATCAATTGGGTTGAGACTTTGTACGGGGAAGTTTAGTCGTTTCACCCTTCAGGCTGAATTTTGCTTCGCACCAGTGGCTCCACCTTCGGGTTGAGTTCCACTTCGAATGGTGACAAGTAAATAGAGTGGTTCTAGGGAATCTTACTCTTCGGATGGTGTACAGAGATGGGTGCATGACATTGCATTTTATGCATCATATTATATGCATATGTATATCGGAATGACTATTGAGTTTGTTCATGTTGATTAGACTTTTGTTATGTTTTCATATGCACTTTAGAGACACACTGAGCCTCAAAGCTTACTCCCCCTAGTTCATCTTTCAAATACTCAGGCATAGGCGCATTACTTGGAGGATCTCATATCTTCAAATTTGATCTTATTTAACAGTATGGTTATTCAAATATTTGAATTTTAATATATTATTCTGATAATTTTGTATTCAGGACTTTGGACAGTAATATTATTTTGGGATTATTGGTTTAACATGCACTACTTGAATTTCTTTCGAAAAATATACAAACTTTTGGTATTCTGCTAAACGACTATGTTTTTATATAGATTGATATAATTTTGTAGTTTGTTATCTCTTATAAATAAATTGTAATTTGATTATTAAACCTAATAACTTTTCTTGAGGGATAAGTTTTTCTAACTTGACTTCCAAGATTCATCTTAAGAAATTAGGTTGAATTTAGGAGGTTATATATAGTGGTATCAGAGCAAAGTTCAACCGTCGAACTGTGAGGTTCGCATAAAATTTAAGCCGAAAATGATTTTGCATGCATACTAAATATTTTTGGGCAAAATAGGATTTTCTAATAAATATAATATTTGTAAGAATTATGCTTATATTGAATAGAAACTCCACATGATTCCAAAGAGTGAGATAGTGGGTATGGATTCTATTAGTGCAAAAAGAGTCACTTCGTTACCTCCACTAGTCTGAGGGTGTGAGGAAACCTATATCTATCGAGTTTTTAGCTGCCGGGATGACCATGTTTGATGGCAAGACGGGTACAAACCCGGCTACTGCAGAGTATTGGATGAAGAAGCTTCAGCGTTTGTTTGTTAAGATGGATTATCCTGTTGATCAAAAATTGAGGGTCGATGTATCATTGCTGTAGGGTGAGGCCCAAAACTGGTGGAAGGCAGAGGAAAAATTTGTTTTAGCCAATCAGATCTCTTGGGATTTTTTTAGACAGTCATTCCAAGACCGATATGTTGGACCTGAGTATCTAGCAAAATGCCGGGACAACTTTATGAATCTAGAGCAGTATGATATGAGTGTTAATGATTATGAGATATAATTTTTGAGACTTCTCTCATATGTTTCGGGGTTGGTTACTACAAAAAAAGAAGTGTGATTGGTTTCTAAGAGGACTGCGATTTTCTATTAAGACTGAAGTTGCTTTACATCAGGAAACAGAATATAAAGAGATCACCAAGTGGGCTAGAACTTATGAACGGATTGAAACAATAAAGAAACAACAAGAATCTTAGGGTACTGATCAAGCTAGGAGACAGTCGATCGCATCAGTTCAGCACAGTAAAGGGAATCAATCTAGTAAAAGGACTAGAGAAGAGTATGACCATCAAAGTTATTCCAAAGCTAGACCAGTGACATCTACCATTCAGACCGCTAGTGTTAGAGGTTCGACTAGTTCTCGTAGGGTGACATAGTGTTAATTTTGCAAGAAATGGCATCTAGACGAGTGTAGGAGGCAGATCGGGGCTTGTTTCAATTGTGGTTCTTTTGAGCATCTCTTCAAGGATTGTATGTTACCACGTTCATCTGCTCAAGTTTCGAGCTAGTCTTAAACATCGATACAGACTCCTGCTAGGGGAGGAGGTCATGTAGGCTTCTATTTTAGGTATTACAGGGAGAGGTAGGCTTACTCATAGTAGAGGGTCAGCTAGATCAGGGGTGAGACAGCCTAGGTTGGTTTATTCTGCTAGGAGACATGAGGATCGAGATGAGCCACATGTTATTGTTGTTACTTTTTCTATTCATGCTATATCATATTTTGCACTTCTTGATAATGGTTCGACTTATTCATATGTTGCGAGTTCTGTATCTGGGGGTCCTGAAATTATTGTTTGCTAATGTTGTTACCCTACATAGTCCTGTAGGTAATCCTGTTGTGGTTACTAGAGTGTATAAAAATTGTCCTCTTGAGATTCAAGGGGAAATCTTTTCAACAAATCTAATGGGGTTACCCTTTAGTGAGTTCGATCTCATTCTTGGCATGGATTGTTTATCTATTCACCGAGTCAATTTAGATTATGAGAGGAAAAGGGCAGCTCTAAAAATTTCTAATAATCATGACATAATTCTTTTTGAAGAACGTTAGGGTTTTTTATCAAACGTAATATCGGCTCTCAAAGCTGAAAAGATGATCAGAAAAGGGTCCACTACTTACCTTGCTTACATTCTAGATCCAAGACAGTCTGATTTAGGGTTGAATAAATGATCAGAAAAGATGATCAGAGACTTTCGTGATGTATTCCTAGAAGAATTGCCTCGTATACCGCCTAAATGTGATGAGGTTGAGTTTAGCATCGAGGTTTATCCAGGTACAGTTCTTGTGTCTATGGCGTCCTATTGAATGGCACTTAAAGAGCTTAAAGAGTTGAAGCTACAATTTCAAGAATTGTTAGACAGGGGATTTATTTGACCCAGTGTTTCTCCTTGGGGAGCTCCAATTTTATTTGTCAAGAATAATGATGGGACACTTTGGCTGTGTATCGATTATGAAAAACTGATTAAGCTAATAACCAAGAATAAGTATCCCCTTTCTCGTATTGATGATCTCTTTGATTAGTTTCGAGGAGCTAAGGTTAAAGATTTTAATATATTCAAAACAGCTTTTCGAACACGTTATGGTCATTACGAGTTCCTTGTGATGCCCTTTGGGTTGACTAACGCCCTTGTCGCCTTCATGGATATGATGAATAGGGTGTTTCAACCCTATCTCGATCAGTGTGTTGTGGTCTTCATAGACGGTATCCTGGTTTATTCTAAATTTGAGGTTGAGCATGCGGAATATCTCCGGATTATTTTACAAACTCTGATGGAAAACAGCTATATGCAAAATTCAGTAAACGTGAATTCTGGCTTTCAGAGGTTATGTTTTTGGGGCATATCATTTCGGCTAGGGGTATTCAGGTTGATCCGAAGAAAATTGAGGCTATCATGAGTTAGAAACCACCCAATAATGTTCCTGAGATCCGAAGCTTCTCGGGTTTACCCGGTTATTATCAGAGGTGCCATTAACCCAACTTATGAGAAAGAATGTTCCTTTTGTCTGGTCTGAGGCTCAGCAGATTAGTTTTGAGAAGCTTAAGACTGTTTTGACTGAAGCACTAATTTTAATCTAGCATAAGCCTCGGAAGGCTTACATCGTATACAGTGATGTTTCTCACATCGAATTGGGGTGTGTTTTGATGTAGAACGGTAAGGTAGTGGCTTATGCTTCCAGACAACTAAAATCGCATGAGTACAACTATCCTACCCACGACCTTGAGCTTGCTGCTGTGATCTTTGCTCTCAAGATTAGGAGACACTATCTCAATGGGGAGAAGTGTTATACCTTCACAGACCGTAAGAGTCTGAAATATCCTCTCACTCAGAAGAAGCTTAATCTGAGACAACAATGTTGGTTAGAGCTTTTTAAAGACTATGACTGTGAAATTGAGTATCATCCAGGTAAGGCAAATATTGCTGCCGACACCTTGAGTCGTAATGCCATTTCAGATTTGAGAGCCTTGTTTACACAAATGAGTTTGTATGAGGATGGTAGTCTTTTGGTAGAACATTGGGTTATTCCTACTTTGATTTTGGATATACGAGCTAAACAACCTAGTGATCTATTCTTGGCTCATCGCATAACAGAGGTTGAAAAGTGAACATCTCAAGATTTTTCTATCGACCGCGATAGTGTTTTGTATTTTTGAGGTCGGTATTGCATTATGAGGAATTTTGGCTTGCAGTAGGTTATTCTTCGTGAAGCCCATGTAGTCCTTATTCTATGCATCCTGGTGGGGACAAGATGTATAAGAATCTTCGAGAGAGATACTGGTGGAAGGGCCTTAAGAGGGATGTCGTTGGATTTGTATCGAAATGTTTAACTTGTCAGAAATTAAAACCTTAGCATCATCGTCTGTCCGGTTTACTTCAGCACTTTGAGATTCCTCAATGGAAATGGGAGCGTGTGACTATGGATTTTGTCAGTGGTCTTCCTTTGACCCCATCAAAGAAAGTGTCTATATGGGTTATTGTTGATCGGTTGACTAAGTCTGCACACTTTATTCCTATTCGAACTAACTATTCTTTGAGTAAGTTGGCTCGGCTTTACATTTCAAAGATTGTTAGACTTCATGGGGTGCCTTTGTCTATCATTTCTGATCGAGACCCAAGGTTCACAGCAAAGTTCTGGAGGTCTTTCCACACTGCTCTGGGTACTCGGTTGAATTTTAGTACTTTGTATCATCCGTAGACTAATGGTCAGTCTGAGCGAGTAATTCAGATTCTTAAGGATGTATTGAGAGGTTGTGTTGTGGATTATAGAGGTAGTTGGGAGGATTTCTTACCGCTTACAGAGTTCACTTACAACAATAGTTACTAGGCTAGTATCAAGCTGGTACTGTATGAGGCTCTATATGGGAATAAGTGTCGTACACCTATTGGCTGGACCGAGCTTAATGAGCATAGATTATTGAGACCGGATATTGTTCATGAGGCTGAACAGACTGTCAGATTGATTCGAGATCGGCTTAAGACTACTTTTGACAGACATAAGTCTTATGGCAATTTGATACGTCGGGACATTGAGTATGAGGTAAGAGATGAGGTCTTCTTGAAAGTATCTCCATGGAGGAAGGTACTTTGTTTCGGTCAAAAAGGCAAGTTGAGTCCTCGTATTATTGGCCCTTATCGTATTATTCGTCGAGTTGGACCAGTTGCCTATCAGCTTGAGTTATCACCAGAGCTCAAGCGTATTCATGATGTCTTCCACGTCTCAATGTTGAGACGCTATCATGCTGATTCGCCTCATATTATTCCTGTGGAGGAGATTGAGATTCATCCTGATTTACGTTTTGAGGAGGAGAAAATTGGGATTCTTGCGCAGGATAAGAAGATTCCTAGGAAGAAGACCATTAAGATGGTTAAAGTTCTGGGGCATAATCGTAGTCATGATCCGTTGTCAAAGCTTAGTATCCACATCTTTTTTATCTAGGTAAATTTGGAGGTATAAATTTCTTTTAAGGGAGGGGAGTTGTAACACCCTAATTTTTCCCCAATTCATTAAGAACTAAAATTTAAAATCCCTAAGATTTGGAGAATTTCTAATGTGAAACCCTAATTTTAGTTTGTGGATTTAATTGAGTATAAATCAATTATAAGTGACCAATTTGTGAAAATATCATAACAATGGGTTGTTTCTTGCTTCGGGTAAAATTTTAGGGACTTTTTTTGTGATTTACCCTTTTGATAAGTGTTTATAACCTTCTTTTAACCCTTATAGGCTATTGAGTTTCCAATGGAAAGTCTGTAGCCGCTCTCCCACCCCCTCTTCTATTCCAAATAATCACCCATCCGCTTTTTGCTCCAATCGAGATCTGATTGTAGGCCTAACGGCGTCCATGAGCAACACCGACAACACTATCTTCTTCCTTGTGGTGTCGTGAACAAAACCCAACCCTACTTAAACTTGTATCGATAGCCATTTGCTCAAAAGTAGTCTTAAATCATCCAGGTTCTCCTTGCACCCCTGCCCTTCTCCTTCGTCAACTTTCTTTTCAGTGTGGGTAAGTCTGGTCATGGGTTCTCTTAATTTTCGTGTTGTCAAACCCTTTATTTTGTACATTTTGTGGCCAAGTATGATGATAAGTGTTCAAAAGTACTATTTTTATTACCCTTTTTACTCATATTATTGTTAGGCTTAGGCTCATATTAGTTGCATAATTAGTCATTCATGCATTAATTCATGTTTCTTTCCACCGTTGAGCTTGATTACATAACTTGTTGATTTTTGTGGAAAAAGATGCTGCTTTGGTGTGTTTTTTGTGTGTGTGCAGAATCACTTGCCTAAACAAGGCTAGAACCAGTTGCCAGGGAAGTGCATGAAGGAGATGCCGAGCTAGTTGCCAGGGCAATGCTTGAATGACTTGCCGAGCTAGTTGCCAAGGCAATTTTCAACAAAGAATAAGATGATATGGTAGTCGAAATTGATGACTAGATAAGCCCAAGATGACGTGGACCAAAGTTAAATTCTAAAGGAGTTTGATTTTCATGAAGAGGTTAAAGAGAAATTAAATCCCAAGAAGATAGGAGAAGTTCTAGAAGGAATTTAAATATAATAAAGAATTATATTATTTAAAGATAATTTAATTACAACTTAACTTCCTCCTCAAGAAGGATTTTGGCCTAGCTATCTCCTATTTAATGGACCAAGCCATCAAAGAGAGGTGAGCAAGCAAGAAGTGAGGATTTTCGACAACTCCAAAGGGCAAGAAGGAAGAGATTTCGACAAGAGAGCAAGAAGAGGGAAAATTTCGACAACTCCAAAGGGCAAGAGGAGAGAAATTTCGACAAGAAAGCAAGGGGGAGAGAGTTCGATTTCTTCTTCTTCTTCTTTGCTTCCATTAGATTCATGGTTTGGGGATTATTCTTTGTATATCTTTTGAACCCAACCATGAACTAACTTAATTGGTTGGGGTTATTGTGTTTTGTTGTTGTGAAAAACAATTGGATTTTGTTTAGATAATAAGAGTTTGCACTTTCAATTCAAGGTTTACTCATTCTTGGTTCTTATTCTTGTTTGCGAGTGAATTGGGAGAGGATCTCGTAACTTCATCTATTTATCTAATATCAGGAGAGTTAGATTCAAGAAACGAATGAGTATGGTCTTTATTCAATCTATTGATGGTTAAGATTAATCCGGCTTAGGAATAAGTTAAGGATTTCAACGGCTAAGAGGAGCGCAAGATTGGTTGTTGTTCACCCTTGATTCATGCAGGGATGTATTATAAAGGCATGCACTATCTAGAGTTTCGACTTAGGGATAAGAAGAAACCATTGAAGAACGCTCTGCCGAACCTTGAAGTTGCTGCCCATCCGCCCAAGTAGTTGCCCAGCTAGTCGCCCAGGCAACCATCGATTAGTTGCCAAGGCAACCCCGTTGTGCAAGTTGCCACGGCAACTGAGTTGCCCTTGCACTCTTTTACCAAGACGATCCAATCGGCTATCACACCTCAACTCACGATAACCTGACCTATTCTCTTTTTTTCTTTCATCTATTCTTTTAGTTTATTGCTTTTACTTTACTCGTTAAAATTAACATCTACTATCAATTGTGTTTTTACTTTTACAGTGCGATAACTAAAGCAAAGTGGCCCAAACCAATCCTTGTGGAAACGATAATCAATACTCGTATCACTTTATTACTTGCGACGTGTATACTTGCACAATTGCGTAGCACTTATTACGCGCAACAAGTTTTTGGCGCCGTTGCCGGGGATTGGCAATTGGTGTTAGTTGTTTTTGTTATTGCATTTTTTTCTCTTAGTTTTACTAACTTCTATTTTTGTTTGATTTATCAAAAAAAATTTACGTGCGCTACAAGTTAAGAGACATCAACATGTCGGGAAATAAAAGCCGGTCTATTCGAGAGATGATGTTGGAAGATAGGAATCAATCCAATCAAGAGTTTCTTGCACCCTTTGATGATTACCTATACCAACCGAGAAAAGCCCAAAGAGCCTATACCGTAGAAAACTTTTGTGCTATGTGTGGAGAACATCATGTGTTTGAAAATTGCCCTCACATTTTCGGTGCATATGACTTCATGGAAGACCATAGAGGGAACCAGCAGCAAAATTCTTCATGGTATGGTCAAAAAGCTCAAATTTTTTTTTACCATAACAATTTTGCCGCAGCAACATATATGCCATGGCAATGTAGTCATTTTCAAGAGCATTCCAATTCCTTAGAGGAAACATTGCTAGCTTCCTTGGCTAGACTTGACGGATCAATTGAAGAGATTCAAGAGCTATCAAAGTCTATGGATACGAGGATAGCTCAGTGAGATGCAACCTTGGAGGATTTAGAAGATCAATTGAGGAGATCCACATATGTTATGGATAACATGCACCAACAATTCATTCCTAGGGATACTGAAATCCCAAGGCAAGAGGACAAGGAACAATGCAAGGAAAGCTCTCCGACGTGTGAGGAACAACTAAAACCTCAAAGTCGAGAGTATGCCAATGAGAGAGACTGCCCAACACATGATGAGCTTGAGCAACAAATTGCCTCGGCAATAATTAAGGAGCCTGAATAGAGTAATGCCACGACAACACTCAATGAAGCTGAGAACAACAATACTACAGCAAATTCTAAGGAACTTGATGCCCAGAAGGATACAACATTGATGTTGAAACAGGAATTCGTAGATTTCTCTCATCTACAGTTGCCACGGCAATTACACGACCACATGCAAGATCAACGAGATGATAATACTTTGCCAATGGAATATGAGCAGGTAATGGTTGAACCTTTCGAATTCTTTAAAAACTTACCTCGTCAATTGCAGGTATGTCTTGAGGAACCGATGTTGGTAGATTTGAAGCCATCGAAATTTCTACTGATGGAGATGTTTGAGAGGCCAAAAGAAAAAGGTGTTTGGATTCGTAATGCTTTTCAGAAAATTGGTTCTTCCCTTGACTTACAGCAAATTTTGGCAATTGATTGCCACTATAATTTGCTAGAGCAACAATTGCCACGACAACGAAGGCTACATCCAACCATGATGGAGCCCGACGAGAATGAGGTAATTTGGTTAGATGTTGATATAATTTTTCCTAATAATATATTCATGCATTTAGGAATAGTAGCAAGGTGGAAGATGTACATGGACTACAAGGGAACACGAAAGAAAGACACCTCCACTATGGTAACGCAAAAGGGAGTAGTGGCAAGCACATTGGCCAAACTCTTTTTGGGAAATATTGTCACCCAATGGAGGGTGCGGATGGACTATAATAAGTATTGGAAACGACTCTCCTCAAGTTTTCTTAGATATGCAATAACATTAGAAGATGCATGATGGCAGTCTTTTCAGACATGGTCGAAGACTTCCTTGAGATCTTCATGGATGATTTTTCAGTTTTCGGTAATGACTTCGATAGTTGCCTCGGCAATTTAGAGAAGGTGTTGGCAAGATGTGAAGAAACTGATTTAGTCCTCAATTGGGAGAAGTGCCATTTTATGGTAGATGAAGGAATAGTGCTCGGCCACAAGATTTCATCCAAGGGAATTGAAGTAGACAAAGCCAAAGTGGACGTAATCGAGAGATTACCCCCATCAAGTTCGGTTAAAGGAATTTGAAGCTTTCTTGCACATGCAAGTTTTTACAGGAGGTTCATTCATAATTTTTCTAAAATTACTAAACCCTTGTGCAATTTGCTTGAACAGGATAAAGTCTTCAATTTTGATGATTCTTGCACCCAGTCATTCAAAACCCTAAAGGAAAAGCTTCCCTCGACACCCATTGTCGTTCCACCAGATTGGACGCTACCGTTTGAGCTCATGTGTGATGCAAGTGATTTCACAGTAGGAGCAGTCCTAGGCCAACGCACAGGTAAGACCTTTCATGTGATATACTACGCTAGTAAAACTCTTAATAGTGCTCAAGTGAATTACACAACAACGGAGAAAGAGTTGCTAGCCGTAGTTTTCACATTTGACAAGTTTCGATCCTATTTGATTGGTACAAAGGTAATTGTCCATACGGACCATTCGACAATTAAGTATCTATTTGCTAAAAAGGATGCCAAACCTCATTTGATTCGTTGGATATTGCTTTTACAAGAGTTTGATATTAAAATTAAGGACAAGAAAGGAACAAAAAATTAAGTGGCCGATCACTTATCACACTTAAAACGCAATAGGGAGGAGGACGCGGATGTAGAGATATGCGATGCATTCCCAGATGAGCAACTGTTAGTTGCCTCGGCAACCATGGTTGTGAACGCCTCGGCAACCCCTGACGCCTCGGCAACCATAGATGTGCATGCCTCGGCAACCCTTGACGCCTCGGCAACTCCAAACGCGCATACCTCGACAACCCTTGACGCGCACGCCTCGGTAACCCTCGATGCCTCAGCAACCATGAATGTGTATGCCTCGGCAACCCTCGACATCGCAGTAACTCTTGACGCGCACCCCTCGACAACTCCAGACACGTACGCCTTGGCAACCACTAATACACACGCCGTGGCTACCATGGATGCGCATGCCTCGGCAACCCTTGACGCCTTGGCAACCCTCGACGCGCATGCTGCGGCAACTCTAGGTGCGCACACCTCGGCAACCATGGAAGCAATTGCCACGGCAGCACATACCTCGGCAATACCCTGGTACGCAGATTTAGTTAATTTTCTTGTTTGTGGTATTTTACCTTATGGCCTTACTCACCAAGGGAAGAAGCGGTTCTGCCGTGATGCTAAGCATTACTTTTGGTATGAGCCTCTTTTGTTTAAACAATGTACAGATCAGGTTATACGCCGATGTGTCCATGAAGAGGAGCAGCAGAACGTACTCCGACAATGCCATTCTTCACCCTATGGAGGACATTTTGGAGGAACACGTACCACGGCCAAAGTTTTGCAATCTGGTTTGTATTGGCCAACACTGTACAAAGATGCCCAAGAGTTTTACAAGCAATGTGACCGTTGCCATAGGACGGGCAATAACACCCACAAACCAATAGGCAAGCAGAAATTTCCAAACGGGAATTGAAGGTTATACTCGAGAAAGTTGTAAATCCCTCTAGGAAGTATTGGTCAGCAATACTACATGACGCACTTTGGGCATATCGCACTGCACTTAAAACACCCTTAGGTATGTCCCCCTTCTGACTTGTCTATGGCAAAACATGCCATCTACCAGTGGAAATCGAACACAAGGCATATTGGGCAATCAAGACCGTGAATATGGATTGGGAAAGTGTCGGGCAAAAGCGTTTGTTAGACCTCAACGAGATTGAAGAATTCCATGCAATCGCTTATAACAATGCACAAATCTACAAGGAGAAAACAAAGCAGTGGCATGACAATAAACTATTACCGCGGAAATTCATGCCAAGGCAACTAGTTCTCTTATTCAATTCTCGGCTGAAACTTTTCCCGGGAAAACTAAAATCAAGATGGTCGGGACCATTCAAAGTTGTCAAACCATTCTACCATGGTGTCGTGATAATCAAGTCCATTACCGACGAACATGAATTCAAAGTTAACGAACAAATATTGAAGCACTACAACGGTGCCCATGTCGAACATAACAAAGAAGTTGACACCTTTGGAGATGCATAAGCATGCTCTCCTTTCAATATTTTCTTTTTCCTTGTATTTTTATTTTCGTTTTATTTTTAGTAGATATTTTATTTTATTTTTCTTCATTATCTTTAGTTTCCAGGTTTTCTTTGTTTTCTTTTCTTTTCCACAACAAGACTCACAACTACAATGTAAGGAAATTCACTGCCGACTACTTGCCACAGCAACCACAACAAAGAATGCCCCTGCAACTACCTCAGCAGTTGCCACGGCAACAGAAACTAGTGATGCCCAAGCAACAACAATGGCTTCGGCAACTACTGATGCCCAGGCAAGTGAACCTGCATCAGCAAACATGGATCAAATCAAAGCAATGCTATTCACGCGGTACCAGGCACAAGCATTCAACCACCGACCGAAAAATGAATCAAGCAAACGGCACGAAGGAAACTTATCACTTGAGGTGACGACCTCTCTGACTAACTCATTTCATTTAGTTTCTTTTAAATTTTGTTTCACTTTTTCATTCATTGAGGACAATGCTTCTCTCGAGTTTGGGGGGTGTTGGTTTCTAGTTAGCTTCATGTTTAGTTGCAGTCATCTTTAGCAGTCACATATAGGTTGCATATGTTACTTGCCATTCCTTTAATTGGATTTAATTGCTTAAGACTTGTTGAATATCCAATGATGAATTTTTGCCACTGCACTTAATTGAAAGAACCTTTAATTTTAGGATTTCATGAAAAGAACTTAGACTTTTACTATGATGCTGATTTTCTTATACGGCTGTGGCTTGTTGAAAGAAACTTAGTGAACTTAGGTTGCTTAAAATTTGGGTAAATTAAAAATTAAAAGTTAAATTCTTGCTAGAGGTCTAGTCGACTAAAGTAAAATGAGAAATTGGTTACTTTGCTAGAGGTGCCCGAAAATTGGCTCTAGTGAAAATAAAAACAAATGCCCCGATAATTAAATTGATAAAAACCTATTGTTCACATAGAATCTTGAAAATCAACTTGTACACAACTACGCACACACATTGTCATGAGCATTATAGTTTGGTTCCGAGTAATTTTTGTGCTATCCGAAAAATTAAAAGGTGATCATACTTTGTGCCACGGTTTCGAGGTTTGAATTCTAGTTTGAAGCATGTCTATGATGATTAAAGTCTTGGTAGGTAATTGTTAGTTTGCATTGCTTGAGGACAAGCAATAGTTCGAGTTTGGGGGTGTGATAAGTGTTCAAAAGTACTATTTTTATTACCCTTTTTACTCATATTATTGTTAGACTTAGACTCATATTAGTCATTCATGCATTAATTCATGTTTCTTTCCACCGTTGAGCTTGATTACATAACTTGGTAATTTTTGTGGAAAAATATGTTGCTTTGGTGTGTTTTTTGTGTGTGTGAAGAATCACTTGCCTAAACAAGGCTAGAACCAGTGGCCAGGGTAGTGCATGAAGAAGATGCCGAGGTAGTTGCCAGGGCAATGCTTGAAGGAAATGCTGAGCTAGTTGCCAAGGCAATTTTCGACAAAGAGTAAGATGATATGGTAGTCGAAATTGATGACTAGATAAGCCCAAGATGAAGTGGAGCAAAGTTAAATTCCAAAGGAGTTTGATTTCCATGAAGAGGTTAAAGAGAAATTAAATCCCAAAAAGATAGGAGAAGTTCTGGAAGGAATTTAAATATAATAAAGAATTATATTCTTTAAAGATAATTTAATTCCAACTTAACTTCCTCCTCAAGAAGGATTTTGACCTAGCCATCTCCCATTTAAAGGACCAAGCCGTCAAAGAGAGGTGAGCAAGCAAGAAGAGAGGATTTTCGACAACTCCAAAGAGCAAGAAGGAAGAGATTTCGACAAGAGAGCAAGAAGAGGGAAAATTTCGACAACTCCAAAGGGCAAGATGAGAGAAATTTTGACAAGAGAGCAAGGGGGAGAGAGTTCGATTTCTTCTTCTTCCTCTTTGCTTCCATTAGATTCATGGTTTGGGGATTATTCTTTGTATATCTTTTGAACCCGACCATGAACTAACTTGATTGGTTGGGGTTATTGTGTTTTGTTGTTGTGAAAAATAATTGGATTTTGTTTAGATAATAAGAGTTTGCACTTTCAATTCAAGGTTTACTCATTCTTGGTTCTTATTCTTGTTTGGGAGTGAATTGGGAGAATATCTCATAACTTCATCTATTTATCTAATATTGGGAGAGTTAGATTCAAGACACGAATGAGTATGGTCTTTATTCAATCTATTGATGGTTAAGATTAATCTGGCTTAGGAATAAGTTAAGGATTTCAACGGCTAAGAGGAGTGCAAGATTGGTTGTTGTTCACCCTTGATTCACGTAGGGATGTATTATCAAGGCATGCATAAGTAGCTAGAGTTTTGAGTTAGGGATAAGAAGAAACCATTGAAGAACGCTCTGTCGAACCTTGAAGTTACTGCCCAGCCACCCAAGTAGTTGCCCAGCTAGTCGCCCAGGTAACCATCGATTAGTTGCCAAGGCAACCCCACTGTGCAAGTTGCCACGACAACTGAGTTGCCCTTGCACTCTTTTACCAAGATGATCCAATCGACTATCACACCTCAACTCACGATAACCTGACCTATTCTCTCTTTTTCTTTCATCTATTCTTTTAGTTTATTGCTTTTACTTTACTCGTTAAAATCAACTCCTACTATCAATTGGGTTTTTACTTTTACAGTGCGATAACTAAAGCAAAGTGGCCCAAACCAATCCCTATGGAGACGATACTCGATACTCGTATCACTTTATTATTTGCGACGTATATACTTGCACAATTGCGTAGCACTTATTATGCGTAACATATGACCTGGTGATCTTGGGTTTGGTACTTTCGATGAGCTGCAGCCATCGCGTCATGGTTTGTCCGCAGCAGATAGGGGTATTAAACCCTTTACGTTTTTCAGTATGCAAAGGGATAGGGAAATCATACCGATTTTCTCTCTTTGTGCTAGGTGGGTATTTGGGTTAGACCTAAATCTGGTGTAGAGTCAACATTGTGAAGGATCTAACCAAACCGAACCTTTGAAGCAAACTGAGTGAACAAGATGGGTGAACCTGACATGACCCATTAACCTATGACCTGACCTGTTAACCCAATTTTTGACTCGTCTGGATGTCGTCAACGATGATGTATTCTGATGACATTAGCGATGATGTATTTGGATGATGTTAGTGATGATGTATTCGGTTGACGTCAGTGATAATGTATTATAATAATGTCATCGTTGACCCTTGCTGACTTTAGCATTGACTTTTTGATAATGTTTGCGTTGACTTTTTGGTCAGAGTCAACTTCATATTTTTCGATGTTCTGAATCCAAATTTGCTGTCCGTTTTCCCAATTTCAAACTCGACGGACCGTTTTACTATTTACATTTAATTGCATTTAGTATTTTGAGAATTTGTATATCAAAATTTGATGCGAATATTATTGTGCTAAGGTGACATTGACTCGGAGACTAAAAATCTTCCACCTTCTCCACCTGTTCGACCTCCTTCTGCACAACTTGTGAGTTATGTATGTGAGTTTGGTTTCATTTAGTGTTTAAGCTAGTGTTACATAGTAGTATATATTTATATTTTGTTGTTCTCGTAGGTGCTGACTCTTACCGACCTAATCCTAGAGCTGAGAGTGGTAGACGTCACTCTCGTCGTTGAGTTACTAACTGCCTAAGGTGTGTCTCTTCTAGTGCTACATTATTTTTATGCCCTATGTTATGTGTGTATGTAAGTATATTGAATTGATTGAATGAATAGTAAGTTATGAGATGAATTGAATGATGACTTGTCATGCATCATACATCAGAATCAGATTAAATTAAGTATCTGACGAATTATGAATGCAACCTGAATAATTAAACAATGATGCATTCGGATTCGGAAGATTAAGACATGTCATATCAATTGGTTTGGGACTTTGTATAGAGAAGTTTAGTGGTTTCACCCTACGGACTGAATTATGTTTCAGACCAGTGGCTCCATCTTCGGGTCGAGTTCCACTTCAGATGGTGACGATGTAGATAGAGTGGTTTTGGGAAATCTTACTCTTCGGATGGTGTATGGAGATGGGTGCATGACATTGCATTTTATGCATCATATTATATGCATATGTACATCGAATGGACTGTTGAGTTTGTTCATGTTGGTCGGATTTCTATTATGTTTTCATCTGCACTTTAGAGACACACTGAGCCTCATAGCTTACTCCCCCTAGTTCCTCTTTTAGATACTCAAGCTTAGGAGCACGGTACTTGGAGTATCTCATATCTTCAGACTTGATCTTATTTAACAGTCTGGTTATTCAAACATTTTAATTTTAATATATTGTTCGGATAATTTTGTACTCGGGACTTTGGACATTAATATTATTTTTGGATTATTGGATTAACATACATTACTTGAATTTCTTTTGAATAATATACAAACTTTTGGAATTATGCTAAACGACTATGTTTTTATATAGATTGATATAATTTTATAGTTTCTTATCTCATATAAATAAAGTGTAATTTGATTATTAAACCTAATAACTTTTCTTGAGGGATAAGTTTTTCTAACTTGACTTCCAAGATTCAACTTAAGAAATTAGGTTGAATTTAGGAGGTTACAGCCTCTTTGACTGTCCACCCCCATAACCAAAATTTGCAGCTCTCTTCCTCGAGCTAGAACCCTCAAAATGGCGAGTTAAACCCAAACTCTACTCAATATCCTTCACACGTGTAACCAACACGTCAAACTCAATGTAATCAGTGGCCAACATATAAGTCTTTACATTCTGCACCAATCAATATAGGAAGTGATCACAGCGGTGCCTCTCATCTAGCACCAACTCAAGTGCACACTGACTCAACCTCACAAACTGCACCTTATATTCAGATACAAACATACTGTCCTGAACCAAGGCCAAAAACTCACGTTTCTTATCGTCCAAGTATCTTACTCCCAGGTACTTCTTCCTGAATGCAGCTTGGAAGAATTCCCATATCACATCACCAGGTTCTATGCCCGTGATTACAGTGATCCACCAACTATATGCATCCCCTATAAGCAGGGACACAACACATCACAGCTTACTGTCATCACTGCACCCTATATAAACCAAGATACACTCTATACTTGCCATTCACTCATCTGATGCTTCGGGTGCCAACCCTCTAAACTCTACTCCTCCAAGACTACATAGATGTTCCAACGGTAACCTCCGATTAGCAATAATAGGTTCCAGAGTAGGTACATGAACTCCAGCCATCGCGGCCTAGAATGCTCCCATCATCGCCTAAATCAAAGGGTCATATCTCCCAACACTGGACCAGGTGGTGCAGGTGGTACTTGTTCCACTCCCTCGGGAGGATTAGGCGGAGGATGTGGCAAATCCTCAGGGCGTACAATCTAAATCGTATTATGGCATGATAAATACACCAAAATAAAGACAATAAGGCCATCTTTAAGCAAGGATCCAAGACATCCATTTCAAACCAAAATCAATTCATAATTGTAGTAATAAGGCATTGTGTCCCCAAAATACCCAAACATGGCATAATTTAATCACCGCACATATAAACAATCACCGTGCATAACAAACATCATGATACAAACACCAACGACATCCCAATTTTTAAAAACCTGACTCTGATAGCACCAAATGCAAACCCTTTAGCCCAGCCTAGCCAAAACTGAACTAAAAGAGCCACATTAGGTTTGCCGAATCAACCCCGAGCTAAAACCCTAAACTGAGCCCATTTTTTCTTTTTATCTTGTCTATATGCATTTCATTAATGTCCTATATGAACATGCTTCAGCGGTAGCGTTACATTTAAATTAGATTACAAAGAAGGGTTCGATTGATCAACGATTCACATAAAGGACCAAAACATAATTATCACAAATTATATGGCATAAGACACAATTAAGGTTACCAACCTTTGATTGTTCCAATTTCATGCTCACATGTTAATTTCTATTCCAAAACAATCACCCAATCTCAATTGATTGCTTTCATAACAATCAAGGACCAATTTGCAAGATTTCCAAACTTTAGCAACACCGGATTGCATAAAATCAGCATAACGTACTAATACAAGCAAACATGTACCGATATAGATTAACAGACATAACGGCTCAACATACCGATACACTTATTCTCATACCAATACAGTGTGTTGACCACCCCATACCGATCCCCTTCACATTTACTCAAAACTCAGGATTCCAGTAACCAAATTGTGTACCGATACGGTACCCTGCATACATGTATGGCATGCTAAAGTTGAAGGAATCATACCGATCTTTAAACCCGTGTACCGGCATAAGCATTCATTTTCCTTAGGGTGTACCGATACGGTGGCTAAGCGTACTGGTACCCGTAACTTTAAATTAACGATTTGAGCCTTATTCAGACCCTATGTACCGATCCTTAGGTACCTGTACTAGTACGTAGAGGCCTGAAATAACCTCTAGGTCCAACATATAACACTTTGGCTGTAACCCCCTCGACCCGGCCTAGATGCCCGACCTAACTGAGAGTTCTACATTAGGTTTCCCGAAGCAAACCGGAGAAAGGTTACAAAAAGTCGGTCCATTTTTTTCTTTTTATCTTGTCTAAATGCAAATTAAAGCTCATACATGTTCATACATGCAACGGGTAGGTTCTCCAATGAAACAATCCACAAAAGGACAAACAATCGCATCATAAACCTAATTGAGGACCAAAATGCAAATACTTTAAATTATAAAACCAAAATTGAATTTAGGGTTACCGATCCTCAATTAGTCCATTTACATGCCAATATGATAAATTCCAAATCAATTTCATCATCCCAACTCATACAATTGCATTCCCAAGACTTCAAGGAACAAAGTGAAAGAATCAAAAACTTCCAAGATTCTAAATTAACCAACTTAATGGCACCCGTACCGGTACGCGTACTCATGTTTCAATATGCCTTTACTTTCTTAAAAACTCAGATTCCATTAGCTAAAATCTGTACCAAATCGCTTGTTCGCGTATCGATACGTCTGAAAAAATGCCTATGACCGTATCGAAACACTTGCTTAAGTACGGAAACATCAAGCCTAAAAGGGCAAGACAATATCAAAACACCCTCTCGCGTACCGAAACATTATGTCTGAAATAGCTTAGTCGTACCGGTACGAGGACACCTGTTTCAATATGCCTAGACTTGTAATGACATTTAAGTCCTAACAACTTGCATACATACATATAAGCATCCAACGTCACATTTAAGAACAATTGTACCAAGGTTTAACTACAACACAAGATTATGCCACCCAAAAAATTGGTCTAGAGTCATGCTCCCTATAACTCACCACCAACATACCAAAATGCCTAACTAAGCAATTATCATCAAGAACACCATAACAACAATACATTAATGCCATACTCAACAGGATTAGCTTAACAAAACATGTCATCCAAGCAAAACCACCTAGATGCATACATAGGTAACCATATAATATCAACCAGCATGATAGGCGAAGCATTAACAATCAAACTCCAAAATCACAGCATTACACATGCTCAAAACCAGGGAAAATGAATTACAAATCCCAAAAATCCATGGCGAACACATTGTCTTATTAATTGAAAACTAAAAACTGAGTTCATACTCAAATAGCCTTGTCTTTGGATCACTTAATCCTTGCCTTCGCTGCCTCCAAGCTTTAATTCTCTGCATTATTAGAGAAAAGAGAGCGTAAGCACACTTGCTTAGTGAGGATGCTCTTAAAAGATGATGCATTTAAAACCCTTGAATCTAACTCTTGTTTTCAAACCATGCTTACGGCCTAAGCAAGTTCCACTAGTTTAAAAACAAATCATGCATATCAACCATATGCTAAACCATATATATATATATATGTTCCACATGGTTAAACCCAAAGCATCAACACAAACCATGCTTAAATCCCAAAGCATTATATACATGACCATGCTTAAATCCCAAAGCATTATATACAAATTAAACATTAAAATTCTCATATATTGGCAATTATAGTGACCCCGGATAGTCGACCACTATCCTTGATTAACCGATCGCTAATCTCTAGTTAATCGACCGTTAGCCTTATACATCGGATACACGGATCTCCCTTAATGACCGACCATCATCAAGACTACCCCATGCCGACCACATGAATCACAACCTTGCTGACCGCAAGTTTCACATCAACAAGGGGAACCGACCGCTCAACCCAAGTGATAACAACATAGTCTAGGTAGTCAATCGCTATACCTCAAAGACGAACGCACGATCGATTTTTAACCATATTATAGTGCACTTTATCCTATGGCATACCAACTATATCTGAATGTTTTCTCACCTTGTCACATAACCAATATATCATTTACAAAACCATTTACTCGTTGTTATACAATGCATTACACAAAATCCCTACATATGCAAATCACATTGCCGTATCAATATGTAATACCCCAAGTATGGGCTTAGAAGTACCTAACAATTTAATCACAAGCTAATTGTAGTATTTTGGTCACCTATTAGATTAATTAAATGATTTTGGACCAAATTAAAAAAAAGTAAACTGAATAGCTAATTATATTAAGTGACTAAATCGATCCTATAGTGTAATTAAAAGGATGCATGGTATAAATTTGTTTGTGGGAGGGCATGGACACTTGTCCACTTATGACCAAACTAAGTGTCAAGAGGGGGGTAAATTCTCAAGGCACTTGAAGGAATTTGAGATTCACCATCTTCCTCCCTTCTTTTTCTCCTTAAAGAAAACAAAATGAGTGAAAGATGTGAGAGAATGATTGGAATCAATATTCATCCTATCTCCATTTAAATTGTTCGAAAGGAGCCTAGCTAGGAAGGTAACTCTTTTGTTTTTCCTTCTTGATTCTAGTAATTTTATGCTTAAGTTTGTAGAAGAATTTTGCTAACCAACGTGAATGTCATGAGATTGCTGGAAACTAAACAAAATATTGTTTGCAAATGTTATATTTGAATATGTGTATACATGTTTGTTTTTGGACTGAATTGAATGAATCAATATATATACATGTGAAATTTGCCCAGAAATTGTGAACGTAGATTCGATAATGGACTGTTCTGTTGAGATAAAAGTGTATGTTTGGAATATGCCTTGTTTGGAATGGTGTGCTGAACTGCCCTATGTCATTGAATGAAATTAGAGTATATTTAGGGCAGTTAAAACAAGAGTTGCTGTAGTAAAATGTGTAAAAATGTTCTATAATGTTTAGTATTGTTCTTGCTAGATATAAACTGTTTTTGTGTACAAAAGTAAATGGAATATCATTGCTAAGTGAATTAAGACTTGAATAGAGTAAATAGCTTGCTGGAAATTGCTCGAAAATTTAGGTACTAAATTTGTATGATTTGAATGTAACAATGAATGAAACTGTTTTGATCTCATTGCTAGTTGAAATGTGTAAACTTGCTTGGTTGGACATAATGCCCTGTTATGATCACATATATAAGTGAATTAAAACTGATCTAGACATGTAAGAACATGGAAATCAGTTGAATTACAATCTTAGAATCTTGTTTAGGGGAAACATGAAGCTAAAAATCTAGCCTAGTGTAATCTGCCTAGAATGCTTTGTTTTGGGCAGTAACTTTGAAAAATTACCATAAATTGTGTAAATGGAATTTAAGGCTGAAAATTTAATGGACATTTCCTTAACATGTCTAAATTCATCAGGAGAAAACGGAATTGAATTCGAGATTGTAGAATGGATTGTAGAAATGAAACACTAAGGACAGTGCAAACTGTCCAGTGTTGTAATTACCCTGTCTTTAAGTAAAAACTGTATTAATTGGTAAAGAATTAAAATGTAAGGTCTATATATTTAGAAAGATAATTAAGTTAGCTTTCCAACGGTGTAAACCAATTGAAATTCGGTCGTACGAAATGAAAGATATGAATATTTAAACAAGTAATGCACATGCTGCCAGACATCAGCCTTGACGTTTTGAAATGAATGAATTAATTGTATTGTTGCCTTGTTTTGAATAAATGAATGTACTTGTCTTGACCATGATTCACTTGTATGAAATGTTAGAACGAGAAGGGAACATTGGAGAAGGGTCTAAGGAGGAGCATTCGAACGCTAGAAACAAAGGAGTTTGGATCCAAGACTAGCTAAGCTTGGAGTATTGGGAGTGTAGTTTACAATAGGGTTAGGACTTAGGTCCTAACCAAATGTGCATGATTATCTTCTTGCCATTGATATGCCATGTTAATGATATCGATTTTAACTTGAATATGAATAAAAGGGAAGAATGGTTTAAGCTAAAAGTTGAAATAATAGAACATTTATGATGTTAATGTACTTAGGAAGAAAGGTAAAAACAAATACTTGAACCTTAATGCCTTGAATTTGATCAATTCGAATGAATGCTTAATGTATCTCTATGATTTTAATACTTGTTAACATGATATAAATCATGAATTGAATATCTTGCTTGATGCCTAAGAAATGACATATGTTAATTGCTTGCTTGAATGACAAGATTAAATTGCAAAGTGTAAAGCTAAGGCTCAATTGGCCTAAGGGTTGTGTATATGAACATGATCTTGCAATGTATCACTTGAATTGATCCTTGAATAAGCTATTGCTTGACATAAACATGTAATACTTGAATAAGTGATTCATAATTGAACAAAGCCTTGGTTGTTAGTGATTCATAATTATTCGGCACCACCATCCGACCCTTGAAACACAAAACTCCGTCATCATCAAAATAAAAATTTGACAGATTTCCATCCGCTATGTCCTTAACATGCCCAACCAACGAATCATCGTACGGTTGCTTAGCTTTAATCAACTGTGATAACGTAGGCTTAACTTGCAACTCGGCTAACAAGCCCCCATCACGAGTTACACTCAACCGAGTAAACATAGCTCTCAACTCAACCACAACTTTTCTACTCAAAGCATCCGCCACCACATTTGCTTTACCCGAATAATACTCAATGGTCAAATTGTAATCCTTAAGCAACTCCAACCGTCTTCGCTGCCTAAGGTTCAACTCCTTCTGTGACATCAGATACTTCAGGCTCTTATGATTCGTAAAAACCGTACACTTCTCACCATATAGGTAATGTCGCCAAATTTTCAAAGCGAACACCACAGCCGCAAGCTTCAAATCATTAGTTGGATAATTGCGCTCATGAACTTTCAACTACCTCGATGCATAGGCCACAACCTTCCTACCCTGCATCAACATACAACCCAAGCCAATATACGACGCATCACTATAAACCACAAACTCCTTCCCAGATGCGGGCTGAATCAACACATGAGTGTGTGTCAAAACCTCTTTCAACTTTTCAAAAACCTATTGTTGCTTCTTTATCCACACAAAAGGAAAATTCATTTGCAACAACTTGGTCAACAGTGTTGCAATACTCAAGAACCCCTCAACAAAACGGCGATAATAACCAGCCAACCCAAGAAAACTACGCACCTCTGATACAGACTTGGGTTGCTTCCAATTGAGAATAACCTCAATTTTCTGTGGTTCTACGCGAATACCCTCCACGGAAACCACATGACCAAGGAACATCACCTCCTTAAGCCAAAACTCGCACTTGCTCAACTTAGCATATAACTGATTATCCTTCAGCACTTGCAACACTACCGAAAATGTCGATCATGCTCTTCTTCAGTACGGGAGTACACTAGAATATCGCCTATGAACACTACCACGAACTGATCAAGGTACTCATGAAACACTAGATTCATCATGTCCATAAACGTAGCCAGGGCATTTGTCAAACCGAAAGGTATAACCAGAAACTCATAATGCCCATACCTTGTACGAAAAGGTAGTCTTTGGCACATCCACATCCTTCACTTTCAACTGATAGTACCCAGACCTCAAATCTATCTTAGAGAACACCGAAGCACCCCTAAACTGATCAAACAAATCATCAATTTGCGGAAAGGGATATTTATTCCTAATCGTCAACTTATTCAGTTGTTGATAATCGATGCACATCCTCATCGTGCCATCCGTCTTCTTCACAAATAACACCGGTGCACCCCAGGGTGAAACATTAGGTCTAATAAAACCTTGATCAAGCAGCTCTTGCAACTGTATCTTCAACTGCTTCAATTCCTTAGGTGCCATGCGATAAGGCACAATACTAGAAAACCTTTCCACAAAACGGCGATAATAGCCTGCCAACCCAAGGAAACTACGCACTTCTGACGGTACATTCTTGATCAATTAGATGTTAATTCGACGCCTAATTGAGTTGTAAATTTCACCGCTGCTAGCATGATCACCTTAGGGTTTAAATATGAATTTAGAAAAGTTAAAATAAAAATGGACCATTTTCTAAGTAATTCTTTCGGGTTTGTCTCGGTAAACCCAATGTAGCTCGCTCGGTTCAGTCTGGCAACTAGGCTGGGTCGAGGGGGTTACAGTGTGGGTTGCCCTACATTTGTTGCCATGCCATTCATGTTTAAATTTTAGTTGCCACGTAGATTAGTTTACCATGCAGGATTAAAATTTACATACCAAACCACTAAAAAAATTTCCCTAGGTCAATTTTGTACTTATAATTTTTGCCAACATTGCTAGTTTAGGAGAATTTGTGCTAGATTATCTGTCTGATGAAGAATTTGGAATTTATAACTTCTATGCTAGTAAGTTAGCATTGCCAAGTAGCTTGGCAATTCAACTCTAGTTTAGGGAACTTTAGTTTCATTTTACACGAGATATGCATCTAGTTTGCAAAACAAACTTAGGTTTGCTTGAAACTGAACTTAGAGAAAAAATGATGCCATGGTAGAAATAAAGCATAAGGAAACAAATTTTTGCCAAAGCTGAAAAACTTGAGAACACTCTTCTACCTTACTAAAAATAATTAACTTGGGTCTTCTTGGTTTGCTTCCTCTTAGTTCTCAAGCTAAAATAACCTTAGGGTATGAGTGTAATGGGTTACCTTAGTGATGTAATCTAGATTAACATGAGTATTCTTGGTTTGCTTCCTCTTATGTCTCACGCCAAACAGTACATGACGCGACCCTAATCAATTGTCAGCATAAAAACACACTTGGCAAATAAAGAAGAAAAAATTCAGAGTTTGGGTAGTAAAGTTGACTAAGGGGGTTGAGTAAATTTGATGCAAATTGCTCACACTTAAAGCATACTTGATGACCTTAGACTATAACTATATTGCTGCACTTGAATTTGCTTATCTGTTAGCCATTGATATGATGAATATCCGAGAACAGACCTAGGATAATATTTTGCTAGTTGGTAGGTGTTGGGAACAATGACAATTTTTGCCGGGGTATTTCTACCATTTTTCTGTTTCTATAAATTTTTTTAGTTGCATTACTTGAGGACAAGCAATGAGCTAGGTTTGGAGGTGTGTTAACTCCTCAAAACTACTGATTTTTATGTTTATTGCTTTTGCTTGCCTTTGTGTATATTTAATGTTAAAATCATGCATTTTCATAAGGAGTTAGGAGTTATTCTATTGCTAGTGAGAAATGTTATTTTGCTAGTTTTGATGTAGGACACATGAAGGCAGGCATGGCAGAGAGGCGCTGGCAAAGAACGCAGGAAAAAAAGCAAGAGAATTGCCGAGTAGTAGTTGGCATAGATGGACCAAACAATGCCAAGCTCGACTGGCAAAGGATTGACGTCCGATGATCGATCAAGGTAGTCGTTGGACCTTGTACACGTCAGCCCTAGGATTCAAATTGGGATAAGAGGACAACACTTCTTATCCCTTTGAGCATTCAAAATTCAAACTCAAAAGCTTATCCTAGGGTTTCTACACAAGCCTATTTAAAGGAGTTCAAGCCACCACTTGGAGGAAGGAGATGTTGCATTATGGTGAACTGAGAGGCAACGTGGTTCGACCAGCTAAGACCAAGAGATCTAGAGCATTTGAAGGGTTGCATCGACGAATCTCCTTCTTAACCATTCTCTTAGTTTCATTTTAATTCGAATGGTGTTGACAAGATACGATATTATTTTCTGGATGATCCCCCAACCATGAACTAAGCTTTTACAGTTGGTTGAGGGATGTTTGCGATTAACACTGGTTTTATGTTTGGTTTTTAATAATCTAAATGCCTTAGCATTATTTTCTATATGATAATACTTAATTTTCTCAAATCTTTTGCCATACGACAATTGGCATATTGCACCTTAATATCTTAACAGACTTAAGGGGCAACAATCAATTGCCAGATACCAAGGTAAGATCATTCTCATTTCAATTTATCCCTTATCCATATAGGCTGTGATGTCCTACAAACAATATAACATAAGTAAATAGGAGATGAAGTTAAATAAATATGTGGCTAATTTTAGGTTAAGGCATGCATGTAGCTACTTAATATATAGAGCACATAGTATGAGGTATGGAAAGACATGGTAATAACTAAATGCATGGTGCATGAAATTACACATATCTTTAGTATATATATAAGTAACATGGATGATTAATTTGAAACGTGCATGCTTAACTGTAAGTAAAATAAAGATGTGATTAAGGCATAGGTAAAGAAAGAAAGAACACCTTCGACTTTCATCCTTGCAAGACAAATTGAAAGTATGGTGAAACTAACTAATGGTGAAATAGGATCGCATCAGTTGGGGTGGTTCAAGTGATCAAAACAAAGAACAGAGGCCACCATCATGTTCACCAATATCAAGACAGTTGGTTTGGGCGCTCACCGACACCATCTGGCCACCGAAAGCTGCTGCACTCTCTGCCGCCTGCGTTTGGCAATATCTGGTCGATAAGCGTTGTTATAGCATACTGGGTTGTTGGCCAGCTGTTGGGCTAGCTATTTTGGCCAGCCCACTGAGCCGTGCTGAGGGCCCAATGAGTATGTATGCTAAGCCGAGCCGCAAGCCCACTGAGCTGGCATACTAAGCCAAGCCAACAACCGTTGATCGATGTTGAAATTTTTTGGGACCATACCTATGGGTTTCTCGATGTTCTAAGTTCGTTGGCATAGTCTGTTTCTCCAAATTCAAACTCGGTAAGTTGTTTTTACGCGTTTCATCACCTAAAGTAGTTTAATAACGTAAAATGGCTTATGTAGTCCTATATGTATTATTCGAGTAATTTGTAGACTTGAATATTGGGTTTAAAGAATTGAATAGAGGAGCTTGGATAGGGATTTATCGCTTTAGCTTAAGGTTAGTACACCTCGAACTCCGAATGCTTCATGAGCATCAAAAGTATAATTGTTTTGCATGTTAGTATATGCAAAATAGGTAGATGATGAATAAGCATGTTTGGAGACCGATAGTATAAGACTTGATATCTATGAGATGCATGATGATGTTACGAATATGATTAGACTCATGGAGGCTTTAGAGATCGTGTATGGTCATTTGAGATGCTTGTGTGATTACTTGATTTATTTATAGTTGTGACGCCTTGTATATTTGCTCGAATCGATTGGCGTGATTTGATGGGAATTATGATGAAGGGAAATATACTTGATTAAATGATTATGATGTCCGTAATTAATATTAACTGATTAGATGCGTTAGTAAACAAGCCCTAATGACTTTCATAAGCTTTAGGGATCGAATAAAGTGTTGTAAATCATAATTCAAGGAAATGGTACAAACCCATGAGCAGGGTATCGGCACAGGCTTTGGTCGTACCAGTACGCAATTGGGGGTCGTATCGATACAGGTCAACCCGTACTGATACTTGTGGAAATCTAGGATTTCTAGTAGGCAAAATCAGTATTAGTATGCGTGTGAGTACCGGTACCTAGGGTACCGTATTAATACTCGTGTTCAAGTATTGGTACCCACTAAACGAGATAATCTATAATGCTAATAAAATATGGAAATTGACATGATATATTGATGAGATATTAAATATTAATGAGAAAATTAATGAGTATAATTAAGGTATACTTCCATAATGTATTAACAAACTGGTAAACTTAATTAGGTGACTTGTGGTAATAGCAACCATAAAAGATTCTTGGTGGATCGAGTTATGTTGTGTGTTGTATGGTAGTCGTGTCTATGTTGTGTGTTGTATTGAACACTTGGTTGGTTGAGTCACCTTTGATTGTTGGGATCCGGATACCCAGAGAGCGTGTTGCAACATCATGGTTAGAGATGTTGAATGTATGTTCCTGAGGCTATGTGACACTGAGCCTCATTCGAAGATACTCGACGAGAGATTCTGGGTATGAATTTACGTTCTCGAGGCTATGTGACACTAGGCCCCACCCAGAGAGTGTACGTTCCTAAGGCTATGTGACACAGGGTCTCACTCCAGGTTTGTGGTTATGACTTTGTGTGTTTCGCTCGGATGATCTGGTGAGATCCCAATTATGGTTGGGCCTTGTGTGCCTTGTATGATGTTTTTGCATGATGAGAGCATGTGTTTAGGCAACTAGTAGTAGCGCCACATGTTTATTTATCTCTTATTATTGCTCATACTAGCTTGCATGCTTATGTTTATGATTAGCATGAAGTATAGTAGATAAGATGTGTACCACTGAGCTTTGTAAGCTCAGTGCTCGGAATCATTATTTTCATGCGTAGGTTGATCGTCGAATCGTGGGAATTGAGAAGCACTATCGGTACGAGATTCCAGCATGCGATGAATTCTAGAGTACGATACTTGTGTTTAGTGGGTTGGGTATTCATAGGATATTACGTGGTGGAGTCTGTAATTTTAATTTTTGAAATTGTGTTAATCAAATTGGATGTTCAAATGTTTTAAATTAAATTGGAGTTCTTTTGCAACATTTTGATTATTATCTATATTTTCAACTATCAACTTTAAAATGTTTTTGGGAAATAATTTGTTGTGCTAAACCAAGTTTGAGACATTTTATAGTAAGAAGTTGGGCTTAAGTTCCCAATGTGACATCCGATTTTAGGGTATTACAAAAAAATGCCCTAAACTTAGTTGGAGGAAAAAATACCCATTGTAATAATTAGTTACAAAACCTGCAAACTAACTAGCTAGCACAAGCTTGACCAAAACTAAGAATGTCTAAATCTAACAAATGTTGTGACGCTCTCCGAGGAGATGCCAGTGAACCACCTCAAAAATATTCGACGAGGCTAGCTTGGCCAATGGTTTGTTGCTAAGGATGGTAACCGGGTAGATCGAACAAGATTTTGACCGCTCGAATCTGACATAATGCTGTCACAAAAAAATCAAACTTTAAACTAATCTAAGTTTAAAAATATTTTACCCGCCTAAAACCCTAACCAAAAATTTAAAGAACTTTGTATTTAATTCATGGATTTACAACTCCATTTTCTCAACACTTTATATGAGATAGTTTTTTTTCAACTTTTTTATTTTTTTTTCATTTGAGTTGTTTCTGGTGATGGTTTTACCGTCGACTGGTTTTGTAAATAAATAAATCTATTCGTTTTGATGAGTGTTTGTGTTGTTTTCTCTTTTTGTTTTGTTTTTTGTGCTTTACTTCGACGAAAATATTTTTATTTTTGCTTTCCTGTCAATCTCTTGTCCGCTTTTATGACAGTTTATATGTCTGCAATTTTCGCAGTTTCTATCTCTGCATCTTTCATAGTTTTTGCAATTTTGCAGTTTGACCCTATCCTAGTGACATGTATGCCTGTCTTCATGGCAGTTATCTCCTTTGAGATGGTCGGCGGTCTTATCAATGTATGATGCCTTTTATGGTTGTTTTACCGATGTGTTTGGTGCTTGCATCGAGGAATATTGAAGATTTCCTGGAGCATTCTATTCGAAGTTTTACATTTGCTTGATTTTTGTTTGAAGATTTTGTACAATCTTATATGGAGTGAAGGGTTTTGTTTTAATTTTCCATACCCTTTTTGATGTATTTTATATACTTTGTGCTTCTGTTACTTTGGGTATGACTAGTTTGTAATCCTTTATCTTGAAATGAAATTCAACGACTGTTCTTTGTTTCAAAAAAAATAAATGGAAACCTGATTTCAGTCTAACTCAATCCTATTTAATATGATTTTCAATTTTTACATATTTTTCTTGTCAAAATAGGAAAATAAAAAAAATAAAACACTGGTTCCATTTGGTTTAGAATTTTTTTTTATTTTTATTTTCTATTTTTATTTTCAAAAAATATTTTTTATTTTTAGTTTTCAAAATAATTAGAAAACATGCTTGGTTAATAGGAAGAAAACTTGTTTTCAAAAATAAAAATAGTGAAAATGAGTTTGGAATCTAACTTTTCAAATTAGAAATGAAAAATAATTATTAAATAATCAAATAAAATATAGTTAGAAAAATATTATTATAATAATAATAAATAAAATATGACTAAATAAACCAACATTTTGAAAAATGACATTAGCAGGATTCGAACGCCGGGTTAAAATGAACAAACCCTTTTTCAGATTTTTTATTTTTCTAAAACATTTTCAATCAAAACACTATTTTATGTTTCAAATTTTCACTTATTTTTGTTTTCATTTTATAAAATTCATTTTCTAATTTTACAACCAAATAAATTTTCTTCATTGTTTTTCATTTTCCAAGAAAATAAAAATGGACTTCATTATCTAAAACCAAACAGACACTGATTTTTTTTATCAATTTAATAACAAAAAATTAAAATAAATTTAAATTTAATAACATAATTCCAATAGTTTATATGCTAATTAATATATATATATTAATTAGAAAAATACTTTGATACACAAGCCTTTCAATTTTAGGGTTTAGGGGTTTAGGTTGTAGGGTGTAGAATTTAGGATTTATGATTAGAATTTAGAGTTTAGGGTTTTAGGTGTTAGGGTTAGGGATTTAGGTTTTAGATTTTATAGTTTAAATATGAAGGGTTGTTTAATTTTTTACACAACTTGTGTATCAAAATATAACCATTTTAATTAAAGCTTAACTAATAATTCATCAATACATAAAAAAAGACATTTACGTAATTATCCCGGAACTAGTTCTTTTTAAACTTGAATTAAACCCATTTTGACCCGAAACTTGAACTTCAATGACTCTAAGATTGGATCGAGTTAAAATTTGTTATGTATGAGTTATTTATTGTTCTTAAATGATATCATATCATGTTAACGGCTAATAAGAAATTGTCGCGTCATCACTATAACTGTTATCATCTATAATCAATATCTGTTTCAATTTTAAAAACTTTTTTTATTATAATTTTTTTTTAAAAGTGACTCATTTGAAATATCTTTTTTTGAAAAACCTACTTATTAATATCTAATTCATTGCGAGTCGATTTATCTGAAAAACACTATAATGACACTTTTCAATCTACCAACGGTGAATACTTAAATGTTAGTCTGATTCTTATGAATAACGAAAAGGACCAAAGTTATTCAGCTTGTAATATTAAATGATTTCCGATAAAATCACTTACTAATCTCTCCATTTTCTAACAATAAACTAAATAAGAATATTTAAATTAAAAAATAATTCGCAATAATATATGTTAGTATTAAGTTTAATTGAATTCAGTGTTGGGTTTAATAAATTAAAAGCAATTATTATTTGAAACGAATTAAATTTTAATTTATTTAAAAATTTATAATATAAAAATAAATATTAAAAAATGAGAAAAAGGAACGACATATAAAAAGTAGGCTAAAGGGGTATTTTTACCCTCGAGTTCGATCTAAAAAATAAATTCAATCATTTGCTGAAAAGCGCACCCAATTAGGTCTTACAGTTCGTAAATTGCATCAAATTGACCCTTTCACCAACGTTGACCGTTACAGTGCTGATGTGCGCTCTACAATGCTGATGTGATGGTCCACAATGTTGACGTGACGGTCAGCGATGATGATGTGGCATTACACGTGGGATGATGACATGGTAGAGGGGCTGAATTGATTATTTTAACCGAATTCGAGGGCATAGTTAATTTCTTTACCGAGTTTAGAGGCATAATTGATTCTAATCGCAAGTTCGATTACTTAATTTTAAGCTTAAAAATAAAAATATTTAAACAATATTTAAACAATATTTAAATATTCATAAAATATTAAAAAATAAAAGCAATATATTGAATTACAAAATTAAGTAAAAAACTGTAACCCCCTCGACCCGCCCTAGTCGCAAGACCGAACCGAGCGAGCTACATTAGGTTTACCGAAGTAAACCGAGAAGAAGAACCTAAAACGCGACCATTTTTTTCTTTTATCTTTTCTAAATGCTGGTTAATACCCTACGTGTTCATACATACAACCAAAGAAAACCCAACCCAATCGGGAATCATATTGACATCCAATTGAACCTTAATGTGTTTTAGGACGAAACTGCAATTTCAACATAATGTGCGAACTTCCTCAGGTTTTAGGTTACCAACATTTAATATATCATATTTCATGCATGAATATCAGGAATCAGCTTTAAATGACTATCCAAACTCATTCAATTGCACCCACAATATTCAAGGACCAAAACGTAAGAAAACAGAACTTCAGAACACTCAGCAACTAACTTAACTGCTTGCAGTATCGGTATGGTAGGATCGAGTATCGGTACGCATGCATGAGTTGGAAATCCAGTAGCTCAGTACCGTACCAGTACACTCACGCGTAGCGGTACGCCTTACCTTAGAAAAACCTCTCTGTATCGGTACCCGGTCCCATGTACCAATCCACTAAGCCTAATTGCCTTGCATCATACCAATACGCAACCTGAGTACCGATACGCTAGGCTTGATTTGCCTACTCATACCTATACAGAGGTACGCATACCGATACACCTGAGCCAATAAGGTCCATTTTGGCCGCCTAACTTGCTTTTCATCAATCCGAAACCCACTAACATGGATCTAACCCACAACTAGCAAATCTAGGATTTCAACCACAACTATATATCACATATGGGCTAACATCACAAGTCATCATGCTTCAAAGAACAATTATAGGCATGCTCCTTAGCTCTCAAGCATTCGAAGTATAAACCTATGCAAAATCCAACAAACCAAACTTAACACAAGTCTAAAACATCAACATAAACTTGCTCAAACGGAGAAGTAACTGCTCAAATCCTCCCAGAAACATTCAAGCCACATTGCCTTTATTACTACTTTATAACCCAAACATACTTTGTAAATCAAGTCTTGAGAATCCCCTCCTTGCTTGCTAGGCCACTTGCACTTAATCAACCCGCATTGATGATAAAAGAGAGCGTAAGCAATGGTTGCTTAGCGAGGAGCGCTCAGAGTACTTAACATCATGCAATGCAATTTAAAACTATTTCAAACCATCATGATCTTCTTTCAAAACATGCACTTACAATTTACAAAAAAATCATCCTATTAAACCATATGCAACATGTATCACGGATTCCACAACATAATCCCATATGCAATTCCCTCTATTTAAGCCTTCTCAAGCATAACATCCCATATACAAAGCTTAAGTAGTATAACTTGTAAATCACATCATTCAAACCAATCCATCAACATGATACAATTTAAAACATTATATTGGCTTTCAAGTGATCCATTTCAATATTCATCCTTTCTATAAATCATTTGTAACATCAGATACATGGATTTCCCAAGAGATTTCGCAATCCCTTGCAGCCCAATGGCATGGAGTTGTGCAACACATGCACCACCTCTACACTACCAAGGATGATCCTCCAACTTGGAGTTCACACACTTGACGCATCAACCTCTACAGCTCATGGCTGGAGTAAAAGCCATCTAAGTGTTACCTCAACAACATTCGGGTTCACATGATCGGAGTAAGAACCTCTCATACTACCTCTACAACTAGGGTGACTTATTATAGTTCACTTTAAATCCTATGGCCGACCAATTATATCCAATAACATTTCCATAACATTTACAATTCATCACTTGCCAATATAATCCACTTTTATGAACATACCTCACTGTTTTCATATGCATTATTCAAATCATTTCATTGTGCATTAAACCATGATTAAGCCATGTTCATAAACATTCTTTAAAAACATGCTTCACTTTCCAAATGGAACTAACATCATTTCATATCACTTCCCAACATTAAACTATTCTCATTTCATGCATAAAACATGAGGTAAACAATCATTTAACAAGTGCATTCATAAATCATTTTCCAACCGAAATCGAGAGAGAAGTCCAACTTTACTTACTTCCGAGCCTTAGACCAGCGTATCAAGCCTAGTCTAGACTCCCATTAAACCTTTTCAACTATTTGAAAAGCCATTCTTATCCATTTCACTCACCGACAAAGCAACGCCTCCCTTGCTGATGTCAAAATTAAGCTTCCGGCAACTCCTCAACACCAAGGTTCACTTCCGGATTATCTTCCCCTGTTTCAAGCACAACACAACAGATGATCCAGTACATTATAATGCATCCAAACTCATAGCAATCAACAACTAACATTTATCCAACTATAATCCTCCACAACACCCAAACTTAACAACCGAAAACATCATCGATTCATCTCTAACCTCAACTCAACCATTAACTACGAATCCCAACCTCTAAATATCATCAAATAACAGCAAATCAACAACTCAACCCAACCTCTTACCTCCAGGAACAATATTCAACCACAACATCTCAAAATTTCTTAACTATCAACCTAACAAATTAGAGATTCTCTAGATTTCGGGATTTTATCATCAAAACTCACTTTTTCAACATTTTAAACACCAAAATTAAGTTATAAATCAATCCTTCACTGTAATATCCCAATTTTTGGACTAGTGACTAAATTGTAAGTGAACATTGGAAAAGTTCAATGACCAAAGTGTAATATCCAAAAGTTGTGTAAGTTAACCTCGTAAATGAATAGTTCACCTCCAAGAGTGGCATTTCCGTGTTACTCAGATTTTTCATACGAGGCTTATCTTATTAGAATTTTTTGATCGAATGAAAGTTGTTAAGCGTGCTTAAACCAAAGTAGTTTAGGGATGGGTGACCTATTGGGAAGGTTCCATATTCAATATTTTGACTGATAAAAAGGATTCATTTTAAGTCAATAATGTTCGAAATGGATTGTGGAGATAATATTTCCAAGACAAAATGTATCTGATAAAATTTCCTGGTAATTATCGGTATATCGAATCGAACTGAAATTTTAAAGACAGTTCCAAGAAATTATGGAAAATTCATAAAATATTATTTTATGAATATTTTATTACATTCGGTTGGATTCTAACTAGATTTATTTAGATGGTGATGGAATGACAAATTTCAAGGCTTGTTGTAAATAAAGTCTAGTTGGAGGGCAAATTGGACATTTGCCATGGATGGCCTTTTTGAAATATTTTGAAACTTTGAGGGCAATTTTGGAAGAAGATTTGCACATGGATTAAATCTTAGCCATTGATTTTTATGAGATTAAATCATGGCCATTATAATAAAAGGGCAAAATGGTAATTACACTAATTAAATGAATTTTAAATTCATTTAATATGACACTTGGAATAAATAGATCAAAAGATGATAAAAATATCATCTTCTCTACCCAAGTGGCTGTTTGAATTCAGAAAAAAAATAATGAGCAAGAAGTTTCAAACTTTCAAGCCAAATTTTGAAGAAATCAAGACAAGTTCAAGCAAAGTTTATTTAGGTAAATTGTTCTACACTTGATTCTGTTAAATTTGATAGTATTTTTGTATGATAAAAGTCAAGTATGAATTATGTTATGGATGAAGATTGACTGTATAAATTGAAGTTGATGATGGAATTAGACTAGCAGATAGTTGAATTAATGATTTAAACATGGAATTAAGGTTGAGATTTGATAAATTCCATGTTAGAGATTTTAAACCCTAACCCTAAAATTTGGGGGTTTTGGTTAGAAAGTTAAATTAAGGATGAAATTGATTGAATTATGATGTTAGAAGACCTATTTTTGATGAGATGTTGAATAATTTCCCCAAGTTGTAAATTAGGGGCAACTTCAAAATTTTGGAAAATTTAGGGGAAATTATTGTGAATTTTATTTTCGCATGGGAATCATTAAATTAAGGTAAAAATAGCTTGAATTGGTGATTAAGGACCAAAAATGAAAATTTTTGGAAATTTAAGGACCAATTCAGCAATTTAGTAAAAGTTAGGGATTGGTCTTGAATTTATGGGAAATTGGAATTGAAGATTTAAGCATGTTATGAAAGTTGAAGGAGTTAAATGTCAGGAAAGGAAATATAAAGGACCAAATTTGAAAAATAAGATTGATTAGGGACTAAATTGAATAAAGTTTAGATGTTAAAGGAAAATGTATAAGGATGTTAGAATTAATTGAAAGGTTTAATTGTAAATTAATTTAATGTACAAAATCAATATAGTGACTAAAATGTCACTTTTATAAAGTTGAAGGACTAAAAAGAAAATAGTCCAAAATAAATAATTAATTATGGAAATTGTTCAAACATGGGTTTGAATAATTGTTTAATGTCCAAATTGGTCACTAAATACCTAGGGACTAATTTGACATTTTGTAAAGTATTGAGGAAAATTTTTAGAAAATTTTTATATTCGAATAGTCATGTTCAAGAATTAAATTAGCAGTATTAGATTTAAATCGAACAGAAGAATGGTGATGTATATGTCGATTGGTTTTATGCAGTTTTAAAAGAAAACGAAGGAGACCCAAGTGACAAAAAGAAGGATAAGAATCGTGAGTAAGGCTTAGTGAGGCTATACAACACTAAAACAGGTGAGTGCATTTACATGTTTAATTTATAAAAAGGAAGACTAGCGAATAGTCAACCTTAACTATAAATAGTAATACATGATATGCATATATGTTGATCTATGTTGCCATGAATATATTTATATATGATGAAGCATGTGATATGAATAATTATTTATATGATTGATCCTGGTGATGGATTGATGAAAAGAAATGCCCAAGTATTATGTATGAGAGTCCACGGTATAGTTGCCATGCCATAGAGTCCTTAGCAGCTGCACCCTCATGTTCATGTTATCAAAAAGATATTGTGACAAAATGATTGTATCACATGCACCATGGGGATCCACGCCCACTGTGCCCGAGTGCACTGACGAGGTGCTTCATGTTTATGGGGAGCAAAGAGCGTCCCCGATTACGTACTCATCTTCATGTTCACGTTAGACACTACGGTGTCATATCAAGATGACTCGCGTACCTCGGTCTCATATAGTGTACTTTGGGCAATGATTAACGAATCATGTCACATGTATGGAATATGTTATATAATTGAATCATGTCATGTATACGAATGATATCATGTATATGAATCATGCCACATATGAATATCATGTCATGCAAATGAAATATGCCACGTATAAGAATCATGTTACATATATGAACCATGTCATGCATATGAATCATGTTATGTATATGAATCATGTCCTGCATGTGTATCATGTTACTTAGGTGAATTATACCATGTATGTGAATTATTATGTATACGAAACATATCATGTATATGATATGTTTTATGATGATAGAGCATTGGAACCATGAGTAAGTTAGGAACTTATGACATGCACATGAAAATCTAGTGATTATGAAAACCTTGATAGTACTATCCTATCTTAGGTAGAGAACTTGATATGATATCATATGATAAATATTATTTCACTTTATGTTTGTTAAATGAAATTATGTCTCACTAAGTTCGTACTTAGCATGTGTTTATTTCACACGTAGGTTCTCCGAAGTAAAGTAGCAAGGAGGATCAGTATTTTGTTAAATCAAGTTATAATAGTTGTTCACATTATGTACATTTTAAGTTATAATTTTGATGTCTAGTGGGCATGTACACCCATGTATGTAAGTTTGAAAGTAAAATTGTTTTGTAAACTTAAGTTTATAACATGCTTATGTATTATTATGAATGTATGGACTTATAATATGGTTTACTACAAATGATTATGATTTATGACATGATTATATAATGTTTAAACCTAATCGCGTAATAAATTTTAAACCAAGAAAGGGTCTAGGCGGGGTATCTAGCTTTCACCCTGAATAATATTTTTATATCAATAACATATTTATAAATTTTATAAAATAATTCAGGGTCGTAACTAGCTATTATAGTTTAATGTAGTTTTCAAATTAAACCGAGAAAGGGTTAAACAACAAGATAAAGTTTGGTAAAAAATGTCAAGTCAAGTTTCCTTAATAACTTTGTAACATCTTTAGTGTATATTAGGTCTACGAGTATACGTTAAGGGTGTTACATTTATTGGTATCAGAGCTATAGGTTTAGCCGATTCTGGAGGTTAAACCGAGTCAAAAGTGATTTATTATTAAGTACATGCCCCTAGGATGTCAATATTACTGATGTACTATCGGCGTAACTTGAATTTTCTCATTATATATATGAATAGGTTATTGTAGTATACGATAATGTTGAGTACTGTTGGGTCACGTCAAGCTAGAGATGGTGGGAATCAGGAGGAGGTTCAGAGTGGGAGCAATAATGTTCAGTAGGCTCTACCTCCAGCTCCTACCCCAGCAGTTCCATCAGTGCAACCAAAAGCTCTGGCACAAGAATATGGGGGCATTAGTACAAGCTCTTGAAGCTATGGTAACTAGACTTCAGCCCTCAGTAACCGTACCAACTCCGGTACCCGTACCAGTTAAAGCATCAACAGCGAAAGAACTTAAAAAGCTCGGAGCCCCAGAATTTCACGGAGAAGGTGGGCCGATGGTGGCCGACCTATGGTTAAATGATGTTAAGATTTTAATGGAAGGGCTTGGTTGCACCAACATAGAGATGTTGGAAGGAGCGGTTTCCTTACTGAGAGGACATCCTCGTGGTCCAATGCCACGAAGTTAGTACCCGCTGCTGACATAAATTGGATATTTTTGTAAGAGGCATTTAAAGCTAAGTATATTGGGGAGTAGTTCAAAAGAGAAATGTTGCAGCAATTCCTGGATCTTAAACAAAACACTCGTACAGTTTATGAGTATGAGTTAGATTTTAATAGATTGAGTTAGTACGCAGCTAAGTTGATGTCGACTAAAAAATCTAGATGTGATTGATTTATTGAAAAACTGCACCCAAGGCCCAAGGAGATTTTATTGGGCAAGAATTTGTCAAACTTCCAAGAAGATGTGAATAGAGCCAAAGCTATGGAAAGAGCCTATATGGAACAAGTCAAAGTGCAGCCTTCTCAGGCTACCAAGAGGTCTAGTGAGACTTTTACCTCGACACAATCTAAACGAGGTAGAAGTAATCGATCTCAAGGTATAAATGAGTCAAGATTCACTCAAAAGAATCCTTCATCAAAGAAATGGCAAAGAGTTCAGACGTCAACTGCCGGATCGAGCAGGCCTACGATTCTAGAGTATGAAACTGTGGAAAACGGTATTTGGGAGTTTGTCGAGTGGGTTTAGGAGTCTGCTACAGATGTGGTAGCACTGAACACTTTATTAGAGATTGTCCAGAGGAGCAGGTAAAGAAATCGATCCAGTCTAAAAGATCTGTAGCTGCTTATCCCCAAGGTCAAGGTCAAGGTGGTGGACAACATAGGACATCGACTCAGGGAGACTCGAAAGTTGCATCAAGCAGAGAATTTAGGACCCCAGCTTAAGTGTACAACATTCATACGGATGAAGAAAAGCATCACCCATACATTATTACAAGTACGCTCTGACTCTTGGGTGAACCAATATTTACTTTAATTGATCCGGGTTTGACTCATTCATACATTAGCACTAAAATAGTATAACAAAGAAGGATTCCTATGGAGAAAACATCTAGTGATGTGATTGCCAATAATCCTCTTGGACGTAGTGCACGAGTGCCTAGAATATGTAAGAATTGTTCTCTAGAAATTCAAGGGATTAAGTTTCCGGCTGACTTAATGGAACTTCCATTCCATGAATTTGAAGTTATTCTTGGAATGGATTGGTTATATGCGTATGATGTAGATGAAAAATGTAAGAAGAAAAGGTTGATACTTCAGGGATCCAATGGTTATGAAGTAATCTTTGTGGGAGAAAGAACTGACTGTTTACAGTTAGTAATCTCTGCAACAACAGCTCAAAGGCTGTTATGTAATGGATGTGAAGCATGTTTGGTTTATGTGGTGGATACTCAAAAGTCTTCTAAGAAGATTGAAGACATCCCGACTATAAAGGAATTTTTTGACGTATTTTCAGACGAACTACCAGGGTTGCCTTCGGATAGGGAAATACAGTTTGGGATTGATGTTTATCCCGAAACTGAGTTGGTATCAATGGCACCATATAGAATGGTGCCTACGGAGTTAAGGGAACTAAAGGCTCAATTACAAGAATTGCTAGACTGGGGTTACATTTGACCAAGTGTATCACCATGGGGTGCTCCGGTGCTATTTTGTAAAGAAAAAGGATGGTTCCCTACGATTATGTATAGATTACCGGCAGTTAAATAAAGTAACCATTAAGAACAAGTATCCACTAACAAGGATTGAAGATCTATTTTACCAGCTTAGAGGTGTAGTAGTGTTTTTGAAGATAGATCTTCGATCGGGGTATTATTGGCTTAAAGTTAAAGAAAAAGATGTATCAAAGACAACATTCAAAACTCGTTAAGGACACTACGAGTTTCTGGTAATGTCGTTTAGTCTTACGAATACTCCTGTTGCATTCATGGACCTGATGAATAGGGTATTCTAACCCTATTTGGATCAGTTTTTTGTGGTCTTCATAGATGATATTTTGGTTTATTCGAAGACCGAAGCTGAACATGACTACCATCTTCGAGTGGTACTGCAAACTTTAAGAGATAAGCAACTTTATGCTAAATTTTCTAAATGTGAGTTCTGGTTGTCAGAAGTAACTTTCCTTGGACATGTTGTGTCATCATAAGGAATAAGAGTTGATCCCAAGAAAATACAAGCTATTCTTGAATGGGAGGCACCGAAAAATGTCTCTGAAGTTTGGAGGTTCTTAGGATTAGCTGGATATTACAAGCACTTTGTGCAGAATTTTTCCATTATTTCTATGCCTCTTACCCAGTTTCTACGAAAGGGTATTCCATTTGTATGGACAGAGAGGTCCCAAGAAAGTTTTGAAAGATTAAAGAAGGTCCTGACTGAAGCACTAGTTCTAATTCAGCCAGAACCAGGAAAAGAATATACCCTGTACAGTGATGCATCTCATTGTGGTTTGGGGTGCGTACTGATGAAAGAAAGTCATGTGGTAGCCTATGCATCAAGGCAGCTCAAAACTTATGAAAAGAACTATCCAAGGCAAGATTTGGAAGTAGCAGTTGTGATTTTTGCTTTGAAAATTTGGTGACATTATCTGTATGGTGAAAAATGTCACATTTACACGGATCATAAGAGTTTAAAATATCTAATGACACAAAAGGATCTGAATTTGCGACAATGAAGGTGGGTTGAATTTTTAAAAGATTATGATGTGGTTATCGATTACCACCCTGGAAAGGCTAATGTAATTGGAGATGCTCTTAGCTGGAGGACATTTTCTGCTCTGCGCATGATGAATGCACAGTTATCGGTGGGACAAGATGGTTCCTTAACAACAGAATTTCAATTAAAGTAAACTTTATTGGATCAAATCAAGGATTTACAGACTACAGATGAAGAATGTCTCGAAAAGAGGAGACAAGCTGAAGTAGGAGAACTGCAAGATTATGAGATCAAGCCTAATGGTTGTCTATATTATAGAGGTAGAGTATATATATTCCTGATGATGACAATCTGAAGAAAGAGATTTTAACAGAGGCCCATTATAGTCCATTGACTATGCACCCAGGAAGTAATAAAATGTATCAAGATTTGAAGACTCAATACTGGTGGCCAGGTATGAAAAGAGTAATCTCGGAATTCACAGCAAAGTGCTTGACATGTCAACAAGTAAAAGTTGAGCATCAAGTACCTTATGGATTGCTCCAGCCTATCTCTATTCCTCAATGGAAATAGGAGCGAGTAACGATGGATTTTATATCTGGATTACCAACTACACCAAGTAAAAGGGATTCGATTTGGGTCATTGTTGATCGCTTAACAAAGTCTGCTCATTTTATCCCAGTTCGAATAGATTATTCACTGATTAAATATGCAGAACTTTATGTTTGAGAGATAGTAATACTACATGGTGTTCTAGTATCAATAGTATCAGACAAAGACCCAAGGTTTACTTCGAAATTTTGGGGTGCGTTACATGAAGCGTTGGGTACTAAATTAAATTTTAGTACAGCTTTTCATCCGCAAATAGATGGACAATCTGAACGGGTCATACAGATTTTGGAAGATATGCTACGGACTTGTGTGATCGAGTTTGCGGGATCATGGGAAAAGTACTTGCCTTTGGCTGAATTTGCCTATAATAATAGTTATCAAGCAAGTATTAAGATGGTACCTTTCGAAGCATTATATGGAAGAAAGTGCCGAACTCCTCTTAACTGGTTCAAATTGCAAGATCAGAATATACAGAATAACTCAAACATTAGAGGAGTTGACTTAACGCAAGACATGGAAGATAAAGTAAGGATTATTCAGCATAATCTTAAGGCTGCAACAAATCGACAAAAAGCTTATGCAGATAAGAAAAGAAAAGATATTGAGTATGAAGTGGGAGAAAAAGTATTCCTAAAGGTTTCTCCTTGGAAAAAGTATTAAGATTAGGGCAGAAAGGAAAACTTGGTCCCAGATTTATTGGGCCATATGAGATTTTAAAAGAGTGGGACTAGTGGCGTACCAATTAGCATTGTCTCCAGATATGAGTAAGATTCATGATGTGTTTCACGTGTCTATGCTTCGGAGGTATCGATCAGATCCTTCACATGTAATTTCTCCTGAGAAAATTGAGCTGCAACCGAATTTGACTTATGAAGAATAACCATTGAAAATCCTAGCATATGGAGTTAAAGAATTAAGAAACAAGAAATTCCATTAGTTAAAGTCCTTTGGAGGAACCATAAGGTTGATGAAGCCACTTGGGAAACTAAAGAGAGAATGAAAAAGCAGTATCCAAAATTGTTTGAAAAAAGTAAACGTTGGAAATTCGGGGAAGAATTTTCTTAAGAGGGAGGAATTGTAATATCCCAATTTTTGGACTAGTGACCAAATTGTAATTCTTGAAAGTTTAGGGGTTAAAGTGTGAACTTTGGAAAAGTTTAGGGACCAAAGTGTAATTTCCAAAAGTTGTGTAAGTTAACCCCGTAAATGAGTAGTTCATCCCCAAGAGTGGCATTCCTGTGTTACTCGGATTTTTCATACGAGGCTTACATTATTAGAATTTTTGAATCGAATGAAAATTATTAAGCGTGCTAAAACCAGAGTAGTTCAGGAATGGGTGACCTATTGGGAAGGTCCCATATTCAATATTTTGACTGATAAAAAGGATTCATTTTAAGTCAATAATGTTTGAAATGGATTGTGGAGATAAGATTTCTAAGAGGTAATGTATCCGATAAAATTTCCCGGTAATTATCGGTATATCGGATCGAACTAAAATTTTAAAGACAGTTCCAAGAAATTATGGAAAATTCATAAAACATTATTTTATGAATATTTTATTACATTTGGTTGGATTCTAACTATATAGTTAGATGGTAATGGAATGGCAATTTTCAAGACTTGCTGTAAATAAAGTCTAGTTGGAGGGCAAATTGGACATTTTCCATGAATGGCATTTTTGAAATATTTTGAAACTTTGAGGGAAATTTTGGAAGAATATTTACACATGGATTAAATCTTAGCCATTGATTTTTATGAGATTGAATCATGGCCATTATAATAAAAGGGCAAAATGGTAATTACACTAATTAAATAAATTTTAAATTCATTTAATATGACACTTGGAATAAATAGATCAAAAGATGATAAAAAATCATCTTCTCTACCCAAGGGGCTGTTCGAATTCAAAAAAAAAATAAGGAGGAAGAAGTTTCCAACTTTCAAGCCAAAATTTGAAGAAATTAAGACAAGTTCAAGCAAAGTTTATTTAGGTAAATTGTTCTACACTTGATTTTCTTCAATTCGATAGTGTTTTTTCATGATAAAAGTCAAGTATGAGTTATGTTATGGACATGGAATTAAGGTTGAGATTTGATAAATTCCATGTTAGAGATTTTAAATCCTAACCCTAAAATTTGAGGGTTTTGGTTAGAAAGTTAAATTAAGGATGAAATTGATTGAATTATGATGTTAGGAGACCTATTTTTGATGATATGTTGAATAATTTCCCCAAGTTGTAAATTAGGGGCTATTTCGAAAATTTGGGGGAAATTATTGTGAATTTTATTTTAGCATGGGAATCATTGAATTATGGTGAAAATAGCTTGAATTGATTATTAGTAACCAAAATGAATTTTTTTGGAAATTCAAGGACCAATTCGGCAATTTAGTAAAAGTTAGGGATTGACCCTGAATTTATGGAAAATTGATAGAATTGAAGATTTAAGCATGTTGTGAAAGTTGAAGGATTGAAATGTTAAGAGAGGAAACATAAGGGACCAAATTAAAAAAAAGATTGATTAGGGACTAAATTGAATAAAGTTTAGAAGTTAAAGGAAAATGTATAAGGATGTTAGAATTAAGTGAAAGGTTTAATTGTACATTAATTTAATGTACAAAATCAATATAGTGACTAAAATGTCACTTTTATAAAGTTGAAGGACTAAAAAGGAAATAGTCCAAAATAAATAATTATTTATGGAAATTGTTCAAACATGGGTTTGAACAATTGTTTAATGTCCAAATTGGTCACTAAAGACCTAGGGACTAATTATGCATTTTGTAAAGTATTGAGGAAAATTTTTAGAAAATTTTTATATTCGAATAGGCATGTTCAAGAATTAAATTAACAATATTAGATTTAAATCAAGCACAAGAATGGTGATGTATATGCCGATTGGTTTTATACAGTTTTAAAAGAAAACGAAGAAGACCCAAGTGACAGAAAGAAGGATAAGAATCACTAATAAGGCTTAGTGAGGCTGTACTTCACTAAAACAGGTGAGTGCATTTACATGTTTAATTTATAAAAAGGAACACTAGCGAATAGTCAACCTTAACTATAAATAATAATACATGATATATATATATGTTGATCTATGTTTCAATGAATATATGTATATATCATGAAGCACGCGATATGAATAATTATTTATATGATTGATCATGATGATGGATTGATGCAAAGAAATGCCCAAGTATTCTGTATGAGAGTCCACGGTATAGTTGGCATGCCATAGAGTCCTTAGCAGCTGCACCCTCATGTTCATGTTATCAAAAAGATATTATGACAAAATGATTGTGTCACATGCACCCTGGGGATCCACGCCCACTGTGCCCGAGTGCACTTTCGAGGTGTTTCATGTGTATGGGGAGTAAAGAGCGTCCCTGAGAACGTACTCATCTTCATGTCCATGTTAGACACTACGGTGTCATATCAAGATGACTCGCGTACCTAGGTCTCATATAGTGTACTTTGGGCAATGATAAACGAATCATGTCACGTATATGAAATATGTTATGTAATTGAATCATGTCATGTATACGAATGATATCACGTATATGAATCATGCCACGTATGAAAATCATGTCATGCAAATGAAATATGGCACGTATAAGAATCATGTTACGTATATGGACCATGTCATGTATATGAATCATGTTATGTATATGAATCATGTCATGTATGTGTATCATGTTACTAAGGTGAATTATACCATGTATGTGAATTATTATGTATATGAAACATATCATGTATATGATTTATTTTATGATGATAGAGTATTGGAACCATGAGTAAGTTAGGAACTTATGACATGCACATGAAAATCTAGTGATGGAAACCTTGAGAGTACTATCATATCTTAGGTAGAGAACTTGATATGATATCATATGATAAATATTATTTCACTTTATGTTTGTTAAATTAAATTATGCCTCACTAAGTTCATACTTAGTGTGTGTTTATTTCACACGTAGGTTCTTCGAAGTAAAGTAGCAAGGAGGAGCAGTATTTTGTTAAATCAAGTTACAATAGTATTTCACGATATGTACATTTTAAGTTATAATTTTGATGTCTAGTGGGCATGTACACGTATGTATGTAAGTTTGAAAGTAAAACTGTTTTGTAAACTTAAGTTTATAACATGCTTATGTAATATTACAAATGTATGGACTTAGAACATGGTTTACTACAAATGATTATAATTTATGATGTGATTATATAATGTTTAACCCTAATCGCGTAATAAATTTTAAACCAAGAAAGGGTCTAGGTAGGGTATCTAGTTTTCACCCTGAATAATATTTTTACATCAATAACATATTTATATATTTATAAAATAATTCAGGATCGGAACTAGCTGCTATAGATTATTGTAGTTTTCAAATTAAACCAAGAAAGGGTTAAACAACAAGATAAAGTTTCGTAAAAAAATTTCAAGTCAAGTTTCCTTAATAACTTTGTAACATCTTTAGTGTATATTCGGTCTACGAGTATACGTTAAGGGTGTTACATTCACTCGGCAGAAATAGATCAACTACGAATTTCCTCAATTTCTGTGATAAATCACCAATTAAACCATAAATCCGAGTTTAATTTATCAAAACCCACTGAAAATCATATAAAATGGATCAAGAAATTAGGAATTTCAATAAGGAACCTTTCATTAGAGGAGAAGAACGAGTCCTTACCTCCAATGTTGATTTCTCCCCTCAATTGCTTTATAAACCATGAAAAACAAGGTGTAAATAATATGTATTTGATATAAATGCTTTAGAAATCAATTGGAAATAAAAAAATCTATGACATCCTAATTTTACCTGAAGAAATTGAAGCTGTAAATATGTATGGATGGAGAGAATTTGAGAGGAAGAAGTTACAAAGTTAGTTACATGAAATTCTTTTGAAAAGCTTAATTGTGTTTAATTAATTCTCTCCACTATTTATACCTCTTAAAAACTTAATTAAATAGTTAATTAAAGGGAGAAATTTGAAGAAACCGTTTTTGGGTTAATAGCTCCTTAAAGATTCAAAGTTTTTACCCATTTTCAAAACAGTCACTAAAAATAGTTTTGCAAACTTTGCATTTTGGTCACCAACTCAAATGTCACATTTTCGACTTTCATTTCCCAAAATTGTTTTCACCAAAATCATTTATATATTTAATAATGATTTTAGACCATTTTATATCTTTTTATCTCCCATCAAAATATTTAATCCAATTTAAATCTGAATCCGACTCGAACCTCTAATTTCGGTCCACCGGACCGACTAAACCATCCCAAAACTCATAGGCCCAAAACCGAGGCGTTACAAGTCTCCCCCAATTAAGAAATTTCATCCTCGAAATTTACCTAGAGGAAAAAGATACGGAAATTGTTCTTTCATGTCTGACTTACTCTCCTATGTGGCCTCCTCAACTCCTCGATGCCGCCACAACACCTTAACAAGCTCTATCGTCTTCCCCCGTAGAACTTTACTACTGGTATCAAGGATCTCTACCTGTTCCTCATCATAAGACAAATCCGGCCTCAACTCAACATCCTCAATCGGTATAACATGCGATAGATCTAAGCGATACCTCCGCAACATCGAAACATGGAACACATCATGAATCTTTTGCAACTCGGGAGGCAGCCTCAATCGATAAGACACAGGACCAACATGATATAGAATTTCATAAGGCCCAATAAACCTCAGACTCAACTTTCCTTTACGCCCAAAATGCATCACCTTCTTACAAGGTGAAACCTTCAAGCACACTTTGTCACCCACAACATACTCCACTTTTCTACGCTTGAAATTCGCGTAAGATTTTTGTCGATCAGATGCCGTTCTCAAGCGATCAGACACAAGATTCATGTTCTCATTAGTGTCCTTCAAAACATGTGGCATAGAAATATACTTCTCTCCAGCCTCAGCCCAACACAAAGGCGTATGACACCTCCTACCATATAGGGCCTCATACAGAGCCATTTGGATACTCGCCTGATAGCTATTATTGTAAGCAAATTCCACCAAAGACAACTATTTTTCCAGGTTCCTTGGAATTCAATAATGCAACACTTCAACATATCCTCCAAGATCTGAATCACACGCTCTAACTGTCCATCCGTCTGAGGATGATATGAAGTGCTAAAATGCAACCGAGTACCCAAAGCTCGATTTAAACATTCCCAAAACCTTGATGTAAACCTCGGATCTCTATCCCACAAATTGACTTAGGCACCCCATGCAACCTTACTGCCTCAACAATATAAAGATCAGCCAACTTATCCAAAGTATATTTCGTATGCACCGGAAGAAAATGTGCACACTTCATAAAATGATCAACAATCACCCAAATGGAATCCTTTTTAGTTGGGGTCAAAGGTAACACCAACATAAAATTCATGGTGATTCTTTCCCATTTCCACTCCGGTATCCTCAACGGTTGCAACAACCCGGAAGGAAATTGATGCTCAGCCTTAACACGCTGACATACGATGCACTTGGCCACAAAATTAGCCACATCATTCTTCAAACCAACCCAAAAATACTCATCCTTCAAACCTCGATACATCTTTGTACTACCGGGATGTATAGCAAAATGACTCCAATGAGCCTCGG